>OZ005650.1:346676148-347154148 GCA_963930645.1 Salticus scenicus | reverse complement strand
ATTTAATTTTATAAATTAAAATGGTAATTGAATCAGCCGAAGATGTTGAAACCTTAGATGGCATATTAAATCAGAATAAGAGGTAATAAATTTATAAAATAGTGTTGCTAGTCATTATTTTTCGAAATCCATGTGTGATAAAGTGCTCTATTGTGCAGAAGTATCTGAACATTATAATGCGCATATCCTGTTGTACAGAGGTATTATCTGTACGTTAGGAAAAAATATATATTTATCCGCATTTGTAATTTGTATGTAATTATTTCTGGATGTATTATGAACATACGCGAAATTATTAATCATTTTAGTCAAAATAAGTAAGCACAAGACTTATTTGCTTCTTTCGATTTAATATGTTTATTGTTGTATTTTCGGTTAGGCTGCAGAATTGGATTGTGGCTGCGAAATACCTTTTTTTTTTTTTTAGTGCTAGAGGCCTATTTCAGTCGGTACAGCGTTGTCGAATTTTTATACGTCACTCTTAATAGTGCTAAGGGCCTATTTCAGTCGGTACTGCGTTGTCGAATTTTTATACGTCACTCTTAATAGTTCTAAGGGCCTATTTCAGTCGGTTTATTGAATGAAGTCCCCCCAAGGCACAATTTTGACATGAGTCCCCCCCCAGGCCCAACTTTGACATGAGTCCCCCCCCAAGGTACCCCTATTTCAGTCGGTACAGTGTTGTCGAATTTTTATACGTCACTCTTAATAGTGCTAAGGGCCTATTTCAGTCGGTTTATTGAATGGGGATTTATTGAATGAAGTCCCCCCAAGGCCCAACTTTGACATGAGTCCCCCCCCAGCCCAACTTTGACATGAGTCCCCCCCCAGCCCAACTTTGACATGAGTCCCCCCCCCCAAGGCCCAACTTTGACATGAGTCCCCCCCCAAGGCCCAACTTTGACATGAGTCCCCCCCCCAGGCCCAACTTTGACATGAGTCCCCCCCCAGGCCCAACTTTGACATGAGTCCCCCCCCAAGGTACAACTTTGACATGAGTCCCCTCCCCAAGGCACACCTTTGACATGAGTCCCCCCCAAGGCACACCTCCCCCTCATTGGGAAAAAGAGAAAAAACGTTGTTTTGCGGCTATAAGACAGTTTGGACTTCCAACGTTATTTGTTACAGTATCTGCAGCTGAAACACATTGGTTTTATTTAATGAAAACTTTATCATGGAATTTAGATCGTCACGAATTAACTAAAGAAGAATTTGTCGATATTAACAAGTTTAGCAGTAGGCCTCTGGCACTAAATTAAAATCTGTCAATGTCAGATTTTCATGTTTTAAATAATGAAATAATGTCGTGTCTGTATAATTTTTTTTTTTTTTTCTTTATTGAAAAATATTGAAAACTTTCCTAAAAAAAAATACTTTAGCTGCCTGTAGAAGTTGTAATCATTGCATCTTTTCATGCTATTCAATTGTTTTTATAGTTGCTTGAGTTAACTATTTAAAAAAAAAAAAAAAAATAATAATAATAATTGTGCATTTTGTGTAAATATGTGCAATATTTATTTATCTATTTTATTTATTTTTTACTGTAGTGACCTTAAGGTGTTGTATTTTTATATTGAAGATTCTGAAGAATGTAAACAAATGACTGATATTATTGATGAATTGGACAAAGAAAACAAAGATATAACTTTTGTTAAAGTAAAGTATTAAATCTGTTTACTTTCCGAAAATACATGTATATATATATATATTAATCAAATATTTTAATCATAATAAAAATTAGACTTTAGATTTTAGTGTATCTATACGGTTTCAAGTCCCCTGAATTAATTTTTGCAGTGATGTATGTATGTAAAATGTGTGTGTGAACCAGATAGCATCTGAACGCTTTGTTTGAATGAGCTGAAAGTTGGTATGTATGTTATAGGCACAAACTGTTTTTGGTGAATCTGGCACTAATAGTTTTTTACAGGGACGCAAAGAAAAATTCTATCATTATGGTCCATGTGCTCAGTTTTCTTAAAGTGTGATTGTTAGAGTTGCACCAAATAGTGATTTTTGCCGAATAACGAATGCAGAGTATTCATCAAGATTTTGATTGAATATTCAGTTTCATTTTATTATATTTTGACCCTATATCAGAATTTGCAAAAATTTAAATACAGTAGGGGAGAGGGGGGCACATTTGGACAGGGGCACATATGGACAACTTAAATTTCCCTAACTTAAATAAATGTGAAAATTATGAAATAATTATATTTTGTTGGCAACACTATGATGCATTTCCCAGGAAAATTTAAAGCAATTGGCTGTGAAAGTTTTCCAGTTATGTCAACCAAGCAGTTTTGAAGCTTAAAAGTAAAGTTATGCTTTATTTGTACAATCCTAATTATACATATTTATATTGCATCATGAAAATTAATTATATAAAACTAGATAGCTTGTTTGAAGAACATAATGATTTATTAATCATATTTGTCAAAAAAAATTTCTGCTAAGCTAGACTTAAAAAAATTCTAAACATGTGACTGTGGGGCACATTTGGACATTGTTTTGGGGGCACATGTGGACTGTCCAAATGTGCCCCTAATGTGTTATATTTAGAATTTATAACACAAAATTAAAGCAATAAGGTGCTTAAAATGATTTTTTAAATAACAAAGACTGTAGCTTTTAATCTTTGCTATTATAGTTAAGCGTAAAATAATTATTTTCTCCAATCACAGAGAGTTTCTTGCAGCTGGTAATAGTTATTTTTTTACAGTGTAGTTTTATTCACAACTTATCAGGATTTAAATCTAAAGCTAAATAATAAAAAAAAAAAATCTGATGTGGGCTAAAAATATAATGTTTAATTTAACCCAATACTCTTACTGCTGGACAACCATGACACCCACACATCAATAGAAGCTATTATGTATGCAAGAAAAAATTGAATTGTTGTTTCATCATTTCCCCCTCACTGTTCCCATCGCATGCAGCCACTAGATGTTGGCGTTTATTCTTTCAAAGATAAAGTAAAAATAGCTTTTAATGATTGGATGGCTTCTAATCCAGGAAAGACCATCACTATATATGAAATAGCAGAACTGTCATCAAATGCATATCTTAAATCTTAATTCTTTCACTCCAAGAAATATCAGCAGTTCGTTCAAGAATGCTGGAATATGGGCTGTTAACAGACTAGTTTTCAGTGATGAAGTCTTTCTTCCATCATTATAATAGGAGGAACTGAACATGCAGCAGCAAACTTAAGATTTATGGTCAATTTAGAGTCTTATAAAGTGAAATAGGAATAAAGTTTTTTTTTTTTTTTTTTTCCGTATTAATGTGTATTTGATTATTTTCAATTTATTTGTTTTAGTTATTAAAATGTTCACCATAATTTAAAGCAAATTTATTTTTGATTAGGTAAAAAACTGCGACTCAAATCGTGAAGATCATAGAACATCACTAGAATATATATATTTTCTTTAAAAGTCCTTTTTTAAAGATTATAAATATAATTAAAATATTTTATTGCCCTTATTTATAGCAACAGAAGTGGATATTTCCAGTATATATGTATTCAAGTCATTTGTTTTTGTTATTTTAAACTGTTGATAATGCTATATTTACTTGTCCAAATGTGCCCCCAAGCATGTCCAAATGTACCCCTTGTAGGGGCAGATGTGGACAAATTTTGTATGTTTTTAAATATTTTTTTAAAAATTTTGTCACATTTCCTAATATTTAAGTACATGTATTTGAAGAGATTAGATGTAAGATTATGGTTAGTAAAAAAAAATGAAAAAAAAAAGATGAAAAAGGTTAGATTTTTTAATAAAACAAAAAACGTCCATATGTGCCCCCCTCTCCCCTACAACCTCCGAAATCCAGAATCGTTTTGGTCCCGGCCAGAGCCGTATGAACGTATTTTGAAGTTCCCCCTGAAAATTCTTTTGGGGCCCCTTCTGTTACTTCAAATTAATAATTGTACAGCAATTTCCATACTAGTTTTCATTTTTATAATAATATAGTTACCCTTGCCATGATAATTATGTACCAGCAGGTTTGCCTGATTCACTGGTCACTATATTTAAATGATTTCATTTTAATTGAAACGCTTAAATAAATATATTTCAATTGGTGATTATTTTCGACACGGCTTTAGTATAGGACATACTTTGCAATATATTTTGAACTTCTCGAATCTGTGTAACAAAACTATTATTAAAACGAATATTCTCGAAAACAGTTCAATAATAGTGTTAATGCTTCGAATGTCTGGAAACAGTTAAACTGTTACTTATACAGCAAAAGCCACTATTCGATGAATGTTCTGAAACAGTCCAAAAAACAGTTACTTGTTCCACAGGAGTAACGCAAGTAACATCAAATACTCCAGAGCAGAAATCTTTGCTAGCTCACAAAAAATGTTCATCCGCTTAGAGGTCATTCCCTAAAATACAGTCACTGAGAATAGGTCTGTGAACACATACCCTCTCACAGAATTCAACTCACTCCTATTTATAACTTTTTGCAATGATTTCATCGAGAATCCCATGGAAAACTCGAGATCTAGAGGTCAAGACTTACAATTTTTGTAAGTGTCCAGTGTCCACTGAACATGATTAACTCAGTGGCCACTCGCGAGTCGACATTATACATGATATTCACACACATAATTAAAAAATATATATATACATATAAAGGCATAAAACACAGATGATATGGTTGGAAAATTAAGAAATAGTGGCTTTTATTGTACTATTTTAATAATAATTTTTTAAAAAATTATGCACTTCTACAGATTAAAAAAAAACTTTAAATATTGTTTGAAAATAAATATTTTTTTAAAAATTTTCATACTTCTCGAGCTTAAAATTTTCAATATCTGAAATGAAAGCAGGTGGAAGAAAGACAAAATTGTCTGAGAAATCAAATCATTGTAAAATGATTCGACTTTTGAGAGAAGATATGATCTCGTTTGAATTTCCTTTGAGGGTTTATGATTTTATTCTTATTAGTATTTTAAGAGCGAGTTTTATAAACATATAAGGTAGTTATGTAGTAGCATATAATGCAACTTTTAAATGCTATTAATAACTATAGTATTAGAAAGAAAATTTTAAAGTTTTAGTAATGAGGAAAAATATATGGACTTTCGTAGTTAAGTATTAATTCCAGGGTTGGGTTTTTGACGTCAAAAAGTGATTTTTGACATGACAATGGTTTAAACCGTCAGAAACCTCTACCGTCAAAAAACTGTATTGTCAAAATTCAAAATCTATAAATGAACTAGAATCAGGTTAGGAATAGGATTTAGTAATATTTGCCATATACAAGTGAATATCTAAATATCATGCTGTTTATAAATTAACAAATTTTAAAACAATTCGTAGATAATTTATAAAAATTTAGGTAAATTAACTGATTTACTACCTAAGAAATATATACAAAGTATGCATAGACGTATTTTGTATGTTTATTTATATTAATATTTATGAAATTCTAAAATTCCAATGTTACTTATGAATTTTCACATAAGCCATGAAAACACAGGAATACAGGATTTCTTTTTACTTCCTTATACAAAGTATAAGGAAGTATAGTAATCCCGATTTGCGAAATGGATTTTGTATTTCACATTGCTCGAAAACGAATGATCGCTGGATGTTGCCAATTTATATGTGTGACTGTCATGATGTCTAGTTGCACACCTGCAAGTGTCGTCTTAACACGTGCTCTCGTTTTAGAGATATAAGGGTTTTTACACGATTTTTCGTGACGTCTGTATGTGTGTGTGTCTGTGTGTGTGTGGGTATGTCGCATAACTCAAAAACGGTTGGACGTAGAAAGTTGCGAATTGGTACATAGGTTTGTTATAACATCTAGTTGTGCACCTCCCTTTTTGGACTTTCTATGATTTTCGGTTTTGGAGATATTTAGGAAAATTAGGTTCATAATGACAAAAATACATAGGTTTTGGCCATAATGTATCAAAAAACGGTAATAACTCAGAAACGGTTTAGACAAATCTTGCAATTTAACTGACTTCCCGACAAGCTAGACATTTGAAACTTTCAGAAAGGCTCAGAACACGTTGACAATGCATTTTTCAAATATTTTTAGCCAACTGTTTCCGATACCTGTTGCCTTCAGCAGCGTTTATGCGATTCAACAGAAAAATTATTTAACTAACTTCCCGACTAGCTAGACATTTGAAACTTTCAGACTAGATCAGAACACGGTGAAAATGCATTTTTTAATACTTTTAGCCAACTGTGTAGGGTTCCTGCTGCCTTCGGCAGCGTTACCAGTACAAATCTTGCAATCGATTTTTAACTAACTTCCCGACCAGCTAGACATTTAAAACTTCCCCAAGGCACAACTATGACATGAGTCCCCCCCCCAAGGTACAACTTTGACATGAGTCCCCCCCAGGCATAACTTTGACATTAGTCCCCCAAGGCACAGCTTTGACAAGAGTCCCCCCCAAGGTACAACTTTGACATGAGTCCCCAAAAGGCACAACTTTGACATGAGTCCCCCCCCAAGGCACAACTTTGACATGAGTCCCCCCCAGGCACAACTTTGACATGAGTCCCCCCAAGGCACAACTTTGACATGAGTCCCTCCAAGGTACAACTTTGACATGAGTCCCCCAAGGCACAACTTTGACATGAGTCCCCCCCAAGGTACAACTTTGGCATTAGTCCCCCCAAGGTACAACTTTGACATGAGTCCCCCCAAGGCACAACTTTGACATGAGTCCTCCCCCCAAGGCACAACTTTGACATGAGTCCCCTCAAGGCACAATTTTATTTTATTTATTTATTTATTTTTTTTTTTTTTTTTTTTACGTATGCATGCATTTTTTAAAAATATTTTTAGCCAACTGTTTCGGGTCCAGTGACAATGTTTTTTAACGTTATGTATATTTCTAAAAGTGTATAAGGAAGTCATGTGGTGCCCACATCAGATTTTTTTCTTTAAGTAAAACATAATATATGTGGGCAGTAAATTAATATGAATTCGAAAATAATTATATTTATAATCTGTATTTATTATTTATTACACTTTATCATTTATTAATAAATTTTTATCTATTTATTATTATTATTGATTGTATAAATATTTGTAACTGTTTATAGCTTGGACTATTGGTGTTTTGGGAGTAAGGCGGATTGACTACTCTGGGGTCTTAGGCCTAAGAGGGAATGCCCTCCGTAGGGGTCTTTCTAAAGGCTCCTAGCCCGTATTTATGCAAATTTCAGAGAAAAACTCTGAACGTCTAAGCCGACGAGCATGCCCTGGGATTGAACCTGGCACCTCACGTTTACCAGCTTTGAGCGTAGAACCGCTGGTGGGCCCTACAGCTTAGACTAATAATTTTTTTTAAGAATCTGTACAAGTAAATATTAAATTTATTGCAATTTATACATGTCCAGAAAGCATTAATATTTTTCTTGTCTCACGGTAATTATAAGAATTTCAGACACAATTCAAGCTTGTTTAATATTCAGAATTATTGCTTTTTCTTATGAACTTGCAATATTAGCAGTCATTTAAAAAAAAAAAAAATTATGTTTTTCTATA
Source organism: Salticus scenicus (assembly GCA_963930645.1). NCBI lineage: Eukaryota > Metazoa > Arthropoda > Arachnida > Araneae > Salticidae > Salticus > Salticus scenicus. The sequence goes on along the minus strand of OZ005650.1, from coordinate 347,146,609 downwards.
AAATATTTAAATGCAAAATATTAGGCTATGCATTTTTATTTTAAGGATTAAATACATAATACTAAAAGCACAATACTAAAAAAATTAAAATATACAATGTTATATTGCAAATAAAATGATTTATCGGTGTTTTATAAATCATGAATTTTTAGAAGCCTAAACTTTTGTTTTTATATTAATCAAAATGTTATAATAATGTTTCTCCGAAAACATTAATATGTTTACCTTTTAAAACATACTTATTAATAATATCTTATTAAAAACAACTATATTTTTAAAGTATCACATAACTAAGTTTAACATATACTATATTAAGCATAATTATAAATAAATTTCATAATATATAAAAGTATCACAGCATATTTTGAATGAACATAGAAATAATTCATAATAAAATTTTAAAAGTCTAAAGTTTTGTTTTTTGTATTAATCAAAATGTTGTAACAATGTGTTTTTCAAAGAACATCAATCTATTTACTTTCAAAAAATCTTTATAAACTATATTTTGTTAAACTAAGTTTTTTTATGACAATTAAATTATAAAATAGGTTTTTGACATTTTTGACAAGGTGGTTTTTGACATGACGGTTTTAACCATGGTTTAAACCGTCAAAAACTGTCACGTGTCAAAAACCTACCAACCCTGATTAATTTCAATTTGATACAGAAAACAGCAGGCTATAATGATGACACACTAACAAAATAATGTTATTTCTCACACACAATTCGTGTTTTGCAAGAATATTTACTTTGTCTTATTGAAAGAGAAATACAAAAATTTGATTCATCAAATAAATTTCACCTAGTGTGACATCTCCATACGGAAAATAGATATGATTAGCATTAGAAGAAAACAAAATTATTTTGAGTCTGGGGAAAAGGGGGGGGGGGCAAAAAATCTCTTTTGGCATATTATCCGAGATTTAATTATATTAACAGACATGCAATTGATAAAATTAGAAATTAGCTTAAAAGTTTTTTGCTAACATGATTGATTGGTTTAATTGATTGAACATTGATAATGTCACTTTTAATAAATTAACTACCTAAACAGTTATATATATATTAATAGCTTTCTATCTAAATTAAAAATTTCAGGATTTTTTTCATTAGCACAAAACAATTCTTTAATATTATTGCAATAAGTTTGATATCCACATAAAACCTTGTTAAAATTCCGTGTCAACAAGGAAATATATATATATATCAAATATGATTTTTATTTATGTACATTAATCATACATATTTTAAAAAGCTACAGTAGTTAATTATCAGTTTCTAATATGCATAAAACCAACTGAGTATTAATTTTCTTAAATTGATTTAGAAAAAATTTTCCTACCTGAAAAATTTAGCCTACATTTTTTTCCCTTGTTTAAACATTTGGAATAGTTATTAAATATAAATATTTAATTTAATTGAGAAAAAATAAGTAGATTTATCAAGTTCAGTAATGAAGTTTAAAAATAACTAGTTAATACCCGTCAAAATTTGACGGATCATGTGCATCTTAAATTTTCATGGCATAAAGTTTTAAACATCTCTATTTTAATATTCCGCATTGCTCTTAACCAGTTTAAAATCCACTGCTGTAATCAATTATTTTTTGGTTGGAGGGGAAGGGTGAATAAATTTCATGAAATTTCAATATACAAAATTTAGCGTACTTCGTATAATAAAAATAAAATCCGAAGATTTTTTTCTAATTTTACTCCAAATGTGACCAAAAGAATGTTTCGAGTTATTAAAAGAGAGACAGAATTTATAAATTATGGTAAGAATGGAGAAAGAAAGCACACATCAATCTTCAATATTTTGTATATATATTATTTTATTTTGCTCGCATCGCTAATATTCCATTTCAGTTACAATATGACAGTGGCGCCATCTGTAATCTGTCGATAAAAAAAAGAAGAAAAAAAATCTCAGATTTTTTATTTTTTTTTTTTTTTTTATAAAATTATTTTTAAAACAATAAATTTATAAGGCAAAATAATTTAATTTGAAATAAATTTTAATAGTGTTTTTGTTTTCTTTATATCCTATAATTACAATTTATTTGCACTTAGACCATGCTACTCAGGGCTCGAATAAATAAGAATGCATTTAATACTTTAGCAAGTTAATTTGCTCATTAAATTTTTAATAATAAATTATTCTATGCAGATTTTTACTCTCATAAAATATCAATATTTTTAAGGTTATTCTTTTTAAACTATTTTTTTCTGTAATATAGTACAGAAATAAAATATACGAGATCAATTTAAAATTAGATTAAAAAATAAATAAATAAAATAAAACCTCCTTTGATTTTAAACATCTATCTTCATTTTTTCTAAACAAAGTTTTCAACTGATAAAAGTTAGCTTTTAAAGAACAATAAACTCCGACAATTTATTACTTTTAAAAGATTTTTTTTTCTTTTAAGAAACTGGAAAAAAATAATATTGGGAATATGGTATGGTATGCTTATATGAAAAGAGATGCCGCCACAAAAACTCTAGAAATATTATCCTGTGTAAGAAAATTTTCGGTGAAATAAAAATGCATACGATGATAGCCAAGTATTCGTGAATTGCTTTGTTTTTAATGTACTTCCTTGGAAAATATGAATCAATGAATGTATCATGTGAATTTTTTTTTTTTTTTATTGAGCTTTAATCAGGTGTCTGCTGGTGTCGTCTGCTCCAGCTCAATGATCGATGTTCATATTGCACTGCATAAAGGGGAAGAGATATTCCCGTTCCTAATTGGTTCGAAATTTTCTCGCGCATGCTCAGATCGGGCGATTTTGGTCTTAAAGAAATACCCTTGTGTTTTAATATTATAGATTACATATGTGAGAAATATTGAGCACTTCTATCTCTTTATTGTTTCTAGAATTAATCACTGATCACTATCTGGAAATGTGGAGGGCTGGGAGTAAAAATTAATTACATGGGTAGGAAATATTAAACTCTTTCAGTTCTACTTCTAGAATCTAACAAACTAAGTTTGAAATGAATATTGACATTTATGTTGTGGATGGAGAAAGAATGGGAAACAAAAGAATTCTGCAGAACATCTGATCGCCGATCACTTGTTGGAGATAAGAAAATGGGGGGAGGGGAAAAAAATAATTACATGAGCTAGAAATATTTAACAATTCTATTTCTTTATAGGTTCTAAAATCTCATTACGCAAGTTTAAAATGAATATTGACTTTTATGTTGTGGATGGAAAAAGATTATGAATTGGGTGGCTTTCGTAGCGAATTTAATAACCGATCGTTAATCGGGTTTCTTTTTTCAAAACGGACGATATCCGCGATTTTTTTTTTAAAGCAGAAGTTAATTCGCAAAATTCTGCGATTTTTTTTTTTTTTTTTTTTTTTGTGGGGGGGGGGGGGGGGGGGGAGGATCACAGATTTTTTGCAAAATCGCAAAAAAATCGCATGTCTGATTGTCGATTACAGCAATTTTTTTGGATCGCCACTTTTTCAAATTAGGTCGCCACGTGGCGAGTGGCGACCGCGAATCTTGACCTCTATCGAGATCTGTGCTCCCGTGTGTCGGAGATCTTTGAAACTTGAGGAATTCTAATCTATTGTTTTTCACCAAATTTGGACGCCCACTCGCTTAGCTGAGCCTACTGAAAGTGAATGAACTTCCCTTTTATTCTCACTCTGCCTGTAAAACTACTTTCCTTGCAACAGTACAACTCATGCGGGGAAAAGACTTAATTCTTTTGACAATATGCTATGAGCACTGATTCTGCTGTATTTTAGACAACTAATGTTTATATGGTTTTGTATATTTCCCATTAAACATATTTTTATTTATTTAAATATTAATTTAATTAATCAAGTATTTCTGCCCAACAGCGTGCAAGTGCAGTTACACACAGCAGCTCATTTATTTGTATGTTAAATTAGCGTAGTGATTGGCATATAAAAAAATAAATAAGTAAACTTTATTTTATCTCTCCCTTAAAGGTTGATTTTTTGTCGCCATATTAGCGATGTCCCCCCCCCCCCCAATATAATTTTTTGTATAAAAATAGAAAACCTATTTTGCTAATACTTTTATCGGACAAAACGGCATTTTTTTTTTTTTCCCTGTAAAATTATCTACTTGGATAAAAAAATAGGTCATTTACGTTACTACTATTTCGGTTTAATTTTTTTCTTTTCTTTTTGAAATTTATTTGTATTTTTGATGTGATGCCTAGATTAAAATGGCTATTGATAAATTAAACTTCTTGACGAAAAATGTTAGGTGTACTTCAACGCTAAAGTTTAAAAAATTGCCCAGGAAGATCTATAAATAAAACTGATAGAATAAATTTGTGGTTCATAGAGTTTATATAGTTTGGTCTATAGAGTTCATAGTAAAAAGAAGCGTTAGGCAGTCGAATGTGACGTCATGTGCAGTTTTTCTTTAAATAACAACTTGACAGTAAAAATATAAAATTATAGCTTTAAAAAAAAAAAGAACATTTTAGAATAACATATATTAGCATCATAAACTGTATTAGCACTTTATCAATGTGCATAAAATTTAGTGATGACGACGTCAATTTTTGTGAGATGCCTAATTTAACTTTTTGTTTATATATATACAAACAAATCTTGCTTGCTTAATACCATCTTGCATCTATTTCCATTGGTTCTGTACCTAGCTTATTTATTAAGTTCTTTTTATATCCAGCATTTTGGCATATTTCATAGATTTTTTGAAGCTCTTGTTTTAGTAAGGTATTGTTAGAACACATGTTTATTGCGCAATTTATATAATACTAGCAGGTTTTGCCCGCTTCGCTGGTCACAGTCTCCGGTGCCTGTCCCTATTGCCTGTGACAATGGCTTACCCCATGGGCTTCCATTTGGGTGCTTATCATATATGCAGTTTCGATACGGATAGTATCGAAAAATTTTAAGTAGCCTTTTTATATTTGAATCCCAATTACATAAGAACAACATTATGCGTGATGTACATATTTGCTTTCAAGTTATTTCCTATATTTATTTGATTTAATCGATCAACCATAAAATGACACAATTTCAAGCCAAATATAATATTACAATATGCTATGATCAGCTACGTCTATAGCATGAGATGAGACAATTATTATTATTATTTGTGGTTATATATACTTAGTTAATAGTAATTGGTATATAGAAAAATAAATAAATTATGTAAACCTGATCATCACCTTAATATAGCTCCCCTTGGTGACTTTTGAATTTTTGTCGCCGTTTTAGACCAAAATACAATTTATGCGATTATTGTTCGTATTTCTCTCTGTTTCTTTTTTTCAATATTTTATAATTCAGTTATATTTTTGATGCGCTACTTGGCTTTAAGTGGCTGTCTTTGGCAAAAAATGTCCGATCTACTTCAGCATCAAAATTTAAAAATTGAATTAGCTTTTATGTCGAGCATGATTCATCCTTGCTAAGGAAAAAAAAAATCTAAAGTTGAGGTATATCTTTGAAAAATGCTATGAAATAAAATTCAGAAGAAACATGCTAGATTTGTATTATTACTATTTTATCTTAAAGTTATAAAGATGTAATTTTCTCATTCACCAATTTAACATTTAGTATTTTTTTATTTTTCACGCGAAAGCATATTTCATTTTATGTTGAAAAAAAAATAATAATAATAAAAGTAAATACCTCGTAAACTTTTTTGGCAACAATTAAAAATTTAAATGGCTTATATTAAGGCAATTACCAGTTTATTACTTTCATATTTTAATTTTAAAAAATCTAATCAAATTTCCAGTGTAAATAGTAGCCTATGTCCTATTCCAGACTATTATCTATCTCTGTACCAAATTTCATCCAGATCCATTTAGCCATTGTGGCGTGATTGAGTAACAAACATCCATACATACATCCAAACTTTCACATTTATAATATTAGTATAGATTGTACAGTGGCTATTTTATATCTATATGGGGTTTTACATTTAGTGTTTATAATTTCATTACTATTATTTTGTTTCTGATACACGGTAGTTTCAAAGGTTAAATTTAGGGTTTTAATTATAGTAACATGTAAAAAATTTAGTAAGTTTCATTTTCTATTCTAAGAGTAAATTTAATGTCTGCATCAATTTCGTTTAGTTTATCAAGTATGTTTTGTAAAATAATATTATTAAGGTGTTTATTATTATATATTTCATTTAACTATTAAACAATAAGGAGATAAAATATTTTTCTTTATTTAGATTGATGCAACAAAAGCCAAAGATCTCTGCAAAAAATATGAAGTACAGAGTGCTCCAACCTTTTTATTTTATTTGGTAAAAATCTTTGATTCTTTTAATTTCTTAAGATTTGTTACAGTTTCAATTTATTTAATCAATTTTTATTTATTATTTTTTATTTATTTATTTTTCAGAATGGCAAAACTATTGACAAGTTGGTTGGGGCAAATGTCAAATCTCTGATGAGGAAAGTGAAAATAAATAAAGTAAAAGAAGATGAAAGTACAACTGAAGAAGTAATTGTTTTTCACATCATTGATAAAATCTTAGCTTTAAAAAAAAAAAAAATCTGCTTTTGTTAAAAATGCACTATTTTTCCCGAAGTTTCTTATTTTATATTAAATTATTTAATTTTTATTTGTTTTAGGTTTTTCGAATGAAATTTACCCTTAAAATGAAATTTGGACAGTATGAATGATTTTTGCCTTTTGCAAATCAAAATCACTATATATTATATTTTATTTAAAAAAAAAAACATATCTAATAATGTTGATTACCTAGTAAGAAATCAAAAATTTTTATTATAATACTGCAGCATCTCTTTTCTAAATCATCACATCAAGACTACTGTGCTGCTTTAAAGCGTTCGGATAGCTACGATAAATATTATCCTGTCAGATTTTGCCATATCTAAGTCAAGAAACATGTTTTATTTGAATTTAACTCTGTTTTCTCGCAATTTTATACTGTTTCTTGCAGGAAAAAAATTACATGATATTTGCCAAGACCCCCCTCATCCCCCCCTGGACACCTCACATAATTAATGGACGCCCCCCCCCCCCCCCCCCCAATCAAAAGGTTTTATATATTTCAAAATTTATTCTCACACATCTTATAAAATTGGCATTTTTACTTTCATGTGGTATAGGCATTCTAATTTTTTAATGATGTGTTTTCTTTAAGTTATTTTTTGATTCTTTTGATATATTAGTTTAGGATTTTGATGAATTGATTATGTTACTTCCTGTTATGTTTTTAAAAAGATTTTTATATACATTTCATCTAGGACTTAAATACCCGGTTACAGAAACTAATTAAAAAAGCACCTGTTATGCTTTTTATGAAAGGCAATCCAAGTACCCCTCGATGTGGTATGTTGATTTTCTGCTGTTTCTTTCTTTTTTTCCTATTTAAATGCAAAACAAGTTATCTAGCCAATTATTTTTTAATTTTTGTACTACTAAAAATTCTCTAACTATTATTATTAGGGAGTTAAATTTAATTATACATACTCGGTGTTTTCACAGAGTTAAAACAGGGTGGCAACAATTATTAGGTATTTTGTATAAATATGTCAAAGGAAATTCTAAAACAGAGCAGTCCTACAGTGGAATTGTTGATAAACAATACTAGAAGATAACTTGTCTTAAAACTTACTACTTGAAAATAAACAGTCTCATATAAAATTAAATCATTTTTATTTCTTCATAATGGAGACATTCAATTATAAACACAACTTGAATCATTAATAAAGTATTCACAAACTTTACAAATATACTTTGAAAAACTTAATAACTTAAAAATAGGGGTGGGAATCGATTAAGAGTTTTAACTGGTTGAAGGAGTTTTTTACAATACCCAGATCACTTAATAAAGGCTGTGTAGAAGTAGCTAAGGATGATTAAGAAGAAAAACGACATCTCAGGAAATACTGAAGAGTTCCATATTAAAAATTCTTTATTTAGGAATAAAATATGTCGTTTTCTTGAAGATGATAAATATATGAACTTTTGAAAAGAAACTAACATCTTGTGTTAATGCAAATAGCAGATAATATCAAGAAATAAAATTCCCATCAGCAAATGGTACGGAAGGAGAGGAGAAGGTCGTCAAAATTACTTCTTTTTCAAGCGAAGTCTATATGAACTCTGCCAGTCTCAGAGTCAAAAAGTGCTAACCACAAACGTTAACATCGTTAAAATTCAGCCAAAAGAATGCCAAGCTATTTCCTTGTCTTTACTATATTTTACTACAAAATTTTTGAATATAAATTGTTGTTACTAAACTCAGATCAACTTGGCATTAAAAAACTGCATCAGGTGTCAATCAAAGCAACGGACAAAAACTGTTTTCAGATGCGTGCCAGCCAGATGGGGCACAGCCATTAAAAATTTATTTTTAGAACAATAATGATCTGCTCGAAAAGTAATAATAGCTTTTAATGTAAACACAAGCATTATAAATATTAACTGAAATGACTACCTTTTGTTTTATTAGTACATACATATGCTAGAAATAAGCTGGTAACGAATTTTGAAATACATTCTCAAAATAAATAATTATAGCAAAAATGATTTAATTCTTTCAGGGAAGAAATATAACAAAATTACTTTTCAAAAACCCCGATATAAAAATTGTTTCATTTTATTCAGAGAACAATGTGTAACTATTGAAAGACAAAGAAACACTATTTAATGAAACATTTTTTGTTAGAAAAGAAAACGGGAAATTCTATTTAATTAATTGAATTACATAAATTTAAAAAGATTTTTTTTTATTAAATATATTAATCTCTCTTATTTTTGTTATTTATAAAATTTGAATAAATTAATTAACTTTTAAAGAACATACGTGTGAACACTCCCACAACTGGGTTAATCGCAGTTCATTAATCGATTAATCGGATTTTTATGTGTGTAATTCATATGTGTGTAATTGACTAATAAATAGATTTTCTTACTTAAAATTGAGTTTTTCTGTATCCTTTTAATAAATGGTCCAAGGTACACTACCAGTAGTGTACCTTGGACCTAATTGCATTTTTTTTTTTTATAAAAAAAATAGATATAAATTTAATAAAATTTTAGAATAAATATATGTTGTATATAATATCATACAATATTTTAAAAAGCTATTTGTATTTAGTTTTGGCAAATAATTACAAAATTAAAATTGGAAAAGTCAAAATAGATCCGAGGTACCCCACCTTCCCCTATATATTAAATTTAAAATTAGATTTTACTTGTTAAATAAATGAATTAATTTTATAATTATTCTTAATATATATATATATATATATAATAAAGATGATCTATTAAGCATAGTGGAAGTCAAGCAACAGATACAAGATCACTGAAACACCAATGACCAATAAGATTAAAAAAAAAAAATAAATAATAAAAAAAAAAAAATCATCAGTGGATGAAATACACTAATGTAAAGAAAGCAGATCTATTAATTAACAGCCTGCAAAACAAACGAATCAATAAAGTAAAACAACAAATCTTAACTTTAAACCATAAACTTATCAAAATTAATGAAAAAACAACCCAAGAAACACAAGATAGGAAGAAGGAGGCAGGCGGCAAGACTTGTGACTTGCCTGTGGGGTTACACTAGTTTTACGCCGGCAACACTCCCCCAGCCTGCCACAACCAGAACAGGAACCATAAGGATTTAAAAATGCAAAATTTCTAAGCAGATGAACAACATTGAAACCACGAAGCCACAATGAAATTCACCGATTGATCACATTGTTAATAAAAGAAATAAGATATATAACCCCCTACCCATCCCCACGCCACATCCCCGGCACACCAGCTTCATCCGGGGCGCCCCAGCCCGGTCACCACCCCGCCCCGGTGCTCGAAACCGTGGCCCTCCCGTCCTCTTGTTCCCCCAAAGACCCCCCGCCATTGGCGGCCAAGGACAGCACCCTCGTTGCCACCACAACCGCCAGAACCAGCCAAAATTTCCATTGACTCCCCGATCGCCGCACATCCGTGGCTGCTACAGTTGGCCAACCCTCCCACTTCATCAAACCTGATACCAATTTCTTCGCCTTTGTTTACTTGGGTTAAGGCTGTGGTTAATTTACCTGTTTTTATATCGTGTTTAAGTAAACAAAAACGAAGAAATCAACATCAAATTTGATGAAGTAAAAAAGTTGGCCAACCACAACAACCACGGACATGCAGCGATCAGGGAGTCAACAGAAACCCTAGCCAATTCCGACAGTTGCAATGGCAACGAAGGCGCCATCCCCAACCGCCAATGGCGAAAAGTCCCCAAAAGAACAAGAAAACAAGAAGACCACAGTCTCGAACACCAAAGCAAGGCAGCGACCAAGCCGGGGCGCCCCAGACGAAACCAGCACACCAAAGATGCAACGCGAAGACAAGCAAAAGGTTATACATCTTATTTCCTTTATATATATATATATATATATATATATATATATATATATATACAGTAGAACTTGGATAATTCAAAGTTGAAGGGACCAGAGAAAAATTCGAAATATCCAAAGATTCGAATTACATATACTATTTGTCAAAAAGAAGAGATAAATTTAAAAAAATTAAAACTCGACGATCAAAGATTTAACACATAAACTTTATACCTAAGAATTCTGTGAACTTAATTATTCAACACTTTTTTTTTAAATAGTCAAGTATTTGTTATTGCTTCTTTAAGTACAATCTTTGTGTCATAGCATATGACTTCAACCTATCAATTGATGCAAAAATAGAATCTTCTACATTAGACATGACTTTCAATTAAAAAACAAATCTCAAAGTTCATGTATATGGACCCTATCTTCTGATGCACTAGGTAGGGGATTCTCTTGTATTTCCTTATCCTTCTTTTAAAAGACTGTTAAAAAAAAGAAAATTCGAGTTATCCAAAATAGAATTCAAATTATCCATGATTTTTTAACATTATTTTAATACAAAATTCAAGGGACCGAGTAAAAAATTCGAATTATCCAGAATTTCGAATTAAACAAGTTCGAATTATCCAAGTTTCACTGTATATATAATTACAAATTAAATTATTTAGAAATAAATCATATATTTAAAAACACATGTGAATCTTGCTCACACCCTCCCTCCATTGAAAGCAGAGATGAATGAATGTATGTATAAACTTTTTCCCTCTCTCTTGCTCCTCTAATGTCGTTAATCATGTGACGTGGTACAACCAACTCTCTCTGGTTCTAAGAGCTGATGTAATATCACTTCTCTCTATATTCTTGCCACTGAATTGTGCTTTGTGCTTGTCGTATAATGATGCTGTAAATAATTAGTTATAAAATATTTTGTGTGCTTGTAAAAATGCTTACCTTCGTTCTGCCCTCTTGTTTTTCTTTAACTTTCAGATTTATACATTCCCCCCCCCCCCCTTTAATTTGTTACTAGTCTTCTTTTTCATCTGGAGTTTGCAAGATAATCCATCAAATATTTCTGTAAATGTCAAATTTCAAAAGTGTCTAAATACTTTTGTCTATATTGTATGTAAAGTTATATATATACAATTTATTTGAAAAAAATATTGATTTTTTTTTTTTTTTTTTTTTTTTACAGTAGGAGCATTTACATTATTATTTTTATATGTTTAAATACATTGAAATTGTGAATGTTTTTCTTTGTATATATTTATTTTAATTATGTGTATGCATTTGTAATAATGTTTGAATAATTATTATTTCAGGATTTAGTAAACAAGTGATAGCACTTTTAAACAGCCATAATGCAAAATATGAAACATTTGACATTTTAGAAGATTGGGATGTTAGAGAAGGTAATATGTTAAAGATGTGTTTCAATAAATGAAATTACTTTTGCTTCACTGTTATTATTTTTCATCGTAAAGCTGCCCATAAAATAGGTATTCAAATTAGAAAAAAATACATTGAAAGGAGGCAATACAGGCAAAAATTGGGCTCTTTTGTAGTTTCTTCATAAAATCCAAATCTATAAAATGAGCCTTTCTCAAAATTCATATTCATAAAAACATTTTTATAGGATCTTTCTGTGTAAAAATGATCGTTTTTCGTTTTATAAAATTTTCCATGTTTTCAGTATAATTTCAAATGACTGCCTATACCTGATTCAATGAAACTCTATTAGCTTGATAATAAACTTTTTTTTTTTTTCTTGAGTGAGTAAGTGATTGCTAAATCGGAACATTTTACATAATAATACTTTTCACAAAAATAAGCCTAAAAAATTAAGACCTGGGTCTACTCCTGAATTTGGGTTTTTAAAATTTTTGCTGTGTCTGAATTGCATGCTGAATTATTTTGTTTTTATAGAAATTTCATATTTGAATGTTTAATATACCTTAAAATGCAGTAAGAACTGTCCAAATATCATTTAGTTGGTATAAATAAATACTTTTTAATAATAGCATTAATAAGTCCTTTCTGTTAGCCTCTCAAGTTAATTTCATTTTAAATATGTTGAATTCTAATTGAAATAAAAATAGGAAAATACATATAGAAATTTTTTGATTAACTGATAATTACATGTGTGATATCCATTTGTAGTTACGTAAATTTATTCTGTTTCTTTTAATTTATTTCAGGCTTGAAAAAATTTTCAAATTGGCCTACTTATCCACAGCTGTACATTAATGGTGAACTGATTGGTGGATTAGATATTTTAAAAGAACTTTCTGAAAACGGTGAACTTGAGGAATTATTAAAGTCATCTTCTTAAAAGTAATTTGTTTGTCTAGTTACTTAAATATGTGGGAATAAAATGTTTAAATTATTTATTGCTGGATTAACAATCTTCTGAATTTGAAAAATTTAAGCTTTAAAAGTTAAAGAAGGTGGAGGTATCAAAATTACTATATTCAAAATCTTTCAGAAAACAGTTATTGCATTTTTTTACATTGGCTTTTTCTCAATGAAATTTCAGTTTTATGTTTCATTATAGAGAAGAGATATATTAATATATTAGAAACTATTCAATTTCCTTACAAAAAATCCTTTTGGTTTGTGCAACAAATATATTTTGGCTGCCAGTCACAGTGATTGAAATACAAACAACTAACTCTCTTGTAAATGACCAAGAGCATAGTACAATCCTGCCCTGCCGAAATGGCAACACATCGTAAGTGAACTGAAAGGAGTGATAGAGACGGAAAGATGAATCCGAGGAAAACACAGATCACAAGTGATGGCTGCAACTGACAGCCGAAAGCTGACTTTGCTTCACAAACCAAAAGGATTTTTTGTGAGGTAATTGAAAAGTTTCTAATTTAGTTTTATATTTATTTAATGCATTTATCTTCCTTTAAAGGATCTAATTAACTGTTTTCTCATGTAAAAAGTTAATCTAAATGAATTTCTAATTATTTACATAGTTTTAATAATTTTTACTAGATTATAAATTCCTCTAAAATACTGAGACATATATATATGAAAGGATAAAAAAGGGTAAGATTTTAAATTATTATTTTAAATTAATAGTGAGTGATAACTTAAAGAAAATCCCATTAAAAATTATTAACTTGAAATTAATTCTAAAGCTTCCCCTGTAAAATAAGTTTTATTACAATGCACGTTCATAACACAAAAGTCAGATAATTGACAGATTTTGAATAAAAACTGCTGAGCAAAGCCCAATTCTCATTTTCTTGTGGTTAAGTGATGCATATTAATTAATCCCGGGGATCTGGGCCTAAGCTAAACTGTCAATCATTAAGTTAATAGCCAATAATTAGGGAGAGGGGGAGTGAATATTCACGCCAATATTGGATAATATTTAAGAGAGTATGCGCGGGGATGGGGCCTCTCTCTCTCTCTCTCTCTCTCTCTCTCTCTCTCTCTCTCTGTGCTCTCCTGCTAAAGTAAATTACGTCAAATAACGGCCCCAGGGAGAAGGGACGGTTTATGCTCCGCGATGTAATTAGCAGATATGCGGTAGCTCCGTACTCGGCGTACGACGGAATAGAGTCAACGTGCTTAGCCCGAAGAACTTGAAATAACCTGTAAGATGTCCAAGAGTTACAAATAAATGACTGCGTAGAATTACTGACTCATCCCTGAATGAAAAGACTCTCTTCATTTTGGATAAAATGTGTTATTGGGTAATAATTCGTGACATATATATATTAGAAAAAACTATGTTTTATATTTAGATCAGGGTACGCCGATTTAAATCAGCTTGATTAAAATCACTTCGATTTTTTTTTTTTTTTTAATCGTTGATTTAAATCAAAAGTAAAATTTTATAATTTGGGGCAATATGTAGTTTTAGAATATAAGAAAACTTGAACTTACTTGTTATTTACATCAAATACCTCCCCCCCCCCCTCAAAAAATAAATAAATAAAATCTGTGTTTATTAATTTTAAAAATGATACTTTTAATTTTCCACAATTCTATTTTTATCTTCTATTCTTATTTTAAAGCTAACTTACTTTCATTTGCAGTCTTTTTTTTTTTTTTTTGTATACAAAACCATAAATTCTCTGCCCTATTTTTTTTTTTTTTTTTTTTTTAAAGGATAATAAATATTGTATCATCTGCACTGAAGCATTTGATTTGTCTGTCCTTCCTTTTTAACTTTTCTTATTTCTAATTCTGACCACAATGTTTTTTAACTGGTCAAGGCATTTCTAAGCAATTTTTCCTTTTTTACTTAGGCTTTTATAAAATTAGAAATGAAATGGTAATGGCCTAGCTAGTTGTTTCAGTTTTCTTAATTTTTTAAAACTTTAATCTTTTTAAAAAATCTTAGAATTTATGTGTATTTTATTGGTAATAAACTGCACAAACTAATGTGTGTATTATATATTATGTACACATTGGATTTCTATGTGATAATTGAATCTATGGATAATTGAATAGTTATTCTCCAAAAAGTTTCTCTTCAAAAAATTTCATAATGTGATATTCAAGATGTTTTAATATGCACATTTTAATGGCAATACTAATAAAAACATAAAAAAAAATATTGATCTTATATGCTTTTAAGCTATTTACACTTAATCATTTATTTATTTTATTTTTATTTATTTATTTATTTTTTATTTTTATTTATTTTATTTTTTTTTTTTGGGGGGGGGGGGGTAGAATGTACCTATGTTGGCTAATATTGCATTTTTTTTTTTTTTTTTTTTTTTTTTTTTTATGTCATCATATATATATATTTTTTTTCTATTCAGTTTATTTATATTTATTGCTTCTTATATGTATTCACATTTAAATTAAAAAAAGTGTTTTCATGCTTAACTGCTTTACATTTATTTTTAGTCGAATAATGTTAATAAAACAAACAAATCTGGTTTTAATAAAAAAAAATCTGATTTTTTTTTTTTTTTTTTTTTTTTTTTTTTTTTTTTTAATCATGATTTTTTCACACCTTGATTTAGATGCATATAAATTTCAAACTGAAATACTATTTAACTAAAACCTTTCAACATATTCTCTAAAATATACTACTCATTTCAGAACAACTGTTTGATATGTTAAACAAATGAACTCATAGTTTCTGATTTTTATTTTGAACAAATTTAATTTCATGGTAATATGATAATATCAAGCATTCAAGAATAGATTTTCCAAAGAATTGAACTGTATTCAAATAATGTTTATGTATTCCATATTATGTTGTAAATATTGCATATATGAAAGTATCGCAGCATATTTTGAATGAACATGACCATAATTCATAATGAAATTCTCCCAGTAGCAGATACTGAGTGCAGCACAGCAACAAGCACTGCAGATTATAAAAAGCATATTATTGAAAGCTCTGTAGATTAATTTTACATCTCTAAAAAGAAGTGCCAGGTTTAAAAATACAATTATAATTTACATATCTCGACCATTGTACTTGTTGTATATTCTTAACTTATTTGTTTTGTAAATGTAAATTTTATGTATTTTATAAACTGCTGGTAAAACTTGTGAGACACCACACTGTGTCTACGATTCCTAGCTCGCAGACAAACGTTGTTTTGCTGTGGATTGATACAGAAAATTCTGCTATTGGAGGAGTTTTAAAAGCCCGAAGTTTGTTTTTCATATTAATCAAAATGTTATAACAATGTGTTATTCAAAGAATATCAGTCTATTTATTTTTCAAAATATCTTTATAAACTAAATTTTCATATAACAAATTATAAATATAGGTTTCTGACAAGGAAGTTTTTGACATGACGATTTAAACCATCAAATTTTTAATTTAGTGTATCAGTAACTCCATTTAAAAAAATTTTTAATGATTTACTAACTCTGACAATGAAAATTTATTTTATTTTATAACTTTAAAAAAGTTTTGCATGATTTTCAGATGAATTATTAAATTTTATTTAGTTTTTGGGTTTTGGATCTAAAGAAATCAGGTTCAAGTCAATGAATTTTTTTTTTTTTTTAGGTTTGATTCTTATCTAAATTCATTGTATCAGTGTGCTGGGAAATGAACATTCCATAGGAATGCACACCCTATGCAAAATTAATGGTTCAATGATGATTTGACTAGTTTTTGGTGTTTTGTACAAGGAAAAATACTGTCAGTTGTGAAACAGAAAGGCTTGTTTTTAAATAGTAAAATCTTTTTGTATATTTCTGTTGAGAAAAAATAATATGGATTGCATATATTTTTAAAATGTTTAACACTTTATGTTTTCTAAGATATTTTAACTACTAAGAAACTTTATTTTTATCAGTAAAAATTCAATTTTTCCAGAAAAAACCTGAAATTTTTTTTTTTTTCCCACTGCCTCAAAATTTCCTGAAATTTTACATGTCTATACTATTCTATTTTATTAACCAACTATAGTAATATTTAAACTTTAAAACTTCTTCACACACTATAAAATTTAAGCCAGCACAACCGGTTTCGAAAGGACGAAGCCTTTCTTCGTCAAGTGCAAAAAACACATGCTACTGCCTTGGAGGCAAAAGCAAGATGAAACCGGTTGTGCTGGCTTAAATTTTATGGTGTGTGAAGAAGTTTTAAAGTTTAAATATTGATTGTACACCAATTTTGAATTTAGTTTTGCAACTATAGTAAGTTGATGAAATTTACATACCCTAGATATTTTTAATTGACTTGTTATGTATGTTAGGTTCTAATGCTGCATGGCATGGCGTCTATTTTACTTTTAAAAGAGACAGGGAAAACTCAGACAATTTTTTCTCATGATTTGTGTAGCAATCTGTCAATGCATTTACACTTCAAATTACATGTATTTACACTTCAAATTATAGTTCTTTACAGAGATATGCAAAAGAAGTCTGATACATTTCCTCTTTTGTGCAAATATACAAACTTAGGAAACTCAAACACTACAGTTTAATTTTTACTCATGTTTATTTACAGATTCAGACTTAAAACATGTAAAGGTGTCCCCTTTGTGAAGAAAATTAAAATATATGATGAAATATGTTGCACAAATAAAGAAAAATTAATATGTATTTTTTTTTTTTTTTTTTTTTTTATTATTATTATTCTGTGTTTTGATTGAAATTTCTTTAAATGATTAATGACTACTAAATTTTCAGAACTTATGTGGAGTCAATCATTCAGATTTTTTATTAATTGCATATATTAATAAGAAATTTGCCGATTTTGTATTAAAATTTATTTATATAAACTTTTAATGTTAAATAAATGTTATTAAATATAAAAAATAATAATTTCAATAATAAAATCTACTTTAATATGTTCATCTAATTATGATTAATTTTTATTTTTTTTTCTCTAGGTACTTACATTTTATTAAAACATTCTGTGGTTATTTGAAGAATAGTTGTTAAACAAGAATTTGTATTTATTCATTCCCATTATTCTGTATATCTTTCTTAACAAGTAAAATAAATCTTTTCAAAATAATTCACAGCCATTTCTTATTGTAGATTTATTTATATTTTTGTGAGAAAATATTTGTTAGTATAAAATTATATTACAGCATGATACAATTATTTTTTTTTAAGATGGTTTTATTTATTTATTCATTTTGTTGCAACAAACAATATGTTGAAATGCACACACACATGCAATTTTAATGTGAGACTGTTAAAAATAAATAAATAAAATGTGTATAATGTTCTCATTCATGTTCATTTCATTCAATTACCATAATTTTGGGGAGATAAGTCACCTCTGCATATACGCCACATCGGCAAAAGTTGATTTTTAAAAAAGTCATTGGATACGCCGCACATGTTCACCAACGTAATATGTTTCTCATCATTTTAATTTGAAATAATATTAAGCATGCAAAAATTAAATTATAAAAAAGTAGTAAATATAATGATAAAAAAGTAATAAAATTAAAAAGTTATTCAATAAAGCTAATACAAAAACGGTCTTACTTTAAATCCGCAATCATAAACTTCCATAACCCTCTTCGTAAAATTATAAAATACCTTTACTATTGTTAAAGAATTATTAACATTCAATATTATCCAATTTTTTTTTTTTTTTTTTTTTTTTTTTTTTTTCAAAATTTAAAAAAATCTTAACTTAAGAATTGAATAGTGTTTAATATTTTCAATTTCTGAACAATACTTTTTTTTTTTTTTTTTTTGGTTCTCCTCTGAATTAGTTTTCCCGCAATTCTTTTAGACTTAAAAATTTCAAAAATATATGCCGATCATTTATCCACAAAAACAAAGTAAAAAAAAAACATTTATTCAAACTTGATTATTTCATACAACAGATTGTCGATCAACTTTCAGCTTTGACCTTGATAAACACATCAACTGACAGGTAACTTCGTTATTCATTATAATAAATTATAAACGCGGTGAAAGAGAGTTTAAAGAGCTAAACATTCCTACCAAAGTTTTTGGCCTTGTCTCTCATTTTTCACAAAAATAAAATTTTCTCTCTCTCTCTCTTTCCTTGCAATTTTTTTTTTTTTTTTTTTTTTTAAGGGGTGAGGGGAAGGTTAATATATGCAGCTGATAGCAGAGTTTTTAAATTTTTCGGAACAATTTGACATAAATTTCCATGATTTTCGAAGAGAATCATCCTTAGGTTGATATGTATATATCAACCTAGAATGGTATAGGGTGCCTACTACTTCAGGCACCCTAGGTTGATAGTTATCACATTCACAATGTTTTTCGTTCACATAGCCCTAATGAAACTGTGGAAATTAAGAATAGTATTATTCCTCATTTTAGTATGCTTGGAAGGGTTTTCGACCTGTATTTATGGTATGAAATACGAAGGGGTTTTGTTTATTTGACACCGAAGATGTCTTCGGACGTAGATTTTTTGCCTTTATAATCAATTAGATCCGACGCAGCGGTGCATGTGCACTGCGTATTGTTATAGCTTGAACTCTGTGGTGTGCATATGCGCTTGGGCTGATATAGCTTGGGCTCCACAGTGCTTTTATTACTTTTATAAGCCGTCTGTGCTGACATTGCATTTGTGAAATAAATTGTCCGAAGTGAAATTTTGACCGTCAGTGGTTATTCGAGCGCTGCTAGAAAAAGAAAAAGAAAACACCAGATACACCACATGTGCCAAAATTAGACTTTTAAAATCATATAAGCCGCGGCTTCCCTCCCAGAAATTACTGTAACTAGGAACACTCATGAACTCTTAACACATCAATCGTAACCAAATTTTACAGGTAGTTAAAGAGTATGAAGTTGTACACTCCAACTAATTTATACCAGCAAACTTTTCTATTTTTTCCCCTCCAAACACACACTGTTGATTTATTTATTTAAATTGTACTTTTTAATCATCTGCATGTACATATTTTTCTTGCTGTAGAATTCATTTTTTTTAAATGATTTGAAAAATAACATTATGTTTTTATATAAGAGAGATTTTAATTAGAATTTTTAATAGTTTATTTAATTCCTATTTTATTGTTTAACATGGTAACTTGGGGCATGTCAAGCAATTAATAATACATGGTGAGGGGATATTTTCAGGTCTGTTTCTCTTTCTTGCAAGCAATCTGAAATATATTTAAATAAATAAATCAACAACATGTTTTTGGTGTGTGTGTGTGTGTAGGGGGGGAGGGAGGATAGAAAATTTAGATATATATAGATAAATTGAATGTCACAATATTGAAAAAGTAAAGTTTCAACTTTGAACACCAATATTTTTGTTTTGAAGTAACATTTGCCAATATAAATTAGTAGGAGTGTATATCTTCATCCCCTTTAATTACCTATAAAGTGTGGTTACAATCGATGTGTCATGGTTCACAAGTATTCTTTATAAGATGACTAATTCCACAAGATTGGTAGATTGGTAACAGCAATTTAGAGAATGAAGCATAAAGAAGAATGAAGACACTGCAAATGGCAAACAAATAGACAAAAATGTAATGAATATGTCTATGAATGATGGTGCAAAAGTGCTTTACCAGAAGGCCATATAAGAATAATTTAAAGAAAAAAACCTTTACTACATGTTCAGTCATCGTCGTAATATTTTCGGTGGGGCACCCAGCTCTTTTCAGTGACTTCTTCTGTAGTGGAGCTCTTGGAATGTTGATCTTGTGGTTGTCACCATGAGGCGGCACCACATTCGATCTGGTGCCATTGCGTCGCTCGATTGTGGCATGGTGACAACTGTACAAGATCAACATTCCAAGAGCTCCACTACAGAAGAAGTCGCTGAAAAGCGCTGGATGCCCAGCCAAAAATATTACGATGGCGACGACTGAACATGAAGTATAGTAAAGGTTTTTTCTTTGTATTTAAATTATGTTTAAAAATACTTCATTAAATTTATTTAGTTCTTTAAAAGTGCCATATAAGAATTTAAAAGTTTGATAAAGATAACTATTTTTTAAATGTTGCATTAAAATTCACATTTATTGGTTATTACTTATTTATTTATTAGGGGAACATAAAGAGATTGTGGCACATCAGGGTAAAAAAAAAAAGTATATACATCTGCCCCCTCATTGCAAAAATAGCACTTTTCTTGTTCCTCAACCAAAAAAAAAAAAAAAAAAAAAAAAACCTTTTGTATCATTGAATTTTAGTTTAAATGCACATCTGTTAGTTGCTTTTTTATTCAAACACTAAACACAATCATTAAACTTTCTAATGAATTCTTCTGATTTAAATTCTTTACAATGAAGCATTGTTTTTCTTATGTCCCATATTATGAGAAAGCTATCCTATTGCTACATTAAAATGTCAAATCAATCATTTCTTTATGAAAATTTCATCATGTACGTACTCCAAACTAGTAATGTGGGGTGGAAAATTTTCTATTTATGTTTTTCCAGAAAATTTTCCAACCAAAAAAAAACAATTTTTTTAGTATATCTTTTGCATGATATATTTAAGTTTTTTTTTATTAGTCACAGTAAGTACAGTGGGAAAAACAAAAGTTTCTAATTAAAGTCATCATTTAGAAAGTTACCAAATATATGTTTTGAGCAACTTGCTCGAGAAAGAGGTTATTTATTATAATACAAGAGATCTGTGGTTGCTAATCAGAATTTTAAATGTCTATTCAATAAGTTTGTAAGAACATAATTTAATTATAAAGCACCTGGCAACATTACAAAAAAAGAATATATTGATAAATTAATGCACTACTATACTGCTGAGCATGTATATCTGTTTTTCAAAATATTCATTTGATAAATGATGATACACCGATGTTTTTCAAACTCAGGCAGCAATTCTGACTGAGGTCACCTTATGGTCTCTGGTTCTGAGAGAGAAAGTTTGGACATTGTCATAATCTTCGTTAAATATTCAATAAATAAAAAAAAAAAAGAGCAAAACTTAAAAAGAAAAAAATTGCTTTAATTACAAAATTGGCATTGATGAAAATTTTAGAGAAAAATCTTATTTAAAAAATATAATTATGTTTTGTTTTTATATAACTTTTTAAAACTTATTTCTAATGAAATTTTTTTTTTTTTTTAATGCAAGCAACAGGAAATACAATTAATTGCCTAAATAAATAAACAGCAAGATTTTGATTAAATTTAAGGAAATCAAATAGATAAAATAAATCACATCATATCTTGTAACTGGAGGTTTAGTTGAAAGAACTCGGTATTTTTTTATTTTCTTAAATATCCGAAATTGAATTGTACTTGAAAAATCTCATAGTGGGTGTTACATTTAAAGTTAAATAACAACAACAATAATAATAATAATCTCAAACTTCCAGATTAATTTTTTTTAATAGAGGATTACATTCATTATCCAATACTACCAACTATTAAAAAATACAATTTTGTGTTCGCAAACTATGCTTAAAAATAGAACACATCGAAAAAAGTAAAAATCAAAAAAATTTTGATGAAATGAACCCTTGCATGGTCTGAGCCATACCTTACTAATTACCTCTTGTACAGTCGGCAGCAAAATTATTGATGCACTAGCAATAATTTCTATTTATAATTTTCCCTTCATAACGGCGACGGCTTCTTCAGTTGATAATCTATTTATTTTCGCATAGGTGGACACCTGGTCAAAGAAGAAGTCAACTAAAGATGGTTCCCCATCAAAATTCATTAACTGAATGTTGACTGTTTTGGCTTTCGCCATAATTAATAATTTTGCCTAACCAACTTAAAATATTGTAAATAAACTATATAATAAATATTGTATGTGACACAAAACAAAAATTGTTAATACCAAGCATTCTTGTTTTTTATTTTATTTTTTATTTATTTATTTATTAATTACTTTGGCATATAATTTTATACTATTGTATGCCACTTTTAAAACAAGAATACTTAGTTTTATATGCCCATATATTATTATCCAAAAAGAAAAATAGATGAGCATACATATGATAAATATTGTGTAAAAATATAAAAATATTGTGAAATCAAATAAAATGTATTGAAAATGAAATATTATGAATGAAATAAACCAATATTATGAATGAAAAAATGTTAGAATTTGTACCAAGCATTTCTGCTGCTCTGATTTATTTATTTATTTATTTATTTATTTTTTTTTATGAAACCTTTCATAAAAATAATATTGCATGACAATTTCAGCAAAAATACTTAGTCTGTTTCTATATATATATGCAATAATAAAATAAATATTTGTGTTCATGCAATCAATTATAAAATAAATATTTGTGTAAAAATGTAGTGATAATTATGCACTATAAATGAGAAAAAATTGTGTTTATGAAAAATAAATACATGAATAAATAAAGTTTCAAACATACCAAGCACTTTTGCTCTAACTATTTCAATTTCTAATTATTATTATTATTATTATTATTATTTTTTATAGAGACCCAAAAATATTAAAAATATCAGCAAAAGAACTTAGCTAAATGTATATTAAAAAATATATATAATATTATGCAGCACTTGAAATAATATCTTTTTATTAAATATTTAAACCAAATTAAATATTTATACCAAACCAAAATAAAAATTTCAATTCTCAATAACTCATTTCTTGAGTTTAAAAACTTAATTTTTAAAATTGTCTTTGTTCTTTTAAAATGATGGTTTGTTTATATATACACATATATATCAAAAAGTAAGTCAAAAATTACATACCTTAATTTTTATCTATTTCAAACCAATAACCAGTTTAACTTCGCTTAATTTTACGTGAATGTTACAAAGTATTCTCTGTACACTATATCTTGTTCTGTATGAGTTGTTAAGTCTCTATAAATTTTTAGTAATAACACATGTACAGCTTTTCTCCTGTATGAGTGTGTAGATCTCTCATGCGCTGTGCACAAAATTTGAAGAAACGTTATCACTTTTATGCAAAAAAAAATTTCACATACATATGGCTTTCATTTGTGCGCTTGCACAATAATTAATTCACCTATGGCATGACGAAGGGACAGGAATGAGATGTCTTCAAGGACGGGGAGATAGTGACCCATTGATTACACACGGAAGGGTTCCGTCTAGAGAGCAGGGACCTTTGAAACCGATAGGATCCCAATGAGCATTCTAGATGAGCACTCAATCCAGCGTCGACGAGATCAGGAGAGGCGAATCCGTGCTTTGCAAAAAAAACGAACCTCCCATGATTCTAACAAAATTCCTTTTAGTCACTATCCGAAAAAAATTCACTTCAAAAATCCACATACAACACTTCGCCGTGGTTCAGTTTCCATAGATCAAAACAATGTTGCGCCGTTCTATGACTGCACAATCCAATCGGCCTCTCTCTAAAAAGTTCAAGATCAGAGAAAAATAATTTCCATCGGCCCTCCCCTCTCTCTCCATCGATGCATTCCCGGAAACCTGAACGGCATCAAGTTCTATAAGGGAGAAATCCTTCACTTAAAAAATAAGTCTATCGTTTGTCCATAATTTCTGTACACTGCGTTGGAGAACAAATAGAAACCATTCAAGTCTTGATAATTTTAAACTGTCTTTATTGAGTATATATTCTTAAGAAGTCACATAAGGAAGTTCACATATAAAATATTAGTTGCAATAAAACCCAAGCATTTCTCGGGAAGCGAGGGAGAGAGAGAGAGGGCTAAAAAACTTGCGTATTTACTATACGATGAAAAAGCAAAAACTGTGGGTCTGCTTTTTTTCTCGCATGGGGAGAACCCCTGGAAGGGAAGTCATATGCTTCGCTTTATCTTATTTTCGCAAAATGAAAGCCAACTTCAGTTCTTTGTTTTAGATAATAAACTAATGTTAATTTTTTGAATTTGTAATGACAGTTTATAATTGTATTAACCTTTTAATCGCCAACATTACACCAAGCGACCGTTTGACTAGAGAAAATGACCGTTATGAACTGAAATCATTAATATTGGGTAATTTAAAATAAATTATATCCGGTGTTGCAATAATATAAATTCTGACAATGAGTTTTCTTGTTTATGACTATTTGAGAACACTTTTTTTATAATTACGTTTAATGTCAGAATTTCCGTTAGATATTATTTCTTTTATTTTCTTTTTATCCCATAAAATAAAGTACTTTTCTATTTAAAAAGATAAGCACTTTATTTATGATTTAGATATAAAACATATACAATTTAGATTTCTGAATGATGTGTGTTATTGTTTTATGTTAATAAATAGTGTAGGTCGTATGTATAATTAAAATTGTGTAATTTTTAACGACATTTAAAAATAATTCTTTCTCCAAATGCTTAAGAACAAATTATGTAAATATAATATCTCACTTAAAATTTAATTATTTTTTTTATTGCAATAATGCATTAATTTATCATTAGATTTTATTTTATTTAAAAATTCAATTAAAATTTAACCAAATATATGTGAACACCTTCACAGATGGAAAAGGATTGAAATTGTACAACATTAAATTCTATTTCAGTGCAAACTGACAGCCATCAACTTTTCTGGAACTTTTTTCCCCACTTAAGATTATTGCTAAATATACATATACCTAAAACATCAAGAGTTTCTTGTAGGGGGGGGGGGGGGGAGGTAGAATTACGTTTTTACCATTAATTAAATAAATTGCTATTCTTCCTGTATTTGACAGAATTCGCGATATTTTTACGACCGATTGCCGAAATTCGTAATTATTTCACTGCAAATTTACAAAATCTACGTTTAATAGCAAATAATTGCTAATATATACCATAATTTTGCTCTAATTGATAAAATTCACTCTTCTTTAAAGGTAAATCCTAAAATACGCGATTATTATGCAGCCAATTGCCGAAACACGCTAGTATTTAGCTACTAATCTATGTAAAATGCGTTCTTCTGAAAGCCGAATCTTAAATACTCAACTATTTTGCCACTAATCCGTGAAATTTACTTTTTTTTTCCAAAGTGGAATCTCGGAAATCGGATCGGGATTAATTTTGAAGTAGATTTCGCAAATACGGGATCGCTTACCCACTCATAATCAAAAATTTACGTTTTACTGTAAAAGCCCTTATTTTCGCGAAAATGAAGATATCGGTGATTTTGCGAGCTGAAAATTTCGCGAATGTTATATGAACAGAACCGAAAGTTGAAAAGTACCTAAATATAGAACCTCTTTTGCATAAGGCATTTTAAGAAATTTCCTTTTGTCCGAAAAGTTAGTCCCCACCTCCTCATCGCTCTAAAAACAATTTGTGCTTACAACGGTGCTTATACATCAACTTTGGTTTTGGCTCAACGCGCACATTCCACCCCAAACAATTTTCTTTTCTTAATCTCTTTTTTTTTTTTCCATGCTGTTTATCAATTTAGGGCCTTCTGAACCCCCCTTTTGCACCGAAAATGTAATCACCACACCGCCTTCACTTTTTTCGTATTCAGACCGTCAATGCATGCGAGTTTTGGTAATTGAAAAATTTCTGTTTTTTTTTTTTTTTTTTTTTTTTTTTTTTTTCTGCGAAAAAAATGTATTTCACAAGGCTTAAATTTTCGCGATTACGATGGGCTCGCGAAAATTAAATCCTTGCGAAAATAAGTGCTTTTACAGTATATGCTATCATTTGGCTGCTAGCCAATAAAGGTTTTTTTTTTTCCCCCAGTTGATTTCAGTAAATTGCGATATTTTTGTAGCCGATGATGGAAATACGCAATCATTTCGCCACTAATTAACAAAATTTATGTTTAATCGCAATTAATCGCTGAAAAAGGCTTTAGTTTGATGCTAATCGATGAATTTCTTGCTTTTTTCAAACATGATTTTCATTATAAGTATAATATTGTGGCTTTTTATAGAAATGCGGAATTATTTTAGAGCTAATTTTTTAAATTATGTAATCGTAAACTAATTGCTAAAATAGATGTTATTTTTCTAAAAATGTGTAATTATTTAGTCATAAATCAGTTTTTTTTTTTTTTTTTTTCTTTTAATATTACTGAAATGTCATTTTTTGCAGCTCATTTATAAAATACGCAATTTTCTTGTGCTATTTTTGTGACGAATCCATTTTAAATCCGACGATTTTTGTGAAAGGTCCCATTTTCAGATATGAAAATTTCTTAGAATCACCCACGCACTATAAAAACTAAGTTATTGCATATTCAGTTATCCTAAGAAAAAGCACAGAAAATATTCTTTTTCTTTCTCCAACGGTAGATACTTGGTACGATAAAGTTCGAAATTTTCCATGATTTTCTCAGAAACTTGTATATTAAAACACTTAAGAAAGTTTCCTAGGACAGAGGACAATTCCTCCGTTAAAGTCAGACTTTATACTGTTTTCTCCAAAAATTACAGCCTAACACACTTTAGAAAGTCTCCCACGGAAGAGTCTCCTGGTCTTAGATTCCTTGCATTGTCAATCGTACTTAAAGTTCAGTAGCTTTAAATCCATTATTTTTATCGATAAATAATTAAAATAAACAATCTTTTTCATTAGAAAGTATTATTTTTTAGCGATTTATTAAGCATTAAGATAACTGAAACATTGATAGAGTTTAAATGAAAATCAAAATACTGCATAATCATAGCCATGAAGATAATCATAGCATTTGATTTCTTTCTTTCCCCCCTTTCAGCTTGCGGTTTTAATTAAGCACACTCTCAGCTAATGTAAACAAATACTTGTTCCCGTTCTGAGTCAGCAATATTTCGATTACACAACGCCTAGCACTAGAATGTTTTTTTTTTTTTTCTTTACTATTTATTTATGAGTATTTACGATGAAGCGTGTGGTTCTTCAACTACTACTCCGATTCAAAAAATTAGAATAATGTAAAAAAGAATGAGTTTGATGTTGCTAACGCGTCAATTTGCATACTGGGTCCAGGAAAAAATATATTAAAAGTATCTAATTATCTTCAGAGCATTTATAAATATAACATAAATATTTATTTTTATCTGATATATTAATAATTAACTATTTAAAAAATATTAGAATAATTCAAAGAAATAGAATACCTCGATAGCATGGTTCAAAAAATTAGAATATTCAAATTTTTCTTATAAGTTGAGAGAACGGCTGCGGGATTAACATCTGTGGGACTATAAAATGTGCTCCGTTGAAAATGAAAAGTCGTTTGGCATTTGATTGTAGCGTAGTATTTGCTTAATATGGGACGAAAGAGCGATTTATCTGAGGCTGTGAAATATCGTATTGTGTACTTGCACGAAATAGGAAAAACACAACTTTTTATAGCAAAAGAAGTGAAATGCTCTCAAGCAAGTGTGAGTAGAGTTTTGAGAGAATATTCTAATAATAAGTGTTTTCAAAATAAACACTTTAAAAGTGGTCGAAAGCCAGTAACTTCAAGAAGAGATGAAAGGCAATTGAAAAAGATTGTGAAGAAACATCGTTTTCGGAGTGTGAGATATGTGCATAGAAAATGGAAAGAAATGGGTATAAATGTCTCCAAATCTACAACACTACGACTTCGCAAATTAGGTTTTAGATCACGTGTGCCTAAGATAAAGCCATTCTTATCATCTAAGCAAAGGGCTGCTAGAGTTAAATGGTGTAAACAAAGGCTATTTTGGGATCACGACGATTGGAAAAAGATACTTTTCAGCGATGAAAGTGTGTTTTGTGTGTCTCACGGAAATCAAGGTATACGTGTCTGGAGACTCAAACATGAAGCTTATAAGAAAGAATGTTTAAAACGTTCGTTTAAATTTGCGACCTCTGTTATGGTATGGGGCTGCATGACTGCTGAAGGCCCAGGCAGGTTGTGTATTGTTTCCACAACAGTCAATTCAGAAGTCTATCAAGAAATTCTTGAACATTTCATGATTCCTTCAGCTGAGGATTTATGTGATGACGATTTCTTGTTTCAGCAAGATTCAGCTTCTCCCCACACTTCCAAATCAACAACTAAATGGCTCAAAGAGAAGGACATACCTGTACTCCCTTGGCCTGCAAACTCACCCGATCTAAATCCTATCGAGAATTTGTGGGGAATTATGAAGAAACGACTTCAAGAAGTTGCGCCTAGAGATAAAAAAGAACTTATTTCTAGTATAAAGAGCATATGGGCGAATTTGGATAAAAAAGATTGTGAACCTTTAGTTAAAAACATGCCAAAACGTTTAAGAGCTGTCATTAAAGCTAAGGGTGATGCAACAAAGTACTGATTAGCAAGTAAAAATACTTAGAGTTTAAATTATGTTCAATATATTTTCATTATTCTAATTTTTTGAACCATGTTAGAAAGTATTCTAATATTTTGAATTTTTTGTTGTTAGCTGATTTAAATATATTTTCTATTTCATTGTAATGTGTTTACATTTTTATAATCTGCAAAATATGCAGATTCATATTATAGTACTTTATATTTGATATTGTTGATTATTTATTTGATAAATTCGATTTTCATTTCCCTTGACCATATTTCTTTTCATTATTCTAATTATTTTAATCGGAGTAGTATATTGTAAAAGTTAGTTTTGTTATTTTTTTATTTTCAAGAGGCGTTGAAGCGCTGTCATAGATAAAAAATAAAATTCAAAGAATGTTTTATGCAGCAACTGTTGGAAATGCAAAATCAAAAGTTGATAAGGGTTGGATTGCGATTTCTGTCTAGATGTGTGCAAGGGGGGGAAAAAAAGAAAGAAAGAAAAAAAGATAGTAGTTTTTTTTTTTTTTTTTTTCGGTGTCTGCCACTGTTCAGTTTTGTGTATTTAATAAAAAATATTTAGCCAGGTGGTCAAGACTGAATTTGCGGAGCATAAAAAATAACTCGCGGAGTTGCGGAGTTTTTAAATTTTTTCGGAGACACTCCGCAGAAATCGGAGCAGTTGGCAACCCTGCCTATATAATGAAATGGAGTTCAGCTGTTGGCAGTGACATGTGAGAGTAATGTTCACAGACACCTTTTTTATATAGATTATTCAACCATTATATATGCAAAACAGTCATTAAAAATTATAACTTTCTAGCTTTGTACATGTTTAATAAACCATTAAATCGTAATTTCTGTGTTTTGTTTATTAATTTCTTTTTTAATTGAATTATTATTCATATTTTCCTTTGAATAGTTTTGTTTACTAGTAGCTTTTAATGTATTTAGTTTTTTTTTTTTTTTTTTTTTTACCTGAGGGAAACCCTGAGAGAAAAAAAATATCTTCGTAAAGTATTTTTTCTTAATTTTTATAGATACATTACATATATTATTACTGCTTTTACACTATATATAATTGTTTTATTAAACCTAATATGAATAAAATAAAACTATGTAGTACAATTTAAATAGCATTCATAAAATTGCTGTCTTTTAGCATTGCCACTTCAATTCCATCAAATACTGATGTTCAACAATTTTGAATTTTGGGATCCGGATTGCTGGATAAAATCTCACCGGACAAAATATTGCGTCGACTAAGGGGAAAAAAAAAAAAAATATATATATATACCAGGTTGTCCCTAAAGTTCTGCACCATCAATGGTATGCAGATTTCGACGTGGATCGGACGACAGAGTAAGATGCGCATGCGCTAAAAAGTGCCGCCAGGTGAACAGGTAGAGGTAATAGAATAGTGTGTATGCTCATTGAGAAGAATAGCGTCCGTAGTAGTAGTGTGAAATCGTGAAAGATGCGTGATTCAAAAACCGCGACACGTGCCGTGCTTCGTTTTCTATGGAAAAAAGGCCTAAGTGCGAAAGCGGCTAGCGAGGAAATCTGTGCAGTTGAAGGACCTGATACGATCAATCGATCGACAGCATCCCGGTGGTTCAAACGTTTTTCGTCTGGCGATTTGAGCCTGGAAGAGCAGCCTCGAAGTGGACGGCCAAAATTGGATGTTGGGACCGCTGTAGCAGCTGCTGTCATGGCCGAACCTCAAACCAGCACACGTGTGATAGCCCACAGGTTAGGGGTATCCAAAAATACAGTGCACCGGAGGCTCCTTGAACAGGACTTCAGTAATAAGCGACCGAGACAAAGTCCACATGAGCTGACACAACTGCAGGCCGAGAACAGAGTGAAACTCTGTCAAGAACTTTTGAAAAACCCAAGGGATGATCGGTTCTGGAAACGCATCGTTACTGGGGATGAGAAGTGGGTGTTTCTCCGCAATCCAGACAATCGCAAACAGTGGGCAAAACGAGGTCAAGATACCCAGGCCCAGGCGAAACAAGACAGATTCGGCAAAAAGGTCATGCTGTGTGTTTGGTGGAATATCCATGGCATTCTTCACTTCGAATTGGTTCCTGAGGGCCGTGCCGTCACAGGGGACCTCTATGCCGAACAACTGGAGCGTGTTCACGCTGTACTTGTGCAGAAATACCCCGCTCTGACAAACAGAAAGAGAGTATTGCTGCAACATGACAACGCACCAGCTCATCGCTCCAGAAAAGTGCAAGCGAAACTCGCGGAACTCGATTGCATGGAGGTTCTTCCGCATCCTGCTTATAGCCCTGATGTTGCCCCATCCGACTACGGTTTGTTTCGTTCCATGACGCACTTCCTCTGTGGTAAACAATTCAATGACTATGACGAGGTGAAACACGCTTGTCAACAGTTTTTCGATTCGAAACCTGCCTCCTGGTATCATCACCAAATTGAACTTTTGGCTAGAGCTGGACGATATCAGAAATTAAATATCGCGATATATCATCAAGTTAATATCGATATTGGTGATATATTGCGATATTTATTTCAAGAGAAGGAAAACAGATATTTGCTACTTTTTAAAGACAAATGAACACCAATTTTAATGTATACAAGTGTGGAGTGTTTTCTATATGTATATTTATATTTTCTGGTATATTACTTCCAAATCTTTTTTATTAACCCGTTAGTAGTCGCTATCGAGAGCGCCACCTATTACAGATAGCGAACTTTTTATTTAACTGTCACCAATAATTTTAAGAAGTGATGTGATCGACGTTCAATCGATTTTATTCGCGTTTTATGTATATCAAATGCCACTTCCAAAAATTTTTGGTGGCTATTGAATAAAAAAATCTCGAAAAACTGAAGGATGGGCGGCAAATCGACCAACTAGCGACTACTAACGGGTTAAAAAGAAAAAAAAAAAAGAAAGAAAGAAAATGCATAAATAGCAACACAATGTTTTGTGTTTCTTTTAATTTATACCATTACTTTTAAGTATATTTCTGAATAGTTTGTCCTCCGCTCTTTCCATTTTAAGATTTAATTATTTCAAAATCACATTTTAAGAGAGCTAATGGGTGATATGTGTTTTATTTACACAAAGTATATCATCAAGATACATAATTATAATAAAAATATAAGCTTAAGAAAAATGAAGTTGTACTTAGAATGTAGATGATTAATAAAATTTTGCGCAGAAGTCGTAACTTAACTATCTATCTCTCTCTCTATATATATATATCAATGATTCATTTATATACGGAAATTTTAAAAATAAATATTAGTATGAGTTTTGCGCCTAATTCCCATTCCTGAGTATAAAGAAAGTTCATTTACCAATATTCCTGTCAGTCATTGATAGCGATATGGTTGTAATTAAATTAATTTCAGTGAATAAGAAATGCACAGTAGAAATACTGTTTATAAACTTTCTTTAGAATTGCCACCGAATAAACTTTCTCGGTTGTAGAGTAATATTAATTTGAGACCCTATAACTCATAGGTATTCTAAAGGTCAATTTCCTGCCATTTTTATTTTATTTTTTATCTACTTACCATATCATGTTTTTTTTTTTTTTTTTTTTTTTTTTTCTAAGATATATATATTGAATTCATATTTTGTAATGTTTTTATAACATTTGGAAATTGTATTATATTTATATACTAGTACCGCCCAGTGGTTGAAGATCAATCACTTTTTGCAAAGCAAAGCAACTGCCTTCTCATAAACGGAATTAAATTGCAGCACAGCAGCGACCCCTGTTGGCCGATAGGCACGAGTCGTCCATGAAATAGAGCGTTCGAACTAAAAAAAAAAAAAAAAAAAAGAAAGAAAAAGAAAAAAGAAAAGAAAGAAAGAAAGGAAATCTAAAAAATGGTCAATTAGAGTTCAAGGAATCTGAAAACATGTAACATCATCGAAAACTGGAAATCTAAATTTTTTCTGAATCTTATACTTTCTCCACTTTTTTAAGAATAAGTACTCAATTTCAGTTAATTGAAATGCAAGGAAATCTCAAAACGTGTAAATTCATCGAAAACCAGAAATCGAAATTTTCCCCGTGTCTTCTACTTTCTTCTTATGCATGTAGAAGCCAGTAATAAATCCACATTTTAAATAATAAGTAGTCAGTTTCAGTTAATTGAAAAGCAAGGAAATCTCAAAACGTGTAAATTCATCGAAAACTGGAAATCAAAATTTATCCAAATCTTACACTTTCTTCTTGTATATGCAGAATATATAATAATAAATCAACTTTAAAAAAAAATAAGTAATCAGTTTCACTTAAATGAAATGCAAGGAAATCCCAAAACGTGTAAATATATCAAAAAACGGAAATCGAAATTTATTTCGTATCTTCTTTCTTCTTATGTACGCAGAAACTAGTAATAAATCCACTTTTTAAAAATGAGTAGACAATTTCAGTTAATTAAAA
The DNA here is from genome assembly GCA_963930645.1 of Salticus scenicus. Lineage (NCBI taxonomy): Eukaryota > Metazoa > Arthropoda > Arachnida > Araneae > Salticidae > Salticus > Salticus scenicus. The sequence continues at coordinate 347,113,254 of OZ005650.1, read as the reverse complement.
TGGAAGGAAATCTCAAAACGTGTAAATTCATCGAAAACCGGAAAAACGTTTATCCAAATCTTATATTTTCTTCTTATATGTGCAGAAGATAGAATAATAAATCCAATTTTAAAAAAATAAGTAATCAATTTCAGTTAATTGTTTGCTTAAAAAAGAAAAAAAAAACCCACTTGACGATATTTCGAACAATCCATGCAATTCCGAACAATATGTCAACGAACCGATAACAAGAACTAAACGCAATATACTGTTTCCAGTGTTTTCACTTTTCACCTGCGAGCGAAGAGCAGCTTCGATATTATTGGTGTGGGAATATTATCGAATGGAAAATAATATACTACTGCCATGAACTAAACGCGATATACTGTTTGCAGTGTTTTAACTTTTCACCTGCGAGCGATGAGCAACTTCGATATTATTGGTTTGGAGATATTATCGAATGGGAAATAATATACTACTGCGATAACATGATGAATGAGGAATGAAACATTTTATATGTTATCGTTCAAGGTCATACTTTTTAAGTAGTGGTTTCGATTTGAGAGTGCGCAGTTCGCACCACGATCCTAATCCGTGGTTCGCACAAATGAAGCCGGTTGTGGTTATTTTTTCGAGTTTAGTCAGTGAATAGGAGGAAAGGAAGAGAAGGTGTATTTGTATAAGATATTCGGCGGTCTGTTTGTTGGGTGTTTACGGGTTGGTACGGGGTACGGTGAGGCGGGGAAGCAGAATTTGAAGATATGGCGTTGGACGCTGTTTATCGCATATGACTTGATCGCGCTGTGCGCGTTAGAGAAATTAGTTGTGCGCGTGTTAGAGAAATTAGCTGTGCACGTTAGGAAATATCGTTAGAGGGATATATCGATAGAACAAGAACTTAAATACTGTTATCGCGATATTAAAAAAATATCGATACTTGGGGATATATTGATAAATAATCCAGCCCTACTTTTGGCACAACGATGGCTAGCTGTCCTGAATCACAATGGCCTGTATTTTGCTGAATAAAATACTTTGTGTTTCTGATACCATTGCTTTTTATTTCGACGCTTGTATGGTGCAGAACTTTAGGGACAACCTGGTATATATGATCTATTTCACGTGTGACCTCTGGTGGGGGCCATAGGTCCTTATAAATACATATATATCATAGACTGGAATTTTATTATTTTATCTATATTTAACTTAAAATTATTTTACCATTTGCTTTTCACCATTCAAAATACATTTTAAAAATATTGTACATCACTGCTGACATAAAAGTTGAACACTCTTCACAAACCTGAATTAAAAATTATAAAATTCATAAGCACAATTTAATTCATTATGACTAATCTTGACAAAAGTTAATAAACATAAACTCTTTTAACCCTTTCATTCCCCATGATGCCAGTTGGATTACCATTAATTGCAACATGTATTTCTTTAAAAATTTTTATATTTTTATTTATTGAAAAGTTATGATTTTAAATGGCATCAGTGGTTATATTAAACATAAATAAACAACTCTCAGTTGTTTTGTCAGCTATATTAATTCCTACTCTGCTATTACTTCTATTTTTAAAAAATCTGGTGTGAAACAACCACACTACTTCCATTACCCACTATCACATGTATTATATGCATTTTTGAAAGATAATGTGATCAGAAAACATAAAAGTGACCTAAAGAAGTAGAAACCTAAAATTTTTACAGTAAGAGAAATTTTATACACATATGACATAAAATGAAGCTTACATATAGAGAGGTAAAATATAAGAGAATAAAATGCTAGAATTATTTTTTGAAACACGAATTTCAGAGATCTGAAGATGACCTACCTTAGCAGGACGACTGTTAGTTTTCCTTTAATAACCACGAGAAAGATGAGAGATAACCACATGAGACAGAAATGGATTTATATAACAGTTTTCAAGAAAATCGTTAGAGTCGTTTTTGAGATACCAACTTTTACAAAAAATCAATTATTGACCAGAAAACAATAATTACATACAAAAGGATATTCAAAAGTGAGTTTATATGGCGAGTTTGAAAAAATGCGTACAGCCGTTTTTAAAGGAACGCGCTTGCGAGACCTGAAATTGAGCTATTTATAGAGGATGCCTATCAATTTTCCTGAACTAACCAACTATATCATTTGAAAGAACACCTAATCGAGTGTATATATAGCAAATTTGAAGAAAATCGTTAGAGCCGTTTTTGAGATACAGATTTATGGTCCCACATCTGGTTTCCGATGTCCCACTTCTGTTTTTTCAATTTTCACTAAAATGCGGATAATTCATCTGTACACCAGACCTGTCTCAATTCTGAAGTTTTGTAGTTCTGTCTTTATTAGTTTCAGAGATATGATAGCCAGAAGATTCCACACATACACACACACTGACCAATTGCCAGAAACCACTTTTTTGGACTCATGGGACCTTAAAACGTGTAAATCAGGTGAAATCTCGATATCAAATTTTTGGACCAAATACAATACTTCCATTACCCTACAATAGTACGGTAATGGAAGTAAAAATATTTATCTATATTACCTTTGAAATAAATTTATAACTAAATATAAGATTTATTGTTTTATGGATGGAAAAAATTGGGAACAAAAGGGTTAAGCAAAATTCATAACAATTTTTGCGATGGGTTTGTCTGTATGTCAGTGCCCTAACTAAGGTAAATATGCATGCATTGTCATGAAATTTTATGTAACATTATTCATAATTACCAACTCATTCAAATAAAATGTTGCAAAATGTGCCATTTTATTTATGTCAAACATAATCATCAGTCACATTATTTTGCTTTTCACTCATTTATGTAGTAGGCGAAATTTTGTCCCCAACCCTTGAATTTTGCACTACTTCCTTTTACACTGTTAAAAACATAAAAACCCTTAACTCTGACTAACTTTAATTCCATAAATATCAACCTTATATAACTAATTTTAAAAGTGCACTGATCTTTATAATATATTTAAAAATTTTTACAGCTTCAACTTTAAGATTTATAAACTTCTGTGATTTTTATCACGTTCCTGTTTTAATAATTCTTAGCTAGAACAAATGTTTATTATTACAGGAACTTGATAAAATCACATAAATTTGATAAAACTATATGCCCCCACTTCAAACTTTCTGCACTTGAAAAAGTTTTTAAACATGATATATGACAAAATCGATTAAGAACTGTCATAACGCACCCAGGAAGAAAAGTATCAAAAGTCAAAAAATGGCAATTTTGGGTTTATGTAATTGAAAAATGCATATGAAGTGTCCTAACATACACGAAAAGCATCACTTCTCTTTTATCTCACAATTTATCCACCTAAGAGGTACTTGTGTCAGCTTATTGTAGGTATAGTCTTTCCTTTATCATTACCTAGAAATTGATTTTTGTCAAATACTGCATTTTTAAGTTGTTACTTTTCTTGCCGGGAACAACTGTGTTATTTTTCTTGCGATATGTAGATTCAATATCGGAATTAAAGTTATCAGACTAAATATGCACTTTTGCTTTTAATTCTCATTTCTTCACTATTTATGGGTTCATTCAACAAAACTGATAGCATGCTTGTTTTCAGCTGTTTGATGTTTCAATTTGGTAGTTCGAATCCATGCATCTCAAAAAGAGGGATTTTGTGTAAAGTGTTTAAAATTATCTTGCCCAGTAACGTAACAAAAATAATTTTTCATTGGAGAGTCCTTTTTGAAATCATGTAACCTTTAGCAATATAACTAAAACACATCTTAGTGAATGAATAGGCAGCCCAATATAGGGTATTTGAGGGAAGTAACAGGGGCCCCTGATGTAAGGTCCTAAAGTATCTGACACATTTCTCACTTTTTTTCTGCATATGAAAAGATATTTCTATTGAAACTTAGGTATTAGTGCAAAATCACAAGTCAGTGTAATTTAAGTAGTTATCCATAGTAATCATGTAGATTTCATTTTTCTTTTTACTCTTAATCTTTTTTTACTTTCTTCTATATTCAATAGAAGAAAGTATTCAATTCGTAAAAATTTTTGACTTCCGGTTTTCGATAGATTTGCATGTTTTGAGAAGTTCAAAACACAATTTGACTATTTTTAGAAAATGTCTGTCTGCGTGTCTCTGTATCTGTGACAAAAATTTTGTGGCAACTGTACCTCAGGAAATGCTGCACAAAATTTCATAAAAATTTATATTTAGCTGCACCTTGATATAAATTAGTGTCGATCAACTTTTGGTGCAAATTGCTCTGCAGGTGGAGCTGTTAAAAATGCAAATTTTTCCAATTTAAGGGAAAGCTATATCTCAAGTTGTATTGGGTAATAATCGAACAAAACTTGACATTGTGAGGACCATGATGAAACATTATGCTGATTTAATTTGGGCGCACCGGCCAATAGGTGATGCTGCTATGCCGCAATTTTTTCCGTGAATGGAAAGATTATATCTCAGATTCGTTGGTACATAATCGCACAAAACTTAGTATATGAAAAGGTCTTCATTAAACATTTTGCTGATTCATTTTGGGTGCATATCGACTGACAAGAGCACTGCTGTGCTGCAATTTACCCTGAGAATTGGAAAGCCATATCTCAGATCCTATTATATATAATTGCATAAATCTCAGTATATAATAAGGCCATTATGACACAGTATGTTAATTCAATTTATGTGCACATTGGTTGACAGGTGGTGCTGCTGTGTTGCAATTTACCTCATGAATAGGAAGATTATTTCTCAGATTCTATTATATATAATTGCACAAAACTTAGTATATGAGAGGGCTATTATGTAACATGCTGACTTAATTTGGGTGTATATCGGCTGACAAGTGACACTGCTGTTATTCACTTTCTGTGATTTTCCAAATGGATAAAGCCGAGCATCTGTTTATTAAAACTGCGCTGAACTTCATATGTAAAATCAGAAGCTATTGTTGAACTTTTGTGCATATTTAACAATAAGTAACGTTGTTATATAGGATGATAGTAACTTTTCTGATGACCACAATATATATATAATAATGATAACTATTACAGAATTACTTCTTATAGAATGGTACTGTTGAAAAAAAAAAATAGTGCAAGGTTTTAGTCTGCGATTTTCATTTGAGAGAGATTTTAAGATTTCAATTGGTGAATCTCCCGATGCTGCTGAAATTTGAAATCCAGATACTATTAAATATGTCAAGGAAATGAAGGTGGGGGTAGTACTTATAGATTATTTTAAACAATATTTTTATTAGCATGTACAGTGAGTTTTGTTTAAAAAAAAAACTTTTTTAATTAATAATAGCAGGGTTGCCAACTTTTCAAAAACAGTTTGAGGAGTATTCAGAGAAATTTTGAGGAGCATTTTGGCTACTTTGAGGAGCAATTTTAAAAATACATAAAAAAAAAAAAAAAAAAAAAAAAAAAAGAAATAAACTACTAACAAAAATAAATAAACAATAATCATATGAAATTAAGAAATATTTATTGATAATCAAATATATTTAGCAAAACAGTGAAGAGAGATAAGAATGGGAAATGATTAAGTCTGAATATAAGCTTAAAACCCAAAAGTAATTTGTTTTTTGCATAATGGCATATTTTCCATACATAAATAAAGACAATATATGAAAGTAGATTATTCAGTTACATTAAAAAAAAAAAGAAAGAAAGAAAAGAAAGCACAAAGGGAAAAAAATAAATCAATTTAATTTCCAACAATTTTCATGAATATCAAAATAATTATTATACTATCACATAAAAATCTAAAAACGATATATCCAATATTCATATAAATGTGTATCTATAATTGTAAATCTCATTTCTGAGTCAACTCCCTCGAATCTGCATAGCTTGGGACCATATGTTTTGTAAACTTTAGAATTTTGCAGATTATTGGTCATAATTTGTTTACTTATTTTTTTTTTCCCAGATACAAATGAAGATATAATAATAAATCATTAATGCTTTAAGTGAATGATAAAATAAATGCATAATTATTTCAAATAAATCTTAAATAAAGCATTGTTAATCGGCCTTAAAGTTCAGTAGCTTTGAATCCATTATTTTTATCGATAAATAATTAAAATAAACAATTTTTTTAACGACCTATTAAGCATTAAGATAACTGAAACACTGATATGGTTTAAATGAAAATCAAAACACTGCTTAATCATAGCATTCGGTTTCTTTCTTCCCCCCTTTCAGCTTGTGGTTTTAATTACACACACTCTTAGCTAATGTAAACAAATACTTGTTCCCGTTCTGAGTCAGCAATATTTTGATTACGCAATGCCTAGCACTAGAATGTTTTCTTTCTTTCTTTTTTCTTTACAATTTATTTATGAGTATTGTATGATGAAGCTTGTGGTTCTTCAGCTACATTGTAAAAGTTATTTTTGTTATTTTTTTTTATTTTCAAGATGGTTGAAGCGCTTTCATAGATAAAAAATAAAATTCAAAAAATAATGTTTTATGCGGCAACTGTTGGAAATGCAAAATCAAAAGTTGATAAGGATTGGATCACGATTTCTGCCTAGATGTGTGCAAGGAAAAAAAAAGAAAGAAAGAAAGAAAAATTGTTTTTTTTTTTTTTTTTTTTTTTTTTTTCAGTGTCTGCCACTATTCAGTTTTATGTATTTAATAAAATATATTTAGTTAGGTGGTCAAGACTGAATTTGCGGAGCATAAACATTACTTCGCGGAATTGCGGAGTTTTTAAATTTTTTCGGAGAAACTCTGCAGAAATTGGAGCAGTTGGCAACCCTGTAATAGGGACTCTATAGTCGTTAAATCCCCAGCGCTCCCAGATATGTTAATTGGTCCCGTGGATTTTACGTTGCACAAGAGCTACGTGATGAACAATTGACGGTGGTCTGGGACACACCTCTAGGGGTGGTCCGGCAGTAATAACAGCATACATCTCATTGGTGTAATTTTCACAAACTGAAATATATCACTTTCAGGAAACTGAATATATGCTCACTTGGTATGTTCAGTTTTATTAGTTATCTCTTGTAACCTTCTAATGGTGGTTTTCAAAAACTATGTCATGGATTTTTGTGATTATATTTTCAGTCGTTACCTCGAATGAATGATTAGAGGGCTTCACAAAACTGGATATTAAATAATTTGAAATACTGTCTGCATATTTTACGAATGTTGTTCTGAATAATAATAAATTAAACACTTTATGATAAAAGAGTAACCAAGAATTAATTTTCTTTAAGTCACGGACCTATCGAGGCAGTTTCATATGTTGTACTATATTCATACTATTAACAATGAATTCGGATAATGGACAGAACCGGTCAGGAAGTAAAATGTCACACCCTTTAACTCATCTCTCCGGATTGATATATTTACTTTATCTAATTTTATGTGTGTCAGTTTTATATGTTAATCTTTGTATAATTTCCTGATATTTCCCATACAGTAATCTCTAAAATGTAAGTACATACAGAATAAATACTGTCCAATTCTGAACGATATTTTAAAACTGGTCCGACATTTTCCCGATCAATCATTTTTGACATGATGCTTACGCTGACTGACATACAATTTAACAGAATAACATACAGACAAAAACATTACATCGTTTTTTGATTTTCGGATATCTCACACCTAAAAAATGTATAAAAACGTCCAAAAATTAAGACACCAAGTTCCCTGTACATATAGGATGGTGAAGAAATTTAAATTTATAAATATATAACGGGTTTTTCAAACTGTGTGTGACCCCCAAAATTTTCATTCACGCTACGCTTATGCTTCATTGAAAAGTAGATAGGAAAATGAAAAATGATGAGAGAGATGGAATTTAAGGCTTCAAAACAAATTTCCTCAAATTCAATTAAAATAAACTAACAGTGTAATGATGCATTCTCAACTAAATTTTACAAAGTTCTGTAACCAATTAACTAAAAAACAAGTCATAGTTGTTAAGTGAAATTGTTTTAAATGTTTCACAGACTTATTCTTGATTAAATGACCAGATTATCAACAAATACTGCCAAAATCCCAAACATGGATGACAACTTTGTCACTTAAAATATTTCACAAATCTATTTTTTGTATTTTTTCTTTATATTTCAAAAATAATCTGGTGTGTCACTCATAAGACTTTCTCTTACCCTGAAATTTAATATTATAAATACAGGTTCGAAATTAAGAGGTAACATAACGAGTAGTGTTATGTAAACCTATGTTAAAACAATTCAAATTAGGCTTCGGAAGAGTTTTATATGATAATTAGTTCTGTGTGAGGGCCCATTTCATTACTGCACCTATATTTATATAGAATTTAAATCTATTATTAAAATTAAAAGTTCACTTAATTTCACAGAATAGTTCATAGAATTTAAATTTATTATTGAAATTAAAAGTTCACTTAATTCAGGCAACTTTCACACGCAACATTCCTTGAAACTTATCAGTCTTGATCAAACTTTTCCAGCAACAAATTTATATTAATTTGGAAATACAACTTTTGGATTTCCTGAAATTATTCGTTTTTAAGTTACTCTATGAGACACAGACAATGATCAAACTTTAAAAAACTTGACTTTGTTAATCAGGAAGCCTCAAAACGTGTAAATACACAAAAAACAAGTGATGAATATTTAGTTTAAAAACATACATTATTTATCATATGTCTATGAGGAATTCATTTCCATGTCGCAAGTGCCATGCCATTGAGAAAAAATAAAAATTACACTATACATACAGGGGTGATTGTGCATAAGTTCATGAAAAAATACTTGAAATTTTAGCTAGAAAAAGATTTCATATAGAGATAAAATGTAATTAACTTCAGAGAGGTTCAATCCTCCCCTTATGAAGAATATTAATTTTAATTATAAGTCATATGAAATTGATATTTTAGTTTATTTTATTAATTTACTAGCCGCCTTCGGCGACTAGCTGGTTCGCGATCCTTGAAAAAAACCGACTTTATGAAACTCCCGCTCGGTGGCACCTTTTCCCGTTTCAGATCTTACAACAGCTTATTGACATATAGTGAAAATAGCTTTATTGGAAAATTTAATCACAGTAAATTCCCGCTCGGTAGCCTGCGGCGCCCTCTTCCACTTTAAATATCTGAAACAGCCTGTTCGCTCACCATGTTATGATCTTTCAAATTTCGGACTTTAGCAAAGTCCCGCTCAGTGGCGCCTTATCCCTGTTTTAGAACATACAACACCTTCCTCGCTCATTAGAATTTAAAATATTGAAAATTAAAAATATTATAGCAACATCTGGCGGTAGAAATTTCTGTAATCAACTGTTTAATTCTAAATCAACAAACCTTTCAAATGATGTATTACTCATGAAATTATTTTAATTAGTAGCTGAGATACAAAAGAAAACTGATTCAGGACACCTCAAAACGTGTAAATCAGGTGAAATCTCGAATTCCACTTTCGATAATATAAATGTACTTTAAAATATCTTCCGAATGATGTATTAAAAATAATATAATCATAATTAGAATTTGAAATTTTGAAATATTACAGCGCTATCTGGCGGTAGAAATTTCTGTAATCTACTGTTCAATTCCAAATCAACAAAGCTTTCAAATGATGAATTACTTATGAAATTATTTTAATTAGTAGCTGAGATACAAAAGAAAACCGATTCAGGAAACCTCAAAACATGTAAATTGGGTGAAATCTCGAATCCCACTTTTGATAATATAAAAGTATTTCAAAATGTCTTTCGAATGAAGTATTAAAAATAATTTAATCATAATTAGAATTTGAAATACACGTATTAGAATATTAGAATAAAATTTTATTTGCAATTAAATGTAAATTGAAATGTTCTTTTTTTTTTTTTTTTTTTTTATTCTCCGAAATTTCTCTCAGTAATTCGACTTATCCCTGGTTTTCTCCGAAACTTGCATAATTTCGGGCTATATAACGTTAAAAATCCTTAGTACGATATGTGAGCAGAAATTCAAATTCAAAACTCTGCAAAATATAAAAGAATAAAGGTGTTCTGGGTATTCCGTTGTTTTCTCCGAAACTCCCGTTCCTTTTCTACATCTTTGCCCCTTTGCTCTCCCCTCCCCCCTTTCTGCCGATAATAATAATTTTACACTCGAAAATATTCGCATTCAATTTACCTTGCCTTAAAATCTAAATATACCAACCAATTTCAAACGCAGTAACTCTTTTTTTTTTTAATTTTTGCCCCTTTTCCCCTTTCCTCAAGCCTTCCCTAATAATCGTACTCTTTCAAAAATATTCACAATTGAATTATCGGGCATTAAAACCAAATACTATGAAATTTCAACAGCATATCTCAATTTAAAATACTGCAAAGTATAAAAGAAAACTTAATCTTTTTCCAATAAATACATAATATTTTATTTATTCATATATTTACATGACAATTGAACAGTAGCTTTATAATATGCTGTCTAGGCCAAATATTAATTCAAATGTAACGTGAATGAAAATTTGAAAAAGTTTGAAAATTGCAATTTTTATCCCCACTATGAAGCATGTGATATCTTAATTGGTTACATTCATTTCCTTTTTTATCACAGACAGTTGTCTTGCATGTATTTTGTTTCCGATTGAGTCAGCTTAGAAAATCGTCTGCTGATAGAATGTTTCTTTTTCTCGGTCATTTTTCGATTGACATGGGTCGACATTTTAATTAATATCTCCGGAACTAATTAAAATTTTTAAATTCTGTTTTCACTATCCCCTCGGGAAGGCTTCTGAGCACCCGTATGTCAAATTTTATACTTCTGCGTTCAGTAGGGGCTGAACGTATAGATGCTCAGACAGACAGACAGACATCTTCTTTTATTATTATAGATTACCAGAAAAACTGAAATTCTAGTACTGAAGTGAAAAAAATACCTGCAATCTGGTAAATTACCTGAACACAATCAGACCTGTACATATGACTTTGGATGAAAACCATTAATTTTCTGTTGTAGGATTCATAAGTTGTTTAAAACTTGTAAAAAAAAAAAAAAACTAGAATTTTGTGGCCACAACATAGTAAAGATAATTTAATAAAATCATTATTTAATAAAATTATCTTCCATGATAATGCAGTACGATTTCCATATTAGAGAAGCAGAACAACACTAAATATAAAAAAAAAAGTTCATTATATTCTCAACATTACATTTTTTTTTTTTTTTTTTTTTTTTTGTTAAAAATGAGAAAAATTCAATAACTTTATTTTAAATTATCGCAGATCGATGGTTCAACCATTCATTTTAAAGGTATTGGCAAGCTCTTTTGAAAGATACCCATCATGAAAATTTATTCCCCTCGAGGGGTGGAGGGAGGCGATGTTCCTACACATACAAAATTTTTTTCCTAGTTGACTATCTCTATTATAAATAATTCTTGTAAATTTGATTATGATTAATAAAAAATAATTCTCTTTATGCACATTTATACAAAATTTTGTCAATATCACCATGCTAAAAATTTAGAAAAAGTGGGATGGCAATGCAACCTATTAGACAATTTTTACCAAAAGTTGATAGGCACTAATTTATGTCAAGGTGTAACTACATTCCAATTTGTATGAAATTCTGTGCAATAGTTCCTGAGATACAGTAGCCACAAAATTTTGTCCCCCCCACACACACAGACAGATATTTTCTGAAAATGGTCAAATTGTGTTCTACAGCTCTCACAATGTGTAAATCCCTCAAAAACCCGAAGTCGAAAACTTTTATGAATCTAATACTTTCTTCTATTAAATAAAGAAAAAAGTAAAAAAAAAAAAAAAAAGGGGGGGGGGGGAGGAAATTAACGTATTCAGAAATTCAAAAACTTACCCTAAAATTTTCCAGTATCTTTGCAATTAATAATTCACATTATTTGAAAATACAAATTCAGTTAGCTGCTAGTTATATGTATATTTTGTCAATGCAATTTATTTACATATAATTTTCCTTTCCAGAATTTGCATAGGTCAAGTGCATTATTTACCTACCCCACTAAAACAAATATACTGATATGTGAAACTGTTATTCTAATAAGTAAAGCTTATCTCTAATCTTTGAAAAAATTAATAATGTTTCATTTTTCATAGAAAGAATTAATGAAGAAATTTCATGAATAAACTTTATTACATGAACAGGACCTAATGATGAATGAATATAATAGAAAATTATTTACACAGATACAGAAATAACATTAAAAAAAAAAAAAAAGCCACATATACAAATCAATACTCAATACATAAAAAAAAAATGGACGATCAACAAAGTTTTAATTTATCAACAATTATAAACATCTAAAAAACACTCACATAAACTAAAAATATTATAGACAAATTCTCAATCTAAAATCACAGATGGGAAAAAAAAGTTGAAAAATAATCAAATTAAAAAAGTTAATATTTACAGATTTACATATAAGGTCATATATGTGTGTATAGATACAGAACTCTGATATCACAAAATCTTCAGTACATATACATAGAGAAATAAACAGAAATATAAGAATATATATTGGCATTGCTTTACATGGTCTACATATATTTATACACAAGTCTAAAATCTGTAGACAATAAAACATAATTATAAGAGAGGTTCCATTAAAACGTTTTCTTCATTAGCTCTATTGTTTCTTTCAGGATCAGTCTGTTGTAAATCTTCAGAAGATTCGTTAGACGATAATGAAATAACACCATGACAAAGTGGGCATTTATCTTGGACAAACAGCCATTTTCTTAAACATGTTCTATGGAAAAAGTGTTGGCAGGGTGTCACACAAGCAGCATTCATGCTTCCAAAACATATGGAACAGACATCATCCAAACGTGCAAGCTGCTCAGTAGTGGCTGAAGGTAAAGATTTGGCTTTTTTGGCAGCTTCTCTTCTAAGCAAGAAACTTCTCCAACCAGTCTGAAGTCTTTGCCAGACGTTAAAATAACAATGGACTAATAGAATTGAAGCATTAAGCCAATTCCATTTGCCAGATGTGGACTCCCAAAGACCCATGACAACAACAAAAATTGCAACAAAAAATTCTAGAATCTTGGTAACAGCTCTGGTATAATATACAATATCATCTAAATTTTCCCAAGGTTCAGATCTAGCAGAATCATACAGGAAAAGTGAATGGACAACAAGGAGATCTAACACTTGGACAGATGTCAATGTACAACTAGACAGAACAATCATCATCCAAAAATCAATCGGGAAAACAGCAGACAGTACTTTGGTCAAATAAAGTGGAAATACTAGAAGAGCAATACATAAACTTAAAGCTCGAAAATGCCGCCATAAACTGCGACTTCTGGAGGCGCTTAAAGCAAGAACTACTGGTTCTGCTATTTCAAGCATTGATTGAAGCAATGATGATAAAACTATAAACAGTATGATAGTCATAACTGCCATGCGAGCAGGCATTTTCATTTCTATTAATCGTGTCTGAATTGACAGCAGTATTAATGTTAGACCTTCTGTCCAACCACTGTGCATAGGATTATTGAGTAGAAATGCAGAGAAACCTTGAAGGTATGCTCTTGTTGAACACAATGTAAAATAAGATAAATATGACACACTTACAGATGTAGCAACTAATGTGACTGGGCTGGCACAAATTGAACTGATTGTGGTAAGAATAACAATGTACCATTCATCACCCCATGGTAATTTTTCAACATGATACATACTCCCAACAAGTTTCACAAAAAACTCTATCAACCAAAATAAGGCAAAATGGGTTGGAACAAACAGTTTGTTCCACAACAATGTAAATAATGTCCCAATACCATAAGCTTCTGTCACAGTCAAAGCATCCATGTACGCTAGTTTGGCACAATCCAAAATATTTGGAATTTGATATGTTATGTACAGAAAAACATTAAATCCAGTAGCTGCACTGCAAAAATTATGGAAAAATGGAAGTGTGTCAAGTGGTAAATTTGCCAACCGTGCCATTACTGGAAGAGCATACACTGAAAACACTGGCAAAACAGGAATCCATGGTCCTTTCAGAAGATATGATATCAATCCTCCAAGAGCTCCATGGAATATGAGTGTTGCAATCTGCCTTCGTAGAAAGTATGGATCTTCTGCTCCTTTCTTATTCATTTCCATTTCTATATAATACCCTGATACCACATGGCAGCTAACTATTATAGCTCCACTAACAAAATGTGTATAGAGAGCTCGAACATGGCGAAGTGGGAGTAGTAGTAGAAGGAATCCATGTAACAACACTGAAATAAAAAATATATATATTTTACATTTTAACAAAATACATAATGAATTATATGTAGTCACATAAGCTATTCCTTTTAAAAACAAAATATTCCAACTAATTATGTACAATATATCTATAAGTGGTCATTATTAAACTTAATTAACAAAGTGATACCTCTAAGACCACTTACATTTCCTAAGAAACTTTCAGCCAAACACTCATGGCCTTAATCATGGGTGAAATGACATGAATTTCTCATCTGCTCGGGAGCTTCTATATGCAGCGCCATCTTTCGCCGATTTCGGCCTCGGTTGTACCAAATGCAAATTAAAAGATAGAATTAAGGAACATTCCAATGATATCAAATTTAATAAAAATACAACTGCACTTTCCTAGGTTCACCATAACGGAAATATTAATATTGATTTCCATAAAAAACTCTCAAATTATAATTAATAGCTATTATTACTCCATAAAAAGGGAAGCAGTGGAAATCATTAACTGGGAAAATGCCTGCAACACAACCAAGGCTGAAAATGACGAAAGATGGCGCTGCATGCTGAAGCTCCCGAGCAGATGATAAATTCATGTCATTTCACCTATGATTAAGGCCATGAATGTTTGGCCAAAAGTTTCTTAGGAAATGTAAGTGGTCTTAGAGGTATCATTTTGTTAATCAAATTTATTCCAACTAATTTTTAGATAACATAACCATAATTGAAGCAAGGGTATTTAGAAACATGAAAAAGTATGCTTTTATGCAAAGAATTAAAGATAATACGATAAACTACATAGGATAAAAAACTATGTAATATATAGCAATAGCACAAAATAAAAATCTTGTTTGTAACAACCATTTCTTCACATGACTTCCATTACCCACAATTACACATTTTATATGCATTTTCTGGAGATAATAGGGGTTCAGAATGCATAAAATTGACCTAACAAATTAGAGATTACATAGTGAATTAAAAAATGAAAAAAAAAAAAATGGTAGAGCTGTTTTTTTAAACACTAGTCTCCGAGATCTTAAACTGACTTATCTACTGAGAGTGATTGTTAATTTTCCTGCGATAACCACATAACACATGCAAAAGGATATCTAAAACGGAGTTTGTGTAACAATTTTCAAGAAAATCGTTAGAACTATTTTTGAGATACCGACTTTCACCAAAACTTAGCAAACTCACTTGTTCCAAATTTTCACCAAAAGTTAGAAAACTCATCTGTACACCAAAACTGTCTCAATTCTGAAATTTCATTGTTCTATCATGATTATTTTAGGAAGTCAGACGATTCCCTACACACACACACTCACCAATTGCTGAAAAACCACTTTTTTAGATTTGGGAGACCTTAAAACATGTAAATCAGGTGAAAACTCAATATTGAATTTTACAGAATGCAATACAACCATTACAACAGGTTGGTCACTCCTGCTCTAGATGATTAAATGTGTATTAGTTTTTCTTTATTTCCTTAATTCAGAGCTTTTAACAAAAAAGCAATTGCTATTATTACAATTAAAATAAATTATATAACAATTTGGTCAAGACATATTTAGACTATGTTTGAAAAGCAGGGTTTGATCCAGGTTTTAATTTTTGAGGCCCATTTTTGTGAAAAAAAGTATTGTCGCTAGAAACCTTTCATTGTAGCAGTTACTCTATCTAATGTTTAATATCAAGTTAATAGCATTTAATTAAACAAGTATAGACACTCATTAAAAATAATACTGTAAACATGGAAAAATTTTACAAAAGTATTATTTTTACAAAACAAAATTTTGTGAAAGGGTTGTTTTTATAAATCTGAATTTTGTGAAGGGACCCATTTTAAGGATTTGAATTTTGTGAAGGGGCCCATTTTAGAGATTTGAATTTTGTGAAGAGGCTGCAAAAGGGTCCCAATTTTTCCCTGGATCGACCCCTGAAAAGTAAATTTTACAATTAAATTTATAATCTGACCTACTTATGTTCCCAGGAATGTAACTTAAAGATACTCTACTCAATATTGATATGTTTCAGACATATCTGGCCATGTTTACAATGTATAAGTTTAATAATATGATCTATATAATTCAAAATTCTACATAGTGCACAATTTTGTGTAAGTTTGCGTCATAAAGATTTTCGTACTGTATTATTTTTTTTAGAATTGCACTAACTGAGAAATATGGCAGAACCTACTGCCCACATTTTAAGCATATGTCGCCAGAAAATAATTTTAAACATACTGTCTCATCAAAAGTTATAAGCAGAATTATGAAAGAGCCTAAAAAATGTTTGCCATGTTTTCAATAAATGATACATGATGAGTAAGACATTACTTTAGAATGTAACATTGTTTTATTGCTATTGTTTTAATATTTTCCTTTACAGTGCATAATAATGCATAGTAATAATCAGGGATTTAAAACCATTGGTAGAAATTTAATTTTTCTTTTTCTTTTTAATACATTTTAAAACAGTTACTTTATTTTTACACAATTGATAAGATATTGGCTATAATGACACTTAACCCGTAACTGCCCCGGGCATATATGTACGTCTTTCCGAAATGCAATCTTTTGTATTCTACTACTACCAGTGAAACTACTAACACAGCATGATAATGCAATACAAAAACCTTGAACATGATCTTGATAGTGTTTTTGAAAGATTTACTCATTTCAGAAAGCTGTGGCACTTTGAAGCGAATCTCGTAAATTTTCATCAGCAGGTAAGGGGTTAATAGACCTTAAAATTTATATCTCTACTAGCAGGTATACCTGGTGCTGCTCAGGTTGAAGTAATGTTTACAGCTTTAGTATGGGATTCCCTTGGTGACTTCAAATAAATTTTGCCATTTTGGCAATGAATTGAAATGGCTGTTGCAATTTTATAAGTAAAGAGTTTGGCGAGAAACCTCTGCGCTATTTCAGTATCAAATTTTTAATTTTGCCAAAGAGGTCCGTTACTAAATCTGTGCCTATAAATAAATAAATAAAATTTAAATTATAACTATTTAAAATTAAGGTAAGAACATAAAAGAACCTCCTAAGCATGGGTGAAATTAAAAAAATTTTGTTGGACTGAAGTATAAAATTTTTTCTGTAATACCGGGTAAAATACAACTTATACATAATAAATTATCCCTAAAAAAAAAAAAGGATTAAATTTAACTCGTGTCGTTTGTTAATTACATTAAAAACACTTTAAAAACATAATGTATGCAGATATTCAAAACATACATTTTTGAGAGTTACATTGATATGCATAAGAATGAAAATTATACATAATATGCATAAATATGATTCATATGCTTATAGGAATGGAAATTATTTATTAAATTAAAGTTTTAACATTAATAGGATCTGATACAGAAAAAAATTGGGCTCTTATAAAATTCAAATTCTTAGAAACGACTCTTTTACAAAATTTTCCTTTTTCTTTTCAATATTTTATAAAATAGATTCTTTTATAATCCTTCTTTTTTGGTGTTTTCATCATTATTACAAATACTCTTCTGTATTTGGTTTAATGAAACATTATTACTAACTTGATATTAAACATTAGACAGAATGACTGATAAAATAAGGTGTTTCATATAATGATATATTTTTAGAGAAATAAGTCCCAAAAATTAAATCCCAACTCCTAAATAAAAGAATAATTTTTAATGCACATAGTAGTAATTCAGGTTCAAAACATTTTGAAATAATCATACAGTTAATATAAAATTACCTAATTTATTATAAAAAACTTAAATTAACATTTTTTTTTTTGCAGAAATAATTGTGTTGCATACAACACAAAAACAATAACCCACTTGGTTTAATTTAATTAATTTCAATTAATTTAAGGTATTATTATTCATCAAATACCAATTTCTTTTTAATAATTTTAAAGTTAAAATGGGATCATTATTTAATATCTTTTGATTTAATTATCCATTTGAACAAAAAAATACGGTGTTAGTTAGATTTTGTCCTAATTAATAAGTGTACCACTTTCTATAGCCGTGAGTTAAGCATACATGGAACATCTCGACAGGTTAAATAAAGCAATTTTTGCAAAAGATTCAACGATTTGTATTTTACTTAAAAATGCAGATGGAACTGAGATTTTTTTTCCACAGTTAATGTGTACATTATAGCCCATATTTAAAGCAAAAGAAATTAATTAGCTGAATAGATTAGTTTTCTAGAGATAATTAACTTTTTATACATCTATATGAAATTTTTTTAACAATATGTCCATTCGGTACACTTTTCTAAAAATCTATTGAGTTTATCTATTGAGAATCTATTGAGAAAATTTGGTATGGTAGCAAAAAGTGTACTTTTTGAGAATAATAAACAGCAATTTTAAGTTTGGTTGAAAAGAAATAATATTAAATTTTTTTTTACTAAATAACTTTGAAAATCCTAAAAATTTTGAGAACATATTTCTCATTATTTCCAAAAATTTTTCACCCAGATTTACATTATTGGGTATTTTTATAGAAATAAATTAGTTACATAATTCTGGAAAATTTCAATTCTCTATTTTAAATAGAATTTTACTTTATAAATAAATATTTTTTATTGCAGTTATTTCTCTTTTAACTGTCTTCTTCATTGTCATTGATATATATATATTGTTACAAAATTGTAAATAATTGTGTTTATTTTTGTATAAATTCTCTCAAAGAGGCTCAGTAAGTTGATAAAGTGATAATTTTGTGCATTTCTAGTCGTTTTAGCGTTGAAATGGCCTTATTTTCCCTTAAAAACGCATTAAAAAGCCCCAATAAGGCAGGTAATGGATTTGGCGCCAAATTTGGCGACTTTTTCCCACCTTGGCGATTTTTTTGGCGACCTTGGCGAGAAAATCCTTATATGGGATATACCAAATATGGAAGCTGTAAGTTGATTGGTTGACCACTTTCTAGAGTTTTCTCGAAAAATCTGGATTCCATGGAACCAGGGGCGGACTGGCCCACCCGGCTACCCGGCGATCGCCGGGTGGGCCAACTACCAAAAGTGGGCCAAATGATTTTTTTTTTTTGTTTGTTTCATTGTCGTAATAAAATTTTAGTTAATAAGCAAACTTTAGTGTCAATATGTACATAACAATTATAAATTAATCAAAATACGTGGTACACCGACTGGCCCAGAAAAAAAGGTCAAAATATTACTTTTTGGTCCGTATTATTATTACTTTTTTCCCTACTTCATTCAGGAGGTAAGACTAGATATTAGAAACTCTAGTGGCCAGATCCATCACTTTTTCCGCCCATAGGTGACTTCTAGGAAGAAAGGCCAAATACTCACTTACCCATATTAAAAACTGAAGAGAAATTAGCTCCAATCTTGGAGTACAATTTTTACTTTCCGAGCATATACTTATTATCAACAAAAGTACTGTAATCATGAAAAAATTCCACTGTGACATTTTAGTGTATCTATATTTTTGGAGGTCTCCTGAATTCATTTTTTCTATTTTAAGATCAAGTATATGCGTTTGTACATTTGTATGAGTGTTTGTAAGTACTGAGCGTACACGATAATGTCTAAACGCTTCTTTTAATTCAGTACAACGTTAGTAGATATGTTCATGTTCCCCTCGTACGACATGTATAGATTTTGATGAGTGTAGGACTCATTCTCATGACTCTTTACAGAGATACGAAGAAATTCTTTATAATTTTGGCCCTTGGACTCAAAATATTTAAAGTGTGATAGCATTTTAAAACTTTATCCGACTAAGTCAAAACACTCTTAAAAATAATAGTTCAATGTTTTATGCTAGAAAAGGTGCAAATAAGAAATTTTAGCTGCAGCCAACATAACATTTTTCCAATATATAAGGATGAACTCTTATGTTGTTTCAATAAAAGGTAGAGATTGTCCTTATATTCTAAGAAAATGCCTGCATTTTTTACTATTGCCGATTAAGTTAGTTCACAAATACAGGAGTTATACCGAAAAGCTTCAATACCAACTGCGTTCATACTAGACTAGTACAATTAATAAAAGACTATTGTGTGTTTCACCATTGTACTAGTGTTTTTTGAAACATTACCACCATTAAATTGGTGCTTACTATTTAGATAGCACTAGTACAATGGTGAAACATGGAGCACCAAATTTCTTAATGTGTTGATTGTAGCTATTTTTTTTCTGATTTGCACATTTTCTAGAGTGAAACATTGAACTATTGTTACTTTCTTCTATATTCAATAGAAGAAAGTATTGGATACGTAAAAATTTTTTACTTCTGGTTTTTGACGGATTTACACGTTTTGAGAACACGGTTTTACCATTTTTAGAAAATGTCTGCCAGTGTGTGTCTGTATGTGACAAAACTTGTGTGGCAACTGTATCTCCGCAACTGCTGCTCAGAATTGTGTGTATATATATATGTGTGTGTAGATGCATCTTGACCAAAATTAGTGCCTATTAACTTTTGGTGTCAACCGCTCAACAGATGGCGCTGCTTTGCAGTGATTTCCGCAATTAAAAGGGAGGCTATATCTCATGTTCTATTGAATATAATCGAATAAAACTTGTTATGTAAGAAGGCCATTATGAAACATTAATGCTGATTCAATTTAAATGCTTTTCGGCCAACAGGTGACACTGCTATACAACGATTTCCGCAATTTAATGGAAGCAATGCAAACACAAAACAATATCTCAGGAAGTACTGCACAGAATTGCGTATAAATTTATATGTAGTTGAACCTTGACATACATTAGTATTTATTAACTTTTGGTGTCAACTGCTCAACAGGTGGCGCTGCTACACAGCGATTTCTGCAATTTAAGGAAAGACTATATCTCAGGTTCTACTGCGTATAATCAAACAAAACTGATATTTGAGAAGACCATTGTGAGGCATTATGCTGATTCAGGTTGGATGCGCATAGGCCAATAGATGGTGCTGCTATGCTGGAAATTTCCTTTATGACAGGAAGGCTATATCTCAACTTGTATGGAATATAAATGTACGAAACAAGATATGTACAATAACCATTATAAAAACGCTTTTTTCTTAATGTTATTTATAGACAATGAAACTGTCTTTCTTTGGATATTTAGTATTAGTTTTCTTTAAGATGAAAATCGTTTGCATTCATTATGTTAGATAATTTTAATAAATTATTTGCCCTTAGTGAACTCGTATAGGAAAATATAGAAGAATGTCTTGTGGTGGCCACAACGTACTAGTTTTTAACAGTGAAGTGGGTAGGTAAGTTATTACTCCTCGTCGCACGAGCTGTATAGATTTTGATAAGTGTTGAGCTTAAAGGTTTTTTTTTTTTTTTTTTTAAAGAAGCACAAAGAAAGAATCTTTATCATTTTGGCCCTTGGACTCAAAATATTTTAAGTGTGATAGCATCTGAACACTTTATCCAATTCAGCTATAAGTTCGTAATTATATTATAGGTCACCGCCGTATGACCAGTGTAGATTTTGAGTGTAGGACTTAAAATTCTTTACAGACACAAAGAAAAAAGCTTTATCATGGCCTGTGGACTTAAATTATTTCAAGCGCGTAGTGTAAAATTCTACATTCGATTAAGATAAAAAAAAATATATATATGTGGACATGTTATAGATGATCGTTGCAAAAATATACAAACTTAACTTTTATAAGTAAAGGATGTGAAGCTTTTTTTTTTCCCCTATTAGAGGAATACGAAATGGAATTCTTATGCATTGCGATCTATGAATTTAAATTAATTTCATTTCATTTTAATAATGTTAGACATAGAATGGTTACTACTGAAAATTTCTTCCTTAAAAATTATGATTTTTTACAGAGAGACAAAAAAGAATTACGAAACATTACCATCCATTGTAAAATATTCAAAATACTCTATTGTACTTTTGAATTTTGATTAATTTCCAAGTTATAAAATCTTTTAAATTTGTTTAAATGTATGATTACTAAATGTTCGGAAGATCAAGTGAAGCCATTCTAGATTTATTTTAATGAGGTGGTCACATTTTAAAACATTCGAAGATAGTGAGTAATGTATAAAACTAAGCTTCATTTATATGAGCTGTAGGACACAACATGTATTTGTAATTATAGAACTTCACTATTCAAAAATGTTCCACATTTCAATCATTTGTAATAACTTTATTTTATTTTATCAAATACAATTCATATTTATCAAATCATAATAATAATAATAAAAAGTTTGTTTTCCTTTACATTTTCCTTTCTTTTCTTAATCATAATCCTAAGGTTAGGATTTGGATGATTGAAAATATAATTTGTAATATGATATAAAGTGTGTCAGAGATCACTGTCATTCTTCTAAATTCCAATCACCCTTCATAACTCATTAAAATGAAATTACACTAAACACAAAAAGTACATTACCGTTTAACATGATTATAACTTTTGTTGCTATATTCTGCAAATAAAAAAAAGTATTCTGATATTTAATTTTAGAAACTTATCATTATTTGCCAAGCAACTTAAACTCGTTGTCGTTCAGCATTATCAATTGCAGCAAGATTAAATATATATATATTAAACATAGCATTAAAAGTATTTATAATTCACTTCAGTGCCGAAGCTGTTATAATGTAGCAATGTTACATTGCTTGTATAATGTAAAACTCGTAAAATTTTAATTTAAAAAATGAAAAGCTGAATTTTTGTCATTAATTTCTATTTGTACAACAAAGTAATCTTGATATTGTAAAACCCAGAATTTATAGCATTGAGAATATATAAATATATATATATATTTCTAAAAAGTTAAGAAATGTCAATAATAATAATATTTAGCATTAATGTTCTAGTGTGAGTATTGAACAGTGTTCTAGTGCTTCTGGAGCTCTCTTAGGTATACCCCAGACAGGACAAAAAGCGTACATTAAACATAATATTTTAAGCCTTCTAGTTTTATGCAAGCCATTATCAGGCACGGAAGTTTATACTTGTCCAGCTTACTTTAAGCCACAGATAATTATACAGATAGGACACTCCCGTATATTCTTCGGTAACCGGAATTTGACTGCAACGACCCTATTGTCAATGGCTGTAAGTTTCTCGGTCTGTCCAGCTTATGCAATCGTTCGTCTTATTCTTATTGTATCCATGTTCATATCGTAATATTAGTGCAACGTTAAACCCAACATCCAACCGACTAACCATTTATTGATGTTTACGTTTGGACTTTGTTATTGTTTACGAATTTGATTGTCGAAAGCAATTTATTTTAAGAAACAAGTACTAAATATTAAGCAAATAAATTTCGAAAATATACATATACCAGAAATATTTTTTTCATTTTAAAGCATTTTGTATTATTTACACCAAGCAATGTTAAATATTTAAGATTTCATACCATACTGCTATTTCAGCATTACAGTTTGTTATATTAATTTGTACTCTTGAACACGAATGTGTTTGGAAAAATTTATTTTCAAACATAATAAAAATTAGTTTTATTTCTTAGAAAATAGCTGTGAATGTTATGATTTTGTAAATTTAAAAGTAGTAGAAAAAGTGAAGGAAAGAAAACTGCACATACGTTTTCTTTGGCAACTTTATTATTGTTTACAAACTTGATTGTCAAAAGCAATTTATTTTAAGAAGCAAGTGCTAAATATTAAGAAAATAAACTTTGAAAATATACATAAAATAAAAACATTTTTTTTCATTTTAAGGCATTTTGTATTATTTAAACCAAGCAACGTTAAATATTTAATGATTTCAAAATTACTACTATTTCAGAATTACAGTTTGTAATTTTAATTTGTACTTGAATATGAATATGTTTCCCAAAGCATATTTTTAAACATTACAAAAAATAATTTTTATTTCTTAGAAGAATAGCTGTGAATGTTTTGAGGATAATTTTGTGAATTCAAAAACAATAGAAAGTGAAGAAAAAGAAAACTTCCCACACTAACCTGCTACTAACTACTCGCGAAATAGAAAAACAATTTTCGATCAAAGATGCTATTCATGTAGACTTAGCTCATGTAGTTCCCCTCTGTTGACACTAGTGGTGCTACTATATTTCCGGTTCGCGTTTTGGCTTCACTGTCCTATCTGTATGATAATCTGTGCTTTAAGCTTTCTAATTCAAAACTGATTCACTACGTATAAAGCATGCTACATATCCATCATGTATCTTCGAAAGTAGTTTATCTATAAAAATCCATTTTTTAAACATTTTGGTAATTTCTTTTACTTTTGAAAAGTTGATTTTTCCACTCTTGAGCAAACAAAGTGAGCGCAAACTAAGAATTGTACACACAAGTTCAGTCCTTTGACGTTTGGCGTCAAAGAATTTTTAAGTTTGTAATGTGTTTAATTTATCAAATGTCTTAACTTGAATATCGTTGAAAATGTCATTAACTTTCAAAATCAAGCTTTTTTGGAAGGAAAATTTGCTATTATGATTGTGATCCCCACAGAAAAGGGAAATCGGTAACTCAATTCCTGCAAAAATTCCAATATAAATACTATCTTGTATTTTTTTAAACTTATGCTATTATAATATTTTGTATTTTTTGGTTTAAATGTTAACTATAAACCGACTTTAGTTTCTATATGCATTCACGCGTTCCATGCATGTAGCTGGTATGTAAGTCTTACACAGTTTTTTTAAATCTATTTCCATATTTTCACATCTTTATTTTACTTTCGTCTTTGTAGCTCGGGCATTAAAAGTTAAGATTCATTAGCATAATCTACTAACTTTACAAAAAACCATAAAAATTTGCTTGCATTATTCTTATAACACTGCAAATGTATTTACGGATTCTGTAAGCTTCCATTATTTAATTTAATTATTTTCTTATTTTGATCCCTTTCTACCCGTTCATATTTTGGTAATTTTCTATAAGTATTCATATTTATATATCATCATCATCAATTTTAGCCTTTGTTAATCCACTGCAGGATGAAGGCCTCTCCTAAATCATTATAATCTGCCCTATTTTCTACAATTCTTCTCCATTCTGCTCTACTTCACAATTTCATTTCTCCAATGACACTGTGGTCTCTACCTCGGTTTTTTCTTATCTCTCAGTATCCAAAGTAGGAGTTTGGTTGTCCATCTATCACCATTTCTTCTCACAAGTTGCCCAGCACAGCTCTATTTTAACTTCTTAGCGCTGGAAATAACATCAGTAACTTTGGTTTGTTTCCTAATCCAAATGTTTCACTTTTCTATCTTTTCTAGTGAATCTTAACATGCATCTCTCTATGGTTGTTTGAAGTTTTTGTTTCACATGTTAATGTCTAAGTTTCTGAAGCATAAGTTAAAAGAAGCAAAATGCATTGGTCAAAAACTTTTCAAACACATTGAGAGGGCGCTTTTGAATATAGCACATTTTCTTCCGAATGCTCTCTATACAAATTTAACTCGGTTGTTAATTTCTTTCATGATGCTCCCGTTCATCATAATAACTTATCCCAGATAAGTATAACTGCATACCGTTTTTAATTCATCCATATCAATAGTGATCTTTAGTGGAGAAACAAAGGAATTTGACATAACTTTTGTTTTGTTAAGGTTCATTTTCAATCCAACGAGCTCGCTTTCTTTGTTTATTTCCTGAAACATTTCTTGTAAATCCTCAAATGAAGGGGCAAGCAGAACTATATCATCCGCAAATCTCAAATGATTTATAAATTCACCATCAATTTTTATGCCTTTCTCTTCCCAATTTAATTTTTAAAAACTTCTTGAAGTACTGTAATGAAATGTTTAAGTGATATATATATACTAGCAGGCTACGCCCGCTTCGCTGGTCACTATTTTTAAATAAATCATTATAATTAATGAATTCTCAAAATTGCATTAATTTTTATCATGTGATTAAAAAAAAAAAAAAAGAAAAGAAAAAAAACTCTGATCGGGAAAAATGTCGCACCGGGTCCCCACTGCCTTCGGCAGCGTAGACCCGTGCGCGATGCGCACGCGCGAATGCATATATATGAGCACCCTAATAGTTTTACAAATTCAAAAATATCCGCAATCGATTTGTAAGTATCAAAAACCTCTATGCACCAGTTTTGAACGATCTATCTCTATTTTTATTTTTTGCCCCACCGCTCCCTCCCGCCCCTCCCAATAATTTTAAAAATTCAAAAATATCCGCAATCGATTTGTAGGTATCGAAAACCTCGATGTACCAATTTTGAACGATCTAACTCTATTTTATTTTTTTTTGCCCCTCGGCCCCCCCCCTTTCCGGCCCTTCTAATAACTTTACGCTTTCGAAAATATTCTCATTCGACTTGCAGACCTCTAAAACCTATCTGTACCAATTTTGAACGGCCTAACTGTATTTCTATTTGTTTTTGCCCATAGCCCCCCCCCCCTTCCCGCCCCTCCTAATAATTTTACAAATTCGAAAATATCCCCAATCGATTTGAAAGTATCGAAAACATCGATATATACCAATTTTGAACGATCTAACTCTATTTTTATTTTTTTTGAAATTGGTTTTTAGATAGTAGCATTAGCTATATTTTAGAACAAAAATTTCACGTTTTTCTATTTTTTTTGTTTGAGATATGTAGGATTATGCGAAATCACGTTTTGCCCCCCCCCGCCCCCCTTGGGGACCGAATTTCAAAAATTCCAGAAACTGATTTTTAGACATTTGTATTAGCTATATTTTAAAGCAAAAATTTTACGGATATCTGTTTTTTTTGTTTGAGAGATGAAGGATTTTGTGAAATTACGTTTTGCCCCCCCCCTCCCCCCCTTGGGGGGCAAATTTTGTAAAATCGCTTGCGCCGTTGTCTTTCTCAGGTCGTAAACATTAACCATGCCAAATTTGGTCCCGCTCGGTGAAACGGCCTAGGATTCTATAGCGGACACACAGACACTGCTCTTTTATATATATAGATACTTACATTAATGTGGAAAGTTAAGTAAAATCATAAGCAAAATTGTGTCTTTAAAATATCTTGGGTTTCTAGAGTCCGCACTGTCCCACGCTGGTGAGAAATCCCTAGAGTGTCTCTTATGCAGTGAGTGGGCCAAAATATCTTGCAGCCGGGTGGGCCAAATTGAGACAGTCCGCCCCTGCATGGAACAGTATATAAGCCTGTTTTCTTCGCCAAGGCCAATCAGAGTCAGTTCAGTTCAGCTTTCAGCCAGCTTCGCTAGTGCTTGCATTGCTCTTGAGCCTCTTTGGAAGAGACTTGCTTTATGTGTTATTGCTATACAGTTTGTACTGTGGATTTGCTATTGACAGCTGTTGTTTAAGCTGTGTTTACTGTTTGAATTGAAGCTGATACTTGGTTTATAGACCTGCATTTTTCTGGAATTTTCTGTGAATAAATTACTGAATTTTTATACGTTTGGCCTTTCATTCTCAGACAACTCACGAACCCCCAAGTACGCAACATTTCTGGTGTCAGGAGTGGGGTTGTCTGTGAATGGTTATAACTAGAGCTATGGAGGAACAGATGAAGAAACTTCTAGAAAGCTTAGCTACCCAGATGAATGAAATGAAAGAAGGGCAAAAAGAAATGAAGGAAGGACAAAGAGAGATGAAAGATAGCCTGAGTCAAGAGATGAATGAAATGAAAGCCGGACAGAAGGAATTGAAAGACGGCTTGACTGAAGAAATGAAGGAAATGAAAGACACTATGGGTGAAGTTCAGGAAGAAATTAAATCTAATCAAGATGAGATGAAGAGAGAGCTTTCAACGGTGAAAGAATCAATCGAAAGTAAATTATCGGATATGGGAAGCAGAATAGATGGAATAGAAGAGAAAGTTTTGAAAATAGAAGAAAGTTTTGAAGAGAGAGCTATGAAGATAGAAGAAAATGTTATGAAGGTTGAAGAGAAAGCTATGAAGATAGAAGAAAATGTTATGAAGGTTGAAGAGAGTGTTACGAAAATAGAACGGAGTTTCGAGAAGGTTAAAGAAAATTTTGATCAGGAACTGAAAAGAAGGTTTTCAGAGATAGAAGGTAAACTGAAGAGAATAGAAGAAGATCTGGAGAGAAAAGTGGAAGAAAAGTTAGAATCCATGCCCCAGGAAACTGAAAAGAAAGAGAGAAGAATCCAGAATCAGGAATTTATTAAGCTATCTACCTACGATGGCAGTTCCTCCTGGCATGTATATAAGACGCAGTTCTCCATCGTAGCTGAAGCAAACGGCTGGGACTCTGTTGCAAAGACGGCTCATCTAGTAGGGTCGTTGCGGGGCGACGCCGCAGATATTCTGGAGACCCTTTCGAAGGAACAGCAATATGACTTCGAAGCTGTAGTCAGAGCACTAGAGCTACATTTTGGAGCGAAATGGTCCAAAGAATATAGTCGACTCCAGCTAAGGTCCCGTCGTCAGAGACCAGGGGAAAGCTTACAAGAACTGGCATCAAACATCCAGAGGCTTTCACATTTGGCTTTCTCAGACTGTCATCCTGAAACACGCAATGATCTGGCTCTAGAATATTTCATTGATGCTGTTGGAGATCCAGATATTCAAAAAGCCCTCAGACTCTCCGGCATGAAGGATGTGAAGTCAGCCTTGGTGTATGCCCTAAAGCTCGAGACTGCCCAACAAGCCTCCTGTAAACATCGCCAGAATAGCACAGCACACAAAATGAACGGCTCTCAAGATGATCTTAAAGAGATTCAGGAAATGATTGCAGAAATTAATACTACGCATTCTTGAGAGTAAGGAAGAAGGGAAGACTCCAACAACTAAATGCTGGGGCTGTGGAAAAGACGGGCATATCAAACGAAGCTGCCCAGTAAGAACACCTAGAGACGCAACCAAGAATGTCTCTGCAGTATGTCACCCAGGAGGAGCTCTTCGGGAAAATCCAGATGCGTTCTTGCGGAAGTCTCCATCTGAAGATCATAAATACAGCTGTAAAGCCGATGATAGACCCCAAAGAATGCAGCCAGTTGCTCGTCAAGTCACTGTCTCAACACCATCAGAACAAGATCCCGATCCATGGAGTGACGAAGAACTTAGACAAGCCCAGTTGGAAGATCCTGACATAAATCCAATATTACAGCTGAAGGAGACGACCAGCAACAGACCTACCTGGCAGGACATTTCCAGATTTAGTCCCATTACGAAAAGTTATTGGGCACTTTGGGACTCTCTTCATATCAGAAACGGCGTATTATACAGAAAGTGGGAATCTGATGATGGGAAAAGCTTCAGATGGCAGATTTCATTACCAAGATAAAAAATTCCAGCTGTTTTAGAACAACTGCATAGTAGCTCTACCGGAGGCCATTTTGGGGTAATGAAGACTCTGCAGAAAGTTCGGGAATGCTTCTACTGGTGCAAGGTAAAGGAGGATGTGGAGAAATGGTGTAAATCCTGTGATGCTTGTGCGGCGTAAAGGCCCGCAGAAACGAAGTGGAGGAAGACTGCAACGGTATACCGTGGGAGCACCATTTGAACGGATTGCAATCGACATCTTGGGTCCTTTGCCACGGACCTCCAGTGGAAATAAATACATCCTCGTTGTGATGGACTATTTCGTCAAGTGGCCTGAGGCATATCCCATTCCCAATCAAGAGGCATGCACAGTCGCAGAGGTCCTAGTGCAGCAATGGGTGTCAAGGTACGGCACGCCCCTACAACTTCATACCGACCAAGGTAGGAATTTACCTCTGATGTTTTCAAAGGACTGTGTCAACTACTCGGCATAGACAAAACCCGGACAACACCCTTACATCCCCAGTCGGACGGCATGGTTGAGAGGTTCAATCGTACCATCCTGAATAACCTCTCTCTTCTAGTATCAAGGAACTAGCAAGATTGGGAATTGAAGTTGCCATTGTTCCTGCTGGCTTATCGAACTGCTGTCCATGAAACCACCGGCTATACTCCAGCCCAGATGCTGTTCGGACGTGAACTTCGTCTCCCTTGTGATCTCCTGTTTGGTTGTCCACCCGATGCGCCTTCATCGCCCGAGGAGTACATCCAAGATCTCCAGGCACGATTTGAGGACGTACAAAACTTTGCTCGGGAGCGGATTAACATGGCAACGGAGAAAATGAAGACAAGGTACGATCTAAAAGCTACGCAACATGAGTTCCAGGAAGGAGAGAAGGTCTGGTTGTGGAATCCTGTTCGACGCAAAGGACTCTCTCCCAAGTTACAGTGCAACTGGGACGGACCATACACAGTCTTAAAAAGGCTGAATGATGTAGTGGTGCGGATCACTAAAACACCTTCATCAAAACCGAAGGTGGTGCACTATAACAGGCTAGCCAAGTACCACAATTAACGGTAATATTAAAATTTAAAATGTAAATACTGGTAAAATTTGCGCATGCGTAATGTAAATATTTGTATATAAATATTTGTACATATTTGTGAATTTTGTAAATATTTGTATATAAATATTTGAACATATTTGTGAATTTTGTAAATATTTCTCACTTGATTTGTATTTCTATTTTATCGTTATATGCAACTTAGTTTTTTTATTTTAGATTGTGTAAATTTGTTTAGTTTCACCTCTTGACCAAGGGTTGCACTGCCCGGGACGTGCAGTCCTTGGGAGGGGGGCAGTGTTACAAAATTGTAAATAATTGTGTTTATTTTTGTATAAATTCTCTCAAAGAGGCTCAGTAAGTTGATAAAGTGATAATTTTGTGCATTTCTAGTCGTTTTAGCGTTGAAATAGCCTTAATTTCCCTTAAAAACGCATTAAAAAGCCCCAATAAGGCAGGTAATGGATTTGGTGCCAAATTTGGCGACTTTTTCCCACCTTGGCAATTTTTTTGGCGACCTTGGTGAGAAAATCCTTATATGGGATATACCAAATATGGAAGCTGTAAGTTGATTGGTTGACCACTTTCTAGAGTTTTCTCAAAAAATCTGGATTCCATGGAACAGTATATAAGCCTGTTTTCTTCGCCAAGGCCAGTCAGAGTCAGTTCAGTTCAGCTTTCAGCCAGCTTCGCTAGTGCTTGCATTGCTCTTGAGCCTCTTTGGAAGAGACTTGCTTTATGTGTTATTGCTATACAGTTTGTACTGTGGATTTGCTATTGACAGCTGTTGTTTAAGCTGTGTTTACTGTTTGAATTGAAGCTGATACTTGGTTTATAGACCTGCATTTTTCTGGAATTTTCTGTGAATAAATTACTGAATTTTTGTACGTTTGGCCTTTCATTCTCAGACAACTCACGAACCTCCAAGTACACAACAATATATTACATTACAATCGTTAATGCATTATAGCACTAAAATTCTAACTTAGAAATGAAAAAAAAAAAAAAAAAAAAAAAACCTAAATCCACATACTATTGGGTCCCAAGATGTGTGTATTTGTAGGAGTGTACTGTACTTAAGATAGGTATAATGTTTGAAGAGATATGTTGTATTTATTACAATACTGCAGGGCTCGCGTTGGTGCGCTATAGCGCACCATTGTCCAGAATTTTAATGAAAGGGACATAGAATTTTTGAAATTGCGGGTCCCGAGGACCCGTAATCAAGTATTGGATTCAGGAACTTTTTCAGAAACAATACCACCACTACTACTTAAAGAGAGAGAAAAAAAAAGAGAGAGCTTATGTATGAAATATCCTGAACGATATTAATTAAAAATACAAATTACTCTTATTTAATGATAGAGTTGAAATGAATATTAAATAATGCATCTAATGTATTAACTTTTATTTAAAAAAAAAAATAAAATTAGGAAAAGAATTTTTAGATTCTTCAGCTAAATAACATGCACAAAGTTTTTCTTTATATATATTCTGTCGTTAGTGAGTTGTGCTTTATAATTCAAGGAAAATTAATAATAATAAAAATAAAAATAAAAAACCAAAAATCTGGAAAATTCCAAAATCCTGAATATTTCCAATTCTGCTGGTTCCAGATAATGGGTCCTATACTTTTTTTTTTAACCTTCTAAATGTAAGTTTCTTTAATTTTTTTTTTTTTTTTTTTTTTTTTTCAAGATTATTTTTATTAATTTTGTTAAAGTCTATTGCTATTGTCAAAATAATCATAATTTTTACTTCTTTAAAACCTCTTTCAATTGCATTAAACAATTTTCTTTGCACTTTTTATTAATTTAATTTAGTAATGTGCTGTTTTAACTACATGATTAAATGCAAGTTTAAGAAAGGTAAATGCTGATTTCATATGATAAAAAATAATTTAGAAAGTTTTTATTTATTTTTTAAATGCAATGTTTCAAAATGTAAAAAGGAATTGTGAAAATCTTTTTGTGATTGTGAAAAATCTTAGTAGTTACAAGTCTCTCCCCCCCCCCCCCCCCCAAAAAAAAAAAAAAAAGTTTTTTCGAGGGGGGAAAAAAAGGTGTCCCCATTTTTCGAAAACTTGACCCACATTTTTCATAGTGATGGGGTCTTAGGACCCCACTTTCTAAAAGGTCAGCGCAAGCCCTGAATTACTGTGAATTTCACACTTGGGTTTTTTTATGAAAAAAAATTAAGAGTTCTAACTATAGTATTGACATTTTTGAAGGGTAGCAGTTTTTTTTTTAACAACTTTAAGCGTCTGGTGTCATTTTTTGGATATTTTACACACTGTGTGTAAAAGCCAGAGTCATTAATGCTATTTTCGTTAATTTCCATTTCTAGTCCAAGGAGAAAAAAAAAATCACAAAATATGTTCATTGGTTCTGGAAAATAATAAATTTCACCATTCAGGCACAAAAATTTTCAACATGAAATTTGTCTACAATTACATGGAAAAAAAAATAAATAAAAAAAAATAAAAGAATGAGAAATTTGTTGCGAGAGAAAATAGGGAAATTTATATATTGATTGCATTTAAAAAAAAAAAAAAAAAAACTCAAAATTTTCCCGAAAGTCTGCCACGGGAGAAAGTCAAGAAACTGACCAATTGTTCAAGGGAAAGTAGTGTTGTGAAATTTGCCAATCTGGCATGGGAAAATTGCAAAATTCGACAATTAGCGTTGGAATGGAAAAACCAGAAAAGTCATCAATTATTATTATTATTATTTTCATCCCTTTAAATTTTTTCATCTTAAAACAAGAATTTTCACAAAATTGTTTGCTTTAAAAATAGGCTTTTTAAAAAAATCTTCAAGCTCCAAACTGAACCAAATAAATTTAATTATTTAAAAGTAGAATCCTGTCACTTTTACATATATATAAACAAAATATGCATATTTTACACACATATAATTTCCTAAAATGTATAAACAAGAATCTAATGATCTTTTTTCTTTTCTTTTAAATTAAGTTATTAACATAACACTAATCTACACCAAGATTTCAAATTTATTACGGATGAAATAAGAATTTAGAGATTAAAATTATTTTTTGACAAAAGATAAATGAAGAATTAAGTTGAAGAAACATGCATACCTAAATTGGTAAGAACACAATTTACAATTTCGCCTATTTCCATGGAATGAGGAAGAGATTTATTTCTGTCATGTTGCCACCAATAATCAATAATGAAGAGGCCAGGAACCCTCATAATAACACCAGCAGCAGCTTCCATTGCTACTTTCACTAAACTTTTTGTCCAAAATAAATTAGATATTACTTTTTCTTGAACAGCTGCAAATCCTGAAGAAGAACATGCATGTTATAAGATGCTAAAAAAATCTATCACATTTAACTTTAACATTCTTGAAATTTGTTAATGCATACTTACTTAAATAATAATGAAATAATTTATAAATTTAAATCTTGTAACTTATATGAAATATAAATAATACATTAGGGAAAGTGGCACATTTTGGAAGACATTTTAGATAATGATTTTTAGAAAAATTATTTTTTATTCAATTTTCACCAAACTCAGTTTGACGCTGAGTTTAGCATTCCTTTTTCAGTTAAAATTTATCCCAATGCAGTATTTCATAAAATTTTACTTCAGTAAAAAATTTTTTTAATCTCTACAATGTCCCAACCTGTTCCACTAGTGTTCACAATTTTTTTTAAAAAAGGGCAGGGCGGATTTATCAAATAGGGCACTTTTTTGTGAGTAAATGGGCACATATTGATAGACGAAAGGTACTTTCTTCACACACACTAAATGGTTTATAAAATGTACAGTCCACAAAATAAAATAAATACAAAGAAAAAGAAAACACTCATCTATCTCATCACCTAATTAACGGAAAAACACAGCAAGTACCATCCTCCTTGGATTCATATCTATTTTAATTTTAATTATTTATTAAAATTGTAAGCTTAGCAGCCATTTACAGATGTAAATATACAATGATGTTAAAATTTATATTTTCAATGAATACACAATTTTGACATTATAGGTTCTAGAGAAAATTTTATCTCCAAATACTAAATTTGAAGTAATTCGGTATTTTTCAATCTTAAATCTAGTCTCTTGTTGAAAACAGTTTTTTAGGTGTATCTAAAAATCTATTTGACCAACAGAACTGAAATTTCAAAAAATTATAATTAAAATAATTAGGACCCGGTAAAATATTTGTAGTAAAATATTTTTAATTTACAATTCAAGAATTTTTACTTAAATAATTTCAAAATATTTATTTTCGAGATAATTTTATTTAAAAATTTTTAAATTGTAATCTACAAATATTTTAAAAGTTATTGCAGGCTTTAATATGTGAATGCCTTAAGCATTATTTCCCATAAATAATTAAATTACACATAATTCTATAAAGAATAGTAGGTATCTGTCTCTCTCTTCTCTCTCATATTTGCTCGATCAGATAGATAAAAGTGTTATGTGTTACCTTTTTCTTTCACTTTTTTTCTAAGTCTACATTATTATTAAAAAAAAAAGAATGCACCTAGTTTTTTCAAAACTTAAAAAAAAAACCTATGCAGCATGTGCAAAATAAATGTGAAATTAACAATATTTATATTTATAGTCATAACAAAGCGTTAAAAAATGCTATAATTTTGCCACTAATCGATAAAATTCCAATCTTTTTTTTAGTCTGATTCCCAAA
The DNA here is from genome assembly GCA_963930645.1 of Salticus scenicus. Taxonomy (NCBI): domain Eukaryota; kingdom Metazoa; phylum Arthropoda; class Arachnida; order Araneae; family Salticidae; genus Salticus; species Salticus scenicus. Next base: position 347,078,185 of record OZ005650.1, on the reverse strand, counting down.
ATTCACAATGTTTTTACGATCGATCGCGGAAATGTATAATTTTTTTCATTGCTAATCAATGCAATTTTTGTGGTTTTTGACATTAAACTCCGAAATACTCAATTATTTCGTTGCTAAGAGATGAAATTTATGTACTTTTTTCTCAAAGTTGAATACCGAAATACACAATTTTGCAGCCAATTTCGAAAATACGGGATTATTTTCACCATTGTCATTTTTTATATTCAAATCTTACATTTAATCACAAGTAATTCCCAAATTCTGCTATTATTTTGCCGTGAATCAATGAAACTCGCGATTTTCCCTCCCCCTAAAGCTGTTCCTGAAATTAACAATATTTTTGCATCTGACTGCTGAAACCTGCTATTATTTTGTCCCTAATCAATGAAAATTGTGTTATTTATAAAGTTGAATCTCCAAATACTCAAATATTTTGCCACTAATCAATGAAATTTACACTTTTTTAAAAGTTGAATCCCAAAATACGCAATAATGTAGAAGCCTAATTTGGAAATATGGGATCATTTCACTATTAATTAACTGTCAAAAAGTTATGTTTAAATGCATATGCAACTAATTACTAAACTACAATATTATTTAGATTTGCACTCTTTTCAAAGGGGATTTCCGAAATTCGCGATGTTTTGTGGCTGATTGTTGAAACTTGAAACTCGTAATCATTTCACCGCTACTTAATAAGGTTACTTTAATCCTAATTGTTTGTTGAAATACGCTTTATCTCTATATTAATTAATGAAATCTGCACTTTTTTTGAAAGACTATAACCAATGTACGCAATAAATTTGATGAAATATGGAATCAATCATTTTACTGAATTTTTTTAATTTAACATGTTTTTCAAAAAAATGAATACCAAAATATGTGATTATTTCACAAAAAAAAAAAAAAAATTAATAATAATAACACCTAACAATAAAATTACTTTTTTTATGTGTGATTGTAGAAATTTTGGGAGATACAAAAGTCTATCTAAATACGGGATCATTTCACCGATAAAATTTACTTTCAATAGTTTAAATTACGTGCTGAAATTAGCCATCAATTCACTATACCTAGTAGCAGAAATTTTTCTGTCAATCTGCGACAACTATTTACGTATTGGAACATAATCTGCAGCATAATTTCACAGTGAGTTACGGAAAAAAAAAATTACCGGATTCAGTAAGCATATTTTTATCACAAGTTTGCATTTATCTAATGTTATTAATCTGTTAGATATGTCAAAGCATTATAGTTATAGAATTTTAATTACATATAGCTAGGTAAAGAGTTGGCATTAGCAATTATCTTTCATATTATATAAGAACTACTATTTTGTTTATGATTTTGTTCGTACTGACTCTAGTAAAATACTTGTAGGAGACTCTAAACATTGAAATTAATGCAACTTTCTAAAATTTTCTGGTTCCTGTGTAACCAGATGGAGGGGCATTAAGACGTATAAACTTTCTTTTATCAACAATTACAGTTTGTTTGTCATTGCCATCTGTACATGTTAATTGCCTTTTGCTCACCTTTTCAATGTCCGAGCCCAAACTTTCACAGAAAACATGATACTGGAATTGAAACTGCGTATTAAACCCAGTAGGTGCCAAAGCTCCCGCTGCGGGAACATTTTATTAAGAATTTTTTTTTTTCTCTACAATAATTAAGATAAATATATTTTTTTATTTTTTACATTGAACGTTGAGGTGCCTAAGTTTTGCTGGTAATTTTTTCAAAAAGTTTGTAATGCAAATTGTATTATATTTATTTATTTTTAATTATTCAAACAAAATCGTCTGTTTCTACACTGTAAAAAATATTACCTGTTTGCTGCCAGAAATTTTCTGTAATTACAAAAAATACGTTCTGACAATGCAATTTTTTCGTAAATTACGCGTATTTTCTCAAATTACAGCGAATGTCTGGCAGCAAATAGGACATATTTTTTACAGTGTACTGCATAAGAAAAGAAAATCGCAAAAAATAACTTATTATTCATATGCAGGGGTTTAAAATGTTGGATATAAATTAAAAAATTCGTTTCTTAAATTATAACAAACAGGGATCAAGAAAATTAATTTAAAAGGGTTATGCAGTTTATCAACATCTATTCTAAATCTCCCATTTTGGAACTATATCATACCTTCTAACAAAATAATTTTCTTTTAATTATTCAGACTACATATGATTAGAGATGCATTTTGTAACCTAAAGCATATGAAAATGCAAAATTTTTCAGTGAGATTCATATTGCGGTGTTCAATGGGCTAAGTACCTTAATAAGTACAGGTATTTTCTTTGACAGTTCAATAAAAGACTTTCTGAATAAAACCTGTGATCCGTACAGATCCAATTTCTTCTTCTATAGTGCTAGCGATACATTTATAAAAGCACTGGTATTCAAACAAAAATGTGTCAAGATCATCAAATTTTGAAATAGATACAAAATCTAGTACATATATTCAAAGATGCAATAACAAAAATTACATGAATAATATTGAACAATTCTAACTCTAAATAGATTCTCTAATTTAATGAAGCAAATTTAAACAGAATATTGACAGTTATGCTGCATATAGAGAAAGAATGGGAATCTCAACACTTCTGCAGGGAGTTCCATTACCGAATGGTAGCAAATGGTAAAAGAGGAGTAGGGGGGGTCCCAAAAAATTATATGAATGGGAGATATTGAACAATTCTATTTCTTTATAGGTTTCAGAATCTAATGGAATAAGTTTAAAATGAACATTGACATTAAAACTCTGGATGGAAAAAGATTGGAAATCACAATGCTTCTACGGAGCATTTGATTGCCGATTGTTAGTGGAGGGTGGAGAGGGGGAAGTAAAGCAAATATACGAGTGAGAGATAGTAAACAATTCTACTTTTTTATAGGTTTCGGAATCTAAGTAAAAAAGTTTAAAAAGAACATTGAGATTTATGTTGCAGATGGAGAAAGCTTTGAAATTGCAAGGATTCCACGAACTGTTTGTTGCTGATCATTAGTGGGGGAAATGGGAGGGAGGACACAAAAAAATGCATGAATGAGAGATATTGAACAATTTTACTTCACGTTCAATCACCGATTGTTAGCGGGGGGAGAGTAAAACAAACATAAGTGAGATATTGAACGATTCTACTTCTTCATTCATAACCATAAGTTCTAGAATCTAATTAAGTAAGTTTAAAAAAAATAATTTTCACATTTATGTTGCTGATGGGGGAAAAAATGGAAATCGCAAGGATTCTGCAATCTGTTTGATAGCCGATCATTAACTGGGAGTAAGTGGGGGGAGGGGGGTCACAAAAAATTACATGAGTGAGAAATATTGAACAGTTCTACCTCTTTATAGGTTCTAGAATTTAATAAAGCGTGTTTAAAATGAATATTGGCATTTATGTTGTGGATGGAAAAAGATTGAAAATCGCAATCTTTTCTACTAAAATTGGGAGATTTAGAATTGCTGCATAATGCTGATTTAGAAATAATCTGCAGACTAAAAAAAAAAAAAAAAAATCTGCGGCATACGTCACGCGTCTCGCATTTTCTGCTATGGGGTCACTATAGAACAACATAATATTCTTGAGGTGGATTGTCGAAATTTATAATTTTAGGTCTTATTTTAAAAAATTTACCTTTATCACGGCTAACTGCTCAAATACTCGATTGTTTCTCTTTTTCACTAAATAATGATAGGCAACTACTTCGGCTGCTAGTGTAAAAAGTCTATTTTTTCTCTTTTGCTGCATATACATTGTTTTTAAACTTGACAGAAAATAGAATGTATAAGGATGACTTGGTATAATTTAGTTGTTTTGTAAAAACATTTTTTAATGCTAAAAAAATACTGACCATTATTTACCCCAAAAAAAGAGTGACCCAGAATTCCCCCATGTAACCATACTAATTTTTCTCTACTTGACTGCCAACATTAACACTTTGCAGTCTAAGCCCGAGCGTCACTCGGGTTGCTGTTTTCGGCGAAGTGAACTAAGCCTGAGATTCTCTCGAGGTCAACTCTTTTAAACTCTCTGAGCTATAAAAATACCAACTAAATTCGTTTGCCAATTTTTCAAATATCATCTACGAACCTTTTAGTTAATATATATATATCGATGGTAGTACTAAACTGAAATAAGTATTATACAACAATCTACAATCAAAGTTACTTCTTTGATTACTTTGAGCATTGTTATTTTTGAGCAAATTTTACTATGTTTATTTACAAATAAAACCTATTTTCAGGCATTTGTACAACATTTGGTAAATTTTTATTCAAGTCTACGTAAAATTTTATGTTAAAAAATTATGTTTTCTCATGTGGAACTTTTTTTTTTTTTTTTTTTGCTTTAAAACATACTTTTTTCAATAATTTATTTCTCATTAACTATTAATTCTTAGCATATTTAAATAGTTCCTTCATTATGAATAAGAACAGTTAGAAGTTTATAATAAAAAAAAATATATTAAAATGCATATCTGCCAAGTATTTTTTAAAAAATCATGAAAAGTACCAAAAACCTCAGTCCACAGGGAGATGTGTGGTTGAAATAGCTCAGACCTCAAAGTGTTAAAGAGATTTTTCAAGTTTTATCGTGATGTACTCTTATGTACATATATACGTGGAAACAGTTAGCAGCAGAACTGTAAAACTTTTTTGGGCTTTTGTAACATCTAATATTGTACATTATTTTTTAATCCCTTAACTGCTGACAAAAATCTTTGAGATTTGCTTCCCAGTGCCACAGTTCTCGGTCAAATCTGAAATGAGCAAATTCTTCGAAAACACTGTTAAGATCACACTCTAAGTTATTTAATTGCATTGGTCAAGCTGCGTCAATAATTTCACTGATAGCAGTAAATACAAAAAATCGTACTTCGGGAAAACGTATAGATATGCTCAGGGCAGTTAAGGGATTAAATCACTATATGACCTACCATTTTAAAGATATTGAGAATAATTGAAAATGTTTTATCAATGCATGACATCCCTTTTATAGATTTTCATGGTAATGCAGGAAAAGTAAATGAATACCTATTTGAAAACTAACTATGTAGATAAATAATGTGACATTTAGAACAATTAAAACCATTTGATTTACTACAGAATTTACTACTTCAAATCAGGGTTGGCAGGTTTTTGACGCATGACAGTTTTTCACGGTTTAAACTGTCATGTCAAAAACCATGTGTCAAGAACTTATGTCAAAAACCTCACATTTTACACTTCTTGGTATATTCAATGAAGTAGTCATATTTAGAGAAATAAAAAATTGTAATTTTAGAAAAAAGAGTTTAATTTATGTCTCTCATGGTTAAAAATAATTCTTAGAAGTGTATTATCTGTTTCCTATGAATGCTAATGATTTCTATTTAAGTACAAAAAATTTATACCTTTAAAAAAAAACAAAAAATTCAAACATAGGAATTTGTATATTCTAAGGTAAACTACTTACTGTGTTTTAAGTTATAAAAATTTTACAGTCTTGTTTTTTAAAAAACAAGCTCTACTAAATACATGCTGATTTATAATTAAAAGGTGACATAAGTATTTTACTCCAATGAATGAAATTATTGTGCTATTAAATACTGCATCATGTTCTTTCATTTTGAGTTAATGTTGCATGATTAAAAATTTGAGGTATTGCATGACTAGTTGAACTAAATTTTAATATGAATTACATAATGCAATTTTAAATTAATTATTTTTAATGAAAGGGATGGTGGACAGATCTCTTTCGTAAATTACTGCCTTAAAGGTATGAAAATCTGCATTTATATGCATTGAAATATAATATTAAATACATAAAAATTTCGAGTGAAGTCACTCCAGATTTTTTAGTGTGCTAACTCTAGGCTAATTTGGCTGGGTGCTGCATCTGACGGCTCTTTCAAACACATTTTAGCACCCAGTGGCCCATTTCCAGGGTTGAATGGTTTTTTCCATAGTGGAAAAAACCACTGGAAAAAACCTGGTTAAAACCGTCCCGGACAAAATACCGTTTTGTCCACTATTAATTATTTGCGAGTACTAAATTAAAAATTACCTTTATTCTTTCCATATATATAAAACAATTCTTTACCATTATGTGTATGTGAGAGCTCATGAAATACAGTCACCTGGTTGCCATTGGCGACCAATATTTTTTTTAACTAGTAATAATGTTTTCAACTTTAAGGAAACTTTTTTTTTTTTTTTTTAATATATATTTTGGTGAAAGAATTGGTCCCAAAATTGGGCTCCAATTCTACTTTTGCTGTTTTGATTCCTGCTTCTCTCACCACTTTTTGAGACACTGTGTTGAATTAGAGAATTTACACATCTCCGTGCATGTTTCACAACTCAGTGTTAAATTATTGCACTGTTTTAGGGAATTGGTTTACACTGCTCCTGTCTGTGCATGCTATCGACCTGGTGCTGAATTGTTGTATCTGTGTAATGATGTAACATTGCCGATGGTGTATTGATTTAGTGAAAATAATAAAACTAGTTTCATGATGTTAAATTTAAACAGGTGTTTCCTGGTGTTTAAAAAAAAAAAAAAAAAAAATCATTCAAGCCCAATAAATAATTGGTTTTTAGTTGGTATAATAATTGGTATATAGAATCTTAATTTATATATTCAAGTAAATTTTGAAATGGAACAAAAAAAAAAAAAAAAAAGAAAGAAAACGTTGGAGAATATTTGTTTATGGGCTACCAGAATTTTTTGTTGGCGACCATATTTTTTAATAAATTCCTGAACCCTGTGTATGTGAATAAAATCAATTTAAATATTTCAAAATAGACATGCAAAGTTAACAATATTTAATAAACAAATATATCTATTTCTAAGGGTGGATTGGATGCAAAAGTTTATAGATAGTTTATAGTTAAAATTTTAATTCCCCTCTCCCCCCCCCCCCCCCCCCTGCTTTCAACTACATTGTCATCTCCTACCTCATAGTCATAAACACCCTTAAAAAATTTGTTATTAAGCATGATGAAATCAATGATTCACATATCTTTCATGGAATTTTTTATTTTCTGAAAATACATAGGTAAGAAAAGTATTGCAATCATGACAAAAATTTGACTTGTGATGTTGGTGTATCTACATGTTTTGAGGCTCTATGAGTTCATTTTTGCTATTTTACGATAATGTATGTATATCTGAGTAGAGTGAACACAATATTGTCTAAATGCTTTGTCCAAAGGAACTAAAAGTTGGTGCATATGTTATAGGTTATTGTAGTACAAACTGTATACATCTTGGAGAATCTAGCACAGTTTTATTTATTTATTTATTTTTAACCAGGACGCAAAGATAAATTCTTTATCATTATAGTCTATGGGCTCAAATAATTTAAAGTGTGATAGCATCTGAATTCCTTATTCAGTTCAGCTGAAACTTTTATATGCATGTTATCAGTCACTGTCGACTGAATCATATAGATTTATTTTGGCGAATCTACCATTTATAGTTTTTTTACAGGGAAATAACGAAAAATTCTGTAATATTATGGCCTATAGTCTGAATTTATTTAAAATGTGATGGCGTCTGAAGCCTCATTGATTGAACTTTGAATTCATATACAAATTATAAGTATATGTCACACAAACTGTATACATTTTGGTGAATCTAACACTATTGGTTCTTTTACAGATACACACAAAAGAATTTGCATGCATTCCGTTCCATTAAACAATATATTGTTTGGGAAATAATCAAACACTTATTATAATTTTCTCGTTTGTTTATTTAATGACTTAAGTTTCTGCATATTTATCAAATTGATTAAATGTATATACAGTCATACACATATATGTCACATTTATATTATTAAAGACATTACTTTTGTGAAAAATAAATAACTTTTCTATGTGTAAGTAAAATTTTAATTTTGTATTTTTTTCATCTGGAATTTCCATTACCAAGTAACATTTTTTTAATAAGAGTATAAAATATATTTTAATAAGAGTATAAATAAGAGTATAAAATTATTAAATAATTAAGCATGTAAATTTGATTTTTTAAATTGTTGGATTGAAAAGTGACATGTTGGTATTGCAAATAAAATGTTATATAGAAATGAAAGCTTTGTTTTGAAAGGACTTGTGGACATAAATTGATAAAAACATTTTATCTACATTTATGAGTTTTTTTTTTTTTTTTTCCTAGCATAGAAATGTTAAATAAGATATTTCCAAGTTAAGTAAAAATAATAACAGGAGACTTGGCGTTGGTATATTAAAACCCGAATAAACTACTACGTCAGAAACGGATAGATATTTTTCAAAAACAGGTATTTCTCTTTGGCATTTCTGACGTAGTAGTTTATTTTCGTTTTAAGTACAAAATAGCAAAGAAACAACTTAAATTATTTTAAACTTTAATATTGAAAATAGTCTCTTTCGAAGGGGGATAGGGGTGTTGGGGGGATTAAGTTATTCTTCATTTTTAATTGTCAACATTATGTACTGAAGATAACTCAACATTGGGCACGAAATCTTTTTCCGGCTAAACAGCCGTGTCTATTTCTTTTGTTTTTAAGGATTTAGATATAGTGTTAAATAACTTTTTTTTCCCTCTTAATATCCAGTATGATAATGTTATAATAGTCCACCACAATAGATTTACTTTGTTACATCTACAAACTGTAAACTAATGTAATTAGCATTTTCTTCATGATTTTTTTATATATATATATATTTTTTTTATCGTGATTAAGATAAAATTATGCTTTTCATTAATCAAATTATTAATTTTTAATAAAATATTTCTATTGCTAAAATTGTAATTTAAAGTTAAAATTGCAATTTATTGTTTTAACGGAATAATTTTATGCACTGAACATGTACAGTTCAGTGGATTTTATTTTGTCCAGTTTCATGTGGTTTTTTCCAGTTTTGTCCAGGTTTTTTCCACTTTTGTCCAGCGTCCCGGACTTTTGACGAAAAAGTGGGACGAAATGACAACCCTGCCCATTTCCCACCATTTTTAGCACCTGGCGGCCCTTTTAAAAACATATTAGTACCAAGTGATCTTTCTAATATTTTAAATGTTAGAAACCTTTAAATACTTTTCTTCCTGATATGTAACCTTCTAGCAATAGTTTTACAGCATTCCTAGAAGAACAAATGCATACAGCCTACATATATGCATGTAAAATTAGTAATTTACTATTGTCACATGCAAAAATCACAACATAGAAGACTGCAAATTATGCAAATAATACCCTTTTTGAAAATAGTTTGCCTTTTTTATTGAATTCCCCCTGGGGGCTCTTTTATTCTGGAGTCAGCATTATTTTTTGTTTTTTTAATATTATGTTTGAATGCTAAAAATTTTCATTGAAATTTCAGCACTTAACATAATTTTAAAAATTAACCTACCATTGCATTCACAAAGTAATAACCTAATAATACATTTAATATATTTTTTTTTTAAACCATAATAATGCTAAAGCGAAGAGGAAAAATTAATAATAATAATTAGCAGGAAAAATTTTAAAATTTTAAACAATTTTTAATTGATTTTTTTTAATTATTACTATTCAATTAGTTTTAATGAATTTGAATATACTTAATTGTATTATTATAATTTACCACCTATATATGCAAATTTTTATAGCTTTAAGACAATTTACGAAAAAGATTTATAATGTTCACTCTTTCCTTAAGATGATGCATTGATATGTTTCCTAACATTTCATTTTTTTTTTTTTTCTAGAAAAATATTATATATATACAAATAAGGAATGTTAATTTATGTACTTAGTACATTGTAACTTAAAAATATGCATAAAATCATTTAACATTAGGGGAGAAGGGGGTACATTGGGACACGGGGCACATTGGGACAAAGGCTTTTATCCCTTTATAATTGCAAAATAAAATTTGTAAAAAATCACAATAGATGGCACTTAGTAGTACATCTTCATATTTGTGATTTCAACTCAATCATTCAAGTCTGTTGCCTGTGAACAAGGTTAGTTTATTTTATCATATGAAAAGTAATTTTTTTCAAGTAAACTAATGTTGATTTTTTAGGTAATAGGAAATAAATATTTTAATTTTTAAAAGTACTATGTGTTTTTATAAACATTAAGCTTTCATTTCCACTATAGATCATTAGCCCATGTGCTCTAGAAAATTAGACCTAAACATTTGTTTTGAAAATGACCTGATGGGGTACATTGGGACACCAATGCATGGGGCACATTGGGACTGCTCCAATGGCCCATTCATTTCTAACACCAATATATTTTTATTTATTTACTTATTTTTTGCACATATAAGCTAATTGTATTAATTTTTTTTTAGGTATTCTTTAAATAAATAGAAAATGATTAGAAATTATAAGCCAAAAACTGAAAGAACTAAAATTTCAGAAGAAAATATAGAAAAGGCAATAAATGAAATAATCAAAGATAAACTTTCTGTGAGGGAAGTTGCAATTAAATATTATATACCAAAATCTACATTATTTAATAGATTGAAAAACATGAGAGAAAATAAGATTGAGTGTGTACTACAAATATAAATTATAAGTTTCAATCCAAATATACATCTCAACAAATATTCACAGCTGAACAAGAACTCTTGTTGAAAGATTATTTAATATCATGTTCTCAACTTAACTATGCCATCAACACGATCCTACATAATATTAAAGTTTTGTGTAGACTTGCAGGGTTTTGATGTGCGTTAAGATATGAATATGCAGTAATGCTTCATAACAATTTCATTTTTTCATAATTACCTACTTTATTATTATTTGTTATTGTATCAAATTCATTGTTTTGAAAGCCTTTCATTTACTTTAGCAAAATATTTTGCAATATTGTAATTAGATAAATAAAAAGATGGTTGTCCCAAAGTGCCCCATCATTAAAACAGTGTTGTCCCAATCTGCCCCTGCACGGGGAACATTGGGACACTTTTGCAAAAGTTATGTTTTAATTATTTCTGTTTGCAAAACACATTAAATAATGCTCATTACACATTTAAAAGGTGACCAATAACACAAGTATTTAAATAAAAATGCACAAAAGCATTAAAACTTTTATAAATTGGAAAATAATATGCTTTTATAAAAAGTGTCCCAATGTCCCCCCTCTTCCCCTATAGTTTAGATTTTTCACATATAGTTTTTGATAGTTTAAACCAGTTTTTGACACCTGTCATGTCAAAAAAAACCAACCCTGCTTCAAATTAAAATTTTCTTAGCAACCTCTATTAAACCGCCACCTGTCTGAAGAAGGGCTAATTTTCTCTGGTACAATGAGTGGCCATGAAGTTTCACTGTATATTTTACAATCAACGAATACGAAGATAAAATGTTACTTAAGAACTTTCCTTCCTTCATCCTGTACCTATTTAATTCAAATCAGCTGAAAAATCTTATCTCTGTCATTATGAAAGTGTTCAACAAAATCTTGAATTTTATTGATATTTAAATATACTAAATGAACATGTGTTGTCACTAGTTACAAGAAAATATCCTTTAATAATTTCAATAGATATAACAAAAATATTTCTTTTTAAAAAAGGTTTAAGGCAATTAGTTCTAAATAAATGACTGGTAAATACCATACAACATACATAACGAAAAAAAAAAAAATAAATAAAGGAAATATAAATTCAAAATTAGCAATGATCTTATTGAAGTATTAAAAAATAAAACATGCACTTTAGTTGCTTACCTAAGTTCGATATTTAAATACTCCTTCATATTTAACAATACGCACAAAATGCAGTTTGAATATTATAATAAAATCTACATCTTTATGTCATCTACGAAAATTCATATTCAGACGCTTTAGCAGCAATTCCAAATGATAAAATTATACATGCAACTTACATGAGGAAAATGACCATTATTCACTATCACAAACAAGTCGTAATCATAAACAAACAATGAGAGACTACTTTTTCTATTAGCTATGTACCAATAATAAATTGGAAAAACGTACAGATGGACAATCCATTATTATCATTTAATCCTATCACCAAAACTAAAATCAGCTAGTTGACGTTTATTTAGGCATATTTACGTGAGAAATCTTGAAGAAAAAATAAATATTTCTGATAGAGAAAATTTTGCAAAAAGATCATTGAAATCTGCCTATCTGTTTCTTATTCCTGTTGTTTATGTTTATTTCGCAGTCAAACTAGCTATCCAATCACAGTGCAACATTTCAAGGGCATCTATAGCCTGTATAAAACCTTCATATCTTAACCAATTAAAATAGGACATTTAAAATCATGCGCAAAAAGGATATTTGTTATTGGATAATGATACGTCATTTCTACTGAATAAAAAATGTATGACGGATAACAATATGAGATTCCCCACCGTGAACGATCCGTTTTTTGGATTTCAGGCATACCTCCTCAGATAGCGGTCCTTAACTAAAGATCTTTAAAAAGATGCATTTTCATAGGCCAATCGAAATGCAAACAATCTTTATTTCCGACTTTCCTTAAAATAGAAATTCAGATGTCCGTTTAAAGCTTTTTAACTTTAAGAATCCTTAAATTTTTAGGGCCGCGGTAGCCCAGTCGGTAGAGCGCCGGCCTCTTAATTGGAAGATTGCGGGTTCAGTACTCGAGCCGGCCAAAGACCGTCGTGTACACTAATGGTGGCTGGTGCACGTAAAATCTGTCGTGGCCGCAATGTTCTTCATGTTCCCATCAAAAATTATACCTCTGGGGGTCACCGAAGCGGGAGAGCCCTCCCTTCCGTGGAGGATCAAAATTGCGATGGCATGTCTCCGGACCACCTCTAGGGGTGAGTCCCAGACCGTCATCTTGTTTTTCTTGTGTGTGGTGATTTTGCATTATTTTTATCATTGCTTTTTTTTTTTTTTTTTTTTCGAATAAAGTATTTTTCTCAAGTCCTTACTTAAACTGTCCTTCCGTATGACATATTATAGATGCATTTGTACTGCCTTAATAAAATAATTTTGATTTTTTCGTATGCACTGCGAACTTATGTGAAGCACAAAAGAATGAATCAGATTTCAAGGCTTATCTACAGTTAAAAGGTTCATCTGTAGTTTAAATCATAGATATAGTAATAAGACATAGATTGATCAGCGAGGCCGAAAAAGTGATGCCTTTTTTTTTTCGGGAAAAGACGGCCATTTTACTCTCTTGTGGATGTCTTTCCCCGACTGAATATACACGGGAATACACACAGATAATTTAGCAAATAAAATTTATGAATAATTTATGTACTAAAGATGAATGAAAAAACTCCAGATACTTGTTATTCTTTCTTTCTTTTCTTCTTCTTTTTTTTTTTTTTTTTGTATGGAATAACGACATATAAAGAAATTTATCGTTTCTGTCTACCATTTCTGTCTGGTTAGAAGTTTTTATGGTCGAAAAAACTATTGGACTTATCCTCATCCTCATCTTTTGAGATATTAGAGTTAACCCTTTAGTTGCCAATCGCAATGCAGTCGGACACTTTTGTTACCGACTGTATAGAGTAGAAATTTATGTTTACTCGGAAATGGTTATAAAGATATTAATAAAAGTTTGGGATAAGTACTTTTTAGAGACCTAAAACAATTGAAACATCCTTAGCATCAAGAAAATTAGTATTAACCCTTTAACTGCCAATCGCAACACGTAGTAGAAATTGACTTTAATCAGAAATGGATATAACGATTTTGTTTAAAGTTTGGAGTTAAGTGTCTTTTTTTTTTTTTTTTTTTTTTTTTAAGAACTAAAACGTTTGGACATATCCTCATCTTCAGAAAAATTTGCGTTAACCCTTTAACGGCCAGTCGCAACATATAATAGAAATTAGGTTTACTCGGAAATGGATATAACGATTTTTATAAAAGTTTGGGATAAAGTTACTTTTACCCGAATTAAAAAAATATCTTTAATCTTTGATAATTTTAAAATAACTTCAAAATTTCATCTGCTGAATATAAATGTTTGTATTTTAACTGAAATATGTGATGTCACACTGTTTGTTACCCCCCTCCCTTGTCACAAACTGTCACAATTTCATGAACTCCCTCCCCCCCTCCAAGCGTGACATCATTTATGGACGGCCCCTATATATATATATATACAGTCGAACCTCGTTAACGTGAATTACTTTTAACATGAACTGTTACCACAATCCCTGTCAAAATGAAGATTACTTTAGTTATATGACGATCAGTTACTGATAGCATGAACTACTGATAACATGAACAGATTTTTGATCCCCCTTGAGATTCACGATAACAAAATTCGACTGTATATCTTTTCATGTCTGCGCAAAAATGATTTTTTTTAGCATTTATTATTACACTACTTTAAGAAAAAAATCGTCTGCATTCATCATGGAAAATATCTTTAATAAATTATAACTTAATAAATAATTTGTATTGCGTAAATTTGTATAGGATTATATAGAGAAGAAAGTCTTGTGGTAATACTAGTTATAATATATTAAAACAAGAAGGTTTTACCTCTGCCACTGCTCTACATTTAAAAGAATTTTGAAAATTGGATATTACTTACTAATATAAAAACTTAAAAAATATTAAAATAAAAAAAAAAAGTATTTCATTAAAAATCAAAACAGTATTTAAACCATAATAACAAAGCAACTGATTATAAAGAATCATATTTTTCATAAATTAGTTAAATTTAACTTACTTATGAAAACTTATTCCACTTCCTTTCATAAATTTATTTCTACAATTAAAAGCCGCGCAGTACTTCAGCATTTTCAATGTCTTATTACTATATCTATGATATCAACATTCTATTCCATTATTGTTTTCGAGTTTTATACTCTCTCATCATGGCTGATGCCAAAAACTTTTTCGGCATCAAAAATCTTTGCACGTTAACAATGGGATGATAGATCTATATATATTACTATATCTATGGTTTAAATAGTTGTCATTTCATTCAAAAACAATTTCATTTTTCATTTCTTTCGACGGGCTACAGGCGAGCGTGGGGCTAGTTGTCTCAGGGGTAAGAAGTAACACGCAATTTACGAAATAGTTTGTAACATTTGTGATTAAATATTTTTATAAACATAAATCTTATGACGCGCTTTATAATGTAAGCACAATCGGTGCTCCACAAAAGTGGTTAATGAGAAGTTCTGTACATGTGCTTCATTTTAGCTAGTCACTAAGGAAAATAAATATTTCGTAAATTTTAATTAAAGGTACATGTTAATTTCATGAAGTTACATAATTAGTTACATAATAATTCTCTTTATAGGTTCATGGTTAATTTATACTTTAACGAAATGTTTCTAGCTATTTATTTAGTCTGTGTGTTGAGTTGTATAATGCATGTTTAATTTTTTGTATAAATCATTATATATTTTTATAAATAAACAAAATGTCCAAAATCATACGATGGGGCAAGTTGTAACATGTTAGAGGAGTGGCTTGTGGAGATGCTTACAGCCAGAGCTCGAAGTCTACGCCCATTTTCAGGAAACTTTCAGATATGAAAATTTTTTGGCTTCTTTGCTAATACTATTTATACAGAAATATTTTCTGTGTTTTTATATTACAGTACCGTGATTATTTTACCATGAATTAGAATCACAATTCAATCACGAATTAGAGAATATTGCATAAAAATAATGGTAGAAAAAAAAGCAGACTCGTCTCATCAATGAGAGTGTCCTGAAAAAAAGGCGGAGAATTCGAGCTCTACTAAACGCTTTCTGTGGCATAAGAATGGGTATAATGCAGGGGCGGCGGAACTGCCCGGGCCTACCGGGCCCGGGCATTAGTTTTGTCCTTTTTTTTTTTGTACTGTATCTTTTCTGACCTGACTTGATAATAAAAGAAGGTGAAGGACATAGCAGGATAACTCTCTGGTTGGCGCTTATAATACGTCTAATAAAAGGATAACAGTGTGTGTGCGGGGATGGGGGGGGGGCGGGTGACGGCAGAAAAAGGATTAGTAAGCCAGTTTTCTTTACTCTCTGGAAAGCAGGGATTGCTAACAAGTTTCCCGGAATCCCCATTCATCTGTGTGTTGTATTCTATTCCTTGTTCTATATGAATTTTCAGGTGAGAAGTGCAATACCCATTACTACAGTCTCAGTCACTCGCGCCTCGGGGGATGAGGTAAAGTAGAATTTAGCCGCTGAATGTGCTCCCGCCCCCTCCCCTTTCAGAGACGACTATTCTTATGTCCGTATTTTTGGGGTGACAAGTCCCCTCTCTCCTTCAGTGGCTTCTATGGTCTCAGTCACAAATCTAGGGAGAGAACGAGGAAGACGCTTTTCCTGTGCTCCATCTAAAAACGCATTTTGGTTAATTAAACTACATATTTATTTTTTTCACCTATAAAAATGAGTTCCAGAAAACGGCAAAAAATCGAGTCCTATTTTAAAGTGTCTTCAAACTCCCCGATTCCAAGTTTAGAAAAAGAAACTGTACTTGATAAAAACAATGATGATACTCGTAGAGATGAAGATAACACTAATTTTACAAAAACTGCAAATGCTGAACCTTGTATGTGCCCATTATGCAACGAACAAGAGAAATCGGTACGAAGTGTCGCCTAATTTTTTCTGTTTTACAAAGTTAAAAATAAAATTTTGCTAATACAGCTTTTATAAAATATCATTCTTATGTGTCGTTTGGTCTGGGGTGCCCGATCCCCCTTACCCCCCCCCCCCCCCAGTGGTGCGCCATTGATCATGCTTCAATATTCCAGGCCCGGTCAATAAAATAAAATTCACGTTACGCCGCCCCTGGTATAATGCTTAATTTGCAAAATGTGTGCACACATTAAATGCATGCGAGGGAATAAAATATCATTTGCTTGAATTAATTTAAACTTTGACTAAGATTGATTTTTATGTTGATTTTATCTTTAATTTTATCTTTATTTTACTATAATCCATTTGATATAATTCATTGTTACTGTACCAAGAAGGTTATAATTTAATACTAGTTATTAATTGCCTTTTTTATTAAATTAATAAATGATTGATAACAAAAAACAGTTTGAAATATTGTCGCTTTTATTGTTAGGGTTCCCTTTATATCCGTTACAATTTGCCCCAAATCCGGGGCAAATTGTAACAGGCAAATAATTTTGAAAATATATTTTTTGTGCTAAAATTAGCAAAATTTACTAAAGTTTTTTTTATGAATATGATAGATGAATATGCATGCTATGGAAAACAGCAATTATAAACAGAAAAACGTAAATACATTTCAAAATATACTTAATTTTCCAAAAGCTATTACAACCCGCCCACGCTCCCCTACATATATTACTGGTTATCGTAGCACAAACTGTATACATGTTGGAAAATCTAGAACTTATAGCTTTTTTTTTCTTCTGGGACACAAAGATAAAATCTTTATTATTACAGCCTAGGGGCTCAAATAATTTAAAGTTTAATAGCATCTGAATTCCTTATTTGATTCAGCTGAAACATTATACACATCTTATAAGTCACCGTCGAATGTATTGTGCAGATTTATTTTGGTGAATCTAACAATATATATATTTTTTTATAGGGACATAACGAAAAATTCTGTAATATTATGGCCTATAGTCTGAAATTATTTAAAATGTGATAGTGTCTAAATGCCTCATTTAATTGAGCTTTAAATTTATATACATGTTATAGGTCTATGTCACACAAACTGTATAAATTTTGGTGAATCTAGCACTGTTAGTTATTTTACAGAGATACATAAAAAAAAAATTGGATACATTCCATTTCGTTAATACTAGTTGGTAGAAAATAATCAAACACTTATTATAATTTTCTCGTTTATTTATTTAATGACTTCTCTTACTTTATTTCATTTAAACAACAGTGAATTACTTAATGTTTAGAAATTCGAGTGGGGTCGATCGACATTTTTATTATTTCTCCTCTTAAAGCTTCTGCATGTTTACTAAATTTATATATATATATATATGAAAGGATAAAGAGAGGTAAGTTTTTAAATTATTATTTTATTATTTTAAATTAATAGTGAGCAATAATTTAAAGAAAATCCCATTAGAAAGTCTTAACTTAAAATTAATTCTAAAGTTTCCCCTGTAAAGTAAGTTTTAGTACAATGCGTGAGCATAACGCAAAAGTCATAAAAGAGAACCAACTTTAAGACAAGAAAGTGATGAATAAGTGCAATCTGCAGCTTTTTGTGGTTTGGAGCTGCATAGTAATTAATCCCAGTTATCTGGACCACAGCTAATCTGTCAATCATTAAGTTAATATCCAATAAGCATAGGAAGGAGTGGTGTGATTTCCCGCCTAAAATGCCAGTATTTAAGTGAAAACACGGGCAGAGGAGCTCCTCTCTTCTGGTGTGCTCTTGCTTAGTAAACTTACGTCAAATAACTGCCCGAGAGGGGTCACATGATCGCATTCGGCTGCACGGCACTGCATCCATTTGCTCAACTCACAATCATGGACTGTACCTTATATGTTCCAGATGGATAAATAAAAACATGTGCTGCTATTTTGGAGTTATTACTGAGTGCCAGCCTCTTTCCTTCATAGCTATTATGTGATTCAAGTACGGGAATTCGTCACATTAAAATAAGTCGACAGGCATGGACACCTGCATAAAATAAAAAATAATGGTACTCAATAAGTTATGGCTGCAAGAAAATTAATTATGTTATTTCGTGGCCCCTCTCCGGATGCACATAGAAAGAAAAACAATAAACTAAATACACAGAAGGAAAGAAAATAATAAATTAAATCTATATCAATAAAAGCAGCCTTCTCAAAAGAAAAATATTGTTCCTTATCTGTTAATACCTAATGGAGAAAAGAAAATAAAGGATAATATATTCATTCAATCAGGCAAAAGTATCTTTCATTCAACAAAGACTAAATTGCATCTCAAATAAAGTGGGTCAAATTGTGTGGATCTCTCTGCATTCGTCAAGGTCAGAGCCATGTGTTGATAAAAAGAAGGAAAACAAGAACAGATGTTTCTTCAATAGTGTGGGAAATCAAGGTCAATGGCCTCATTCAATAGATGGAGAATGATTAAAACCAGATGTGTAAATCAGAAGTGTTAAAGTCATTTCATTTTGTTTTGCTGACAGAAAAGTAAAAAATTTTTTATTTTTATTCTTATTATGACATTCAGAGAAGAAAAGTGAGTAAATTATTTATTTATTTTAAAATAAAGAGGAACTTTAATCAAAAAAAAAAAAAAAGTAATAATACAATAAGTATTTTTTAATGTGTGTTAATTACTACATTAAAAATGAGTATTTTTGCAGTCCTCCCATATTTAATAATGAATTTTCATTATATTTAAGGAGTATATAAATTATTTTTGATTGTTCATTTTCTGCATAAGTATTTAAAAAAAAAAAAAAATTGATATTTTCAAAGTTAAAGTGTATTATTTTCTGAAGTTTTATTTTTATTTGAAATTTGCATATTATTATGTTTAAGAGTTATCTAAATTAGTGGTGTTTTTTAATGTCTGCATAATTATTTTTAAAAAATTTATATTTTCTCAAAGTTGTTATTTTTTGAATTTTTATTTGAAATTTGAATATTATTATATTTAAGGGTTATCTAAATTAGTTTTTGTTCTTAATGTTCTGCATAATTAATTTAAAAATTGATATTTTCACAAAGTTGGTATTATTTTCTAAATTTTTATTTTTATTTGAAACTTGAATATATTTCATAAAGGTTGAATTTCTTTGAAAAAAGAAAAAAAAAAAAATTTGAATTTTCTAAATTTGAAGTTAAAAAATAGAAGTTAAAATGGCCAAGGACCCACCCGAAGATCCAGTGGTCCCTGAGAATACAGGTGGAGATAATTTAGGTGCCATTTCAGAGACAGAGCAGGGTAATTTAAATGAATTAAATAACTCTTCCTCTTCTACAAACACACCGGTAAAAGAGGAAAATGTGCTTATTGAATTTTGCCCTGAAAATGGAATGTTATGGACAGCGTGGTTGCCGTATTTTGACGCGTGGTGTGAGGACAATAAAAAAGACGCAATTTGGAAGGTTAGAAACATACAAAGGTTTTTAAAAGGGAGAGCCCTAACAGTTTATGTTAATAATAGCTTAAATATGATGCACTGGGAAGAAGTAGTAGAAATTTTTAATGAGCAATTTACTACACCTGGAGAGACCTCTTTAAATGATTTTTCAAGTATTGTATTCAAACAGGGTGACAATGTTATAGACTACTACCATAAAAAACTTCAAGTGGGACGAGCTTTAGGTTTAGAACCTAAATTCCTGTTGGACGGGTTAACAGACGGATTGCCTTTAACGTTAAAACAACTTGTGGTAGTTAATTCCCCGAAAAGCCTAAATGAATGGAGGGATTTGGTTCATCGCTTAGATAAATTGCAACTATCAGGAAAATTAGCTGACCCCCTCCCACCTAAGTTGCCTGATCAGTATCCAAAATATAACTACTCTCAAGTCTTCAATAGGGCCCCTGTGCAATACAACCCCCGTCCACAACCTTGGAGTTATCGATTTCCTAATGTAAATAGACCCCATATGGGATACTCTAATCAAAATCAACCCACTAGGACTCATGATAACCGACCCAATTTACGAGGGCCTAGACCCCAGCAGTCAAACGCAAACGCACGACTAAATTTTCAAGGACCTTTACCTCCTTTTCCATGTAAATATTGTACTAAAATTAACATCCCTAACGCGTTTCATTGGCATAGAGAATGCCCTTTCAAGCAGGAACAACCGACTCGTACCACAGAAGAGTCCACAGTAGGAAACAGTACGACAGAAGGTGTAAATAACACATATTGACAGTTTGCCGCGACCGGTCGCATAATTCAAAATAAGGGTACCCAAAGAAAGAATCAGCAAACAAGTCAAAGTGTTAAAAAACCAAGCTCGTACTCTAATCCTATTCCTTTAATTTTCGACACAGGCAGCAGTTTAAGTATTATTCCTCAGCATTTTGTTCAGAAATATCGACTTCCCACAAAAAATATTTCGCCAATAAATGTTGTACAAACACAAGGGATGTTGAAGATTACCAAAAAATGTTCCCTGCTATTACAAATAGGTAATATTACAAAAAATATTGATATGTTTATTTTGAATAATAACTTACCGTATGCTCTCCTTAGCTTAGATCATTGTGGACTATTTGAATTAACTTTTGATTGTGCTAAAAAATGTGTAACACAAAATAACAATATTCTACCATTGTTAAAAAATATACCAAGTTGCTCTCAAACCTTACATTTAATTCCTGAAAGTGAAAATACAATTAGAAATGAAAATGTTAATGTTCAATCAAATAATAGGGTAGAGAAGATAGAGTACACTCCTGCCACTGAGGAAAACCACGTAACTCCTCAGTCTGCTAGAGAAGGAAAACTTCCTACTTTATTATCCAAATATGTCAAAATTTTTGCTAAATCGAAATATGACGTTGGAAGAATTCGTATGGAACCCCAGAGAATTTATTTAACTTCTGACTTACCTATTTCACTCAGAGCCTATAGAACTTCCCCTAAGGAAGAAGAAGAAATTAAAACCCAAATTCAAAATCTATTACAGGCAGGTATAATAAAAGAAAGCTGTTCCCCTTATTCGGCACCTGTAACCCTGGTGTATAAGAAGGAAGAAGGAAAAAAGAGTCGATTATGTGTTGACTTCCGTAAACTTAATTCGATAACAAAAACCGATGCTGAACCACTTCCCCGAATAGATACTTTGTTAGATAAATTAGCTAAAGCAAAATTCTTTTCCACCCTCGACTTGGCAAGTGGATATTGGCACATTCCTATCCACCCAAGAGATACTGAAAAATTGGCCTTTGCTACAACTTTTGGATTATATGAATGGAAATACCTGCCCTTTGGCCTCAAGAATGCCCCCGCTATCTTCAATCGAACAATTAGAAGAATCTTAAATAAATACAAAATAGATTTTGCATGCAATTATTTTGATGATATTATTGTATTTTCACAGTCAGAAGAAGAACATTTCAAGCACTTAGAGCAACTTTTTGAAATCTGTATTAAAGAAAACTTAAAATTAAAATTATCAAAATGTAATTTTGTCAAAACAAAAATTAATTTTCTAGGATATGAAATTACTAATGGACTTATTACGCCTGATAATCCCAATATTGAGGTCATAAAAAATTTGAAACCGCCAAAAAATGTCAAGGAATTACAGAGAGTTTTGGGATCCGTAAATGTTTATGCTAGATTTATTCCACAATATGCAAAAACTAGAGCTCCATTAAATAATTTGCTAAAGAAAAATGTCCCCTATGTTTGGGACCAAAAATGCGAAAATTCCTTCCAAAAATTAAAAAATGCTCTAATAAGCAAACCCATTTTAAGACTCTATGATCCCAAAAGTCCCTGTCATTTATTTGTTGATGCCTCGAGTCATGGTGTGGGATGTGTTGTTAAGCAGGCAGATGAGAATGGCAATTTACATCCAGTAGCATATCATTCTAGAAACTTACGTAATTATGAAAAAAATTATGCCATTACTGAATTAGAATGTTTAGCAATCATTGATGCTTTAGATAAATTTTATCATTATTTGCACGGTCAAAAATTTGTCATACATACAGATCATGCGGCTCTCACTTGGCTAAAAAATGTTAAAAATTTAAGAGGAAGATTATTCCGCTGGTCCCTTAAACTTAGTATGTTTGACTACCAAATTCAATATCAAAAAGGTTCAACTAATATTGAAGCTGATATGTTATCCCGATTGCCTGTTGCAGAAAATGTGTCACACCATGTACACCTCCTTGACTTAAATGAAATTAAAGACAATCAGAAAAAAGAAAATATAATTATTAATGGTAAGAAAATTATTGAAATTGATGATGTAAATGTAATTAAAAAGAAAGGTTTGTATAAGATAATAGTCCCTATGTCATTAAGATTATCCCTACTAGAGAAAACCCACACTCAATTTGGACATCCTGGAATTTATAAAATGGTAAATTTAATTACACCCCAGTATTATTGGCCTAATATTAATAAAGACATTGAAAGTTTTGTGAAACATTGTCATATTTGTCAATTAAACAAAAAATGTAAACAAAAAAGATTTGGCTCGTTACAAGAAGTACCACCAACAGATAAACCTTTTGAATGTTTGTCTTTGGACACTGTTGGTGGACTTAATTATTATAATTCTACAAAAAAGTATTTGCATTTGGTCGTGGACCATGCAACCCGTTATGTGTGGGGATTTCCATCAAAAAGCGTTACCACTGAAACTTATACAAACTTTTTAAAACAATTATTTCAAATTCAAGTGCCTAAAAAATTGTTAACTGACAGAAATGCAGCATTCACTTCATCCCGTTTTAAAAAATTTCTTCGAAATTATTATGTTAAACACCTATTAACAAGTAGCCATCATCCCGAGTGCAACGGGAAAGTCGAGCGGCTCAATCAGACTATTGTTACGCGTTTAAAGTGTAAAGTTAATTCTTCTTCAAACAAAATTCCCTGGACTAAATTACTTGAAGAAGTTTTAAATCAATATAACTCAACACCTCATTCAGTAACTCAGTTTCCACCTAAATATTTATTATTAGGAGAATTACCATATGACCCCTTATTGGCAAATAATAATTACTACCCTTCAGTTGATGAAGCTAGAAAAATAGCAAAAGAAAAAACAATACAATATCATAATAAAAACAAAGTCAGATACGATGCTCGATTTCTCCCTGTGGAATTTAAAGTTGGAGATGAAGTGATTTATGAGGAATTTCAATATCCAAACACGCGTAAATTGAGTTCACCTTATTCAGGCCCATATAAAATCTTAAGACAAATATCTACCGTTAATTTTGAGATAGACAAACCCGGCCTTCATTTTAAGAGAAATTCAGAAATTGTCCATTCATCTAAGTTAAGATACTATAATAATCCTAAAAATTTCAAATTAAGTCATGAATAAATTAGTTAGGTATCAGCTTCCAGTCCCAAGTTTTTTTTTTTATTTTTGCTTTCCTATTTCCCCATACACGTTGGATAAGGATCCTGGCTGAGTTAAAGAAATCGGAGGGATGTCGGGAGACATATCTTCCTTTCTTTGACTCAGTGGCACTAGCGTGCCCTTAACTTTTCTTTTTACAAATATACCTTTTCGGTTTATTTAAATTTTTTTTTCTTAAATATCATGTAGATGGTTTCGTGAAATGAGGATCCTCCGCTCCTAAACCCCTTTTCTATAAGCAGTCTGTTTTCTCATGGTCTCCTGATCTTCACCATTGTGATGTGTTCGGAGAACACGGGAAAACTGATGTGTTTTCCCTCTCTGTAGAAGCTAGCCAGTTTCCACCTTTATCCCAAATTACTTTTGGAAAGGCTTGACATTCTCAGAGTTTCAAGGGTTAATGTACCCACCATATAATTTTTTTGGATTGCCAAACTTGAAGTTTATAGCAGTCTGTAATACTTTGAAAACAAATAGTTACTCAGACAAAGTAATTAACTTGGTTTTAGGTGTAAATAATTTGTAAAAATTTTTGCTAGTATTAATATTATTATTGTTTGTATCTTTAGTAAGTATTTTTATATAATTGTTTGAAAATGTATTTATGGTGCCATTTTTTCAAATATATGGACAGTAGAGAAAACTGCAAGTTCCGTATATTTCTTTTAAAAAATAGATTCCTTGCAGATGTGTAATATCTTGTTCAACGTCATTATATTTTTATGTAATGTTAAAGACTCTGTGCAAAACCAAAAAGACTTTTGTGCCAAAAAAATGAACTATTTTTCTTACTGAGCAATTAAAAAACATATTTACAGGACCTTGTTATCATAGTTCATTACAAATGAACAAAAAACAATAAGACTATAAGCTTTACCAACTAGTTGGGAACAAGAAATTTCTGCTTTAAGATAATATTGTATAAGAGTGCTACATTATGTTTTATTTTATATTTTTATATTACTCCTATGAAAATATTGTATGTATAGGGTTGAGCACGTGGAATGTGCAGTTCTACAGAAAGAAAAAAAAAAAAAAAAAAAAAATTCAATAAACGGGACTAAATTATTAATTAAAGGGAAAATATACACACTTCTCCTTCTACACAATAAGACAGACCATCTTTTCCTGGACTATCTGCCACCTCGGAATGAGTTCCCATGGACTTGCAGGCAAGCCCAGAGGAACGTTGTCTTGGAGGGGGGGGATATGAAAGGATAAAGAGAGGTAAGTTTTTAAATTATTATTTTATTATTTTAAATTAATAGTGAGCAATAATTTAAAGAAAATCCCATTAGAAAGTCTTAACTTAAAATTAATTCTAAAGTTTCCCCTGTAAAGTAAGTTTTAGTACAATGCGTGAGCATAACGCAAAAGTCATAAAAGAGAACCAACTTTAAGACAAGAAAGTGATGAATAAGTGCAATCTGCAGCTTTTTGTGGTTTGGAGCTGCATAGTAATTAATCCCAGTTATCTGGACCACAGCTAATCTGTCAATCATTAAGTTAATATCCAATAAGCATAGGAAGGAGTGGTGTGATTTCCCGCCTAAAATGCCAGTATTTAAGTGAAAACACGGGCAGAGGAGCTCCTCTCTTCTGGTGTGCTCTTGCTTAGTAAACTTACGTCAAATAACTGCCCGAGAGGGGTCACATGATCGCATTCGGCTGCACGGCACTGCATCCATTTGCTCAACTCACAATCATGGACTGTACCTTATATGTTCCAGATGGATAAATAAAAACATGTGCTGCTATTTTGGAGTTATTACTGAGTGCCAGCCTCTTTCCTTCATAGCTATTATGTGATTCAAGTACGGGAATTCGTCACATATATATATATGCACACATTTACATTGTTATAGACATTACTTTTGTAAAAAATAAATAAAAAATAAATGATTTTTTTTTATTTGGAAGTAAAATTTTTATTTTGTATTTTTTTATCTGGAATTTCTATTACCAATTAATATATATATATATATATATATATTCTTTTACAAAATTAAAATAAGAATATAAAATTATCAAATGATTATGTAAATCTGATTTTTTAAATTCTTGGATAAGAAAATGACAGGTTGGTATTGCAAATAAAATGATATACTGAACTGAAAGCTTTGCTTTGAAAGGACTTGATAAACTGATAAAAACATTATATCTACATTTATGAGATTTTTTTTTTTTTTTTTAATCTAGTATAGAAATGTTAAATAAATAAGATATTTCCATGTTAAGTACAAAATGACAAAGAAGCAACTTGAATTATTTTTAAGGTTATAGTCATATATGTATTAATCAATCATGTTGATCATGAAAAACTTTTGTATTGAAAATATGAAAATAGTCTTTTTAGAGAGGGTAGGAGTGTTCAGTGTTGGGGGTTTAAGTTATTCTATATTTTTAACTGTCAACATTATGTAGGAAACCTTTTTCTGGCTACGGCCTTGTCTATTTCTTTTGTTTTTAAAGATTTAGATATAGCATTAAATAACTTTTTTTTTTCTCTCTTAATATCCAATATGATAATGTTATAATAGTCCACAACATATTTACTTTGTTACATTTGCAAACTATACATAAGTAATATAATTATATATATATATATATATATATATATTTTTTTTGATCATGATTAAAATGAAATTACACTTTTCATTAATCAAATTACTAATTTCTAATAAAATATTTCTATTGCTAAAATTGCTAATTCAAAGTTAAAAGTACAATTTATTGCTTTAACAGAATAATTTTATGCAGCGAGCATGTACAGTTGAATAGATTTTATTTTGTCCGGACTTTTGACAAAAAAGTGGACAAAATGACAACCCTGGTTCTATATTATACATTTATTTACAGAAAGAGATTTATAAACGAATATTTAGTACCAAATAGCTTTTTAAGATTTGATTCACTTGGGACTTAACATATTTAGGTTTCATTTGTGCATTTATACTTAACAAAAATAAAGGCCTTAAATAAACAAAATAATTCATAACATTTACTTATTAAATTTGAAATAATATTTTCAAACTAATATTTGATTTACTTAGAATTTAATATAAGCTCTGGATACAAAACATTGTATCACATCTATCAGAGAAAAACATCAATTCTCTCCTTTAATGGAGAGAATTGGTACAGAACTATTATTTTAAATAATATGGATTATATATATATATAATTCAGCATATTTAAATTATATATATATATATATATATATATATATATATACAGTTGGAGATCTTTATAACGCCGATCTATATAACGCAATGATCTCTAAAACGCACTATTGATTGGATGTAAAGATTAAAAATTTTATTTTGAGAAAATTATTTATGTGATATGTAAATATATTCACACACAACTAAAATAAATGTTTGAAACATTATATTTCTAATTCATAGTTTTTAATTAATAAAGAAAGAATACAGTTATTACAATGAGCATCAAAAACTGTTATAATCACATGCATTAAGATAAATATCAGATGACAAACTTGAAATTTCCATTACATGTCTAATTGAGGAAGAATTTTTTCTTTTTTAAATACACAGGAGAACAGCCATTGTAGAACAAATTCATTTGTGAAAAAGAGGGGAGGGAGAAAAAAAAATAATAATAATAATGAATAAAATATTTTAAATTTATTAAAACAAGAAAACTAAATTTCATAATCCTAAAATATCAACAAATCTGCAGAAAACATAGTGGTAAACGATTCGAAAAACAATATCAAGTATAGTGTTAATGTATATGCTGCTAATTTATTTAAATAATCATTTATGTAAATTTCAAATTTTATTGAATTTTATATTTCATGCTCTGAAAAAATTTAACTTTTGAAATGGTTCTCAAATGTAAATATCATAATTTATTCCAGGCAATATTTGACCATGATTACTTGATAAGTTTTACAATTTGTAAAATTATATAGATAATGCAAAATTCTATAATATGCACTACTTCTGTTCCTAAGCAGAGCCTGATTAAGGGGGAAGCACACATTATCTCCGCTCTCACCGGAATAGTTTTACAATTATTTTTTACGTTATGTCATAGAAATTCCACGCTTTGACGAGGAAATATTTTTTATAAAAAATGAACGGTGTAAAACAATCCAATTCACTCACCGTTATTAGACACCAGAATTCTTTTAAAATAATTTTTTATGAGCTTTGGAGCTTTGGATGGAATGAGTTGGAGGCACCTGTGACCTGTGACTGAGTCACGCATCCTCCAGTACATAAGAGTGGAATCTAACGGAGTAAAGTTCTGAATGTACGTGAAGTTGGCACCACCACCAAAGGTACAAAACTCAAAATTTTTCTTAATCGTTTGTACTTCGTTAGTACCCAATTGTACCACAAGAAATTTCGTTTGTACCGAAAATGTTTTTAAACTATAGCTATTTCAATTTAGTGGTGCCAACTTCACGCTGGCACCACCACCATGAGAAAAAAATTTAAAATCTATCTCCATCGTTTGTACCTCGTTTGTACCCAATTGTACCACTTGAATTTTTGTTTGTACCAAAGAAATATTTAAACTATAGCCGTTTTAATTTGGTGGTGCCAACTTCACGCTGGCACCACCACAACGAGAAAAAAACTCAAAATCTATATCAAACGATTGTACCTCGTTTGTACCAAATTGTACCACTCGAATTTTCGTTTGTACCAAAAACGTATTTAAAGTATAGCCACATTAATTCACACATTATTACAGTCGTTTTAATATGGTAGTGCCAAATTCACGCTGGCGCCCAACAACAAGAAGAAAAAAAAATACAAACTCGAAATTTATTTTAATCATTTGTACCTGGTTCGTATCCAATTGTACCACAAGAATTTTCGTTTGTACCAAAAAAGTATTTAAATTAGAGCCATTTTAATCCGGACATTATTATAGCGCTTTTAATATGGTAGTGCAAACTCTCCGCTAGACCCACACAACCAGGTAATAAAAAATAAATAGCATCAAAAACTATTTTAATCGTTTGTACTCCGTTAGTACCCAATTGTACCACAAGAAATTTCGTTTGTACCAAAAATGTTTTTAAACTATAGCTATTTTAATTTGGTGGTGCCAGCGTGAAGTTGGCACCACCACCATGAGAAAAAAAATTTAAAATCTATCTCCATCGTTTGTACCTCGTTTGTACCCAATTGTACTACTTGAACTTTCGTTTGTACAAAAAAAGTTTTTAAACTATAGCTATTTTAATTTGGTTGTAATGCCGTAAAGTCAGCGTTAAGTCAGTGTAAACGATAGACTTTACGCTGGTACCACCACCATGTGAAAAAAATTCAAAATTTATCTCCATCGTTTGTACCTCGTTTGTACACAATTGTACCACTTGAATTTTCTTTTGTATCAAAAATTTTTTTAAACTATAGCCATTTTAGTAGTGCCAGTGTGAAGTTGGTACCACCAAATTAAAATAGCTATAGTTTAAAAACTTTTTCGGTACAAACAAAAATTCTTGTGGATCAATTGGGTACTAACGAAGTACAAGCGTTTAAGATAGGTTTTTAGTTTTTATTCTGATGGTGGTGGTGCCAGCGTGATGTTATTACCGCATGATTTGAATAGCTATAGTTTAAATATTGTTTTGGTACAAATGAAAATTCTTGTGGTACAATTGGATACTAACGGAGTACAAACGATTAAAATAGTTTTTGATGCTATTTATTTTTTATTACCTGGTAGTGTGGGACTAGCGGAAAGTTTGCACTACCATTTTAAATGCGCTATAATAATGTCCGGAATAAAATGGCTCTAATTTAAATAATTTTTTGGTACAAACGAAAACTCTTGTGGTACAATTGGGTACGAACCAAGTACAAATGATTAAAATAAATTTTGAGTTTATATTTTTTTTTCCCTTGTTGTTGGGCACCAGCGTGAAGTTGGCACTACCATATTAAAACGACTGTAATAATGTGTGAATTAAAGTGGCTATAATTTAATTACTTTTTTGGTACAAACGAAAATTCGAGTGGTACAATTGGGTACAAACGAGGTACAATCGACTAATATAGATTTTGAGTTTTTTTCTCTTTGTGTTGGTGCCAGCGTGAAGTTGGCACCACCAAATTAAAATGGCTGTAGTTTAAATATTTTTTTGGTACAAACAAAAATTTAAGTGGTACAATTGGGTACAAACGAGGTACAAACGATGGAGATAGATTTTAAATTTTTTTCTCATGGTGGTGGTGCCAGCGTGAAGTTGGCACCACCAAATTGAAATAGCTATAGTTTAAAAACATTTTCGGTACAAACGAAATTTCTTGTGGTACAATTGGGTACTAACGAAGTACAAACGATTAAGATAAATTTTGAGTTTTGTACCTTTGGTGGTGGTGCCAACTTCACGTACATCCTCCACTGACGTTTCGGCAAAAAATGGAAGTCAGTATCTTGATTTTTGCGGTGACTATCGCGGTACATACAGATTCTTCCTACAGGCCGTAATGATAAAAAAATCTTTGGCGTGTCCCTGTACACGAACTACAAATGGAATACACACCTAAAACTATACAGCTGATTCCGTTGGGCTCATGAACATGTGTACCAATTTGCAAGTCAATAGCGTGATTTTTGTGGCCGCTATCGCGGTACATACAAACTTATCCCATAGGCCGTAATGATAAGAAAAACTTTGGCGTGTCCCTGTACACGAATTATAAATGGAATACACACCCAAAACTATACAGCTAATTTCGTAGGGCACATGAACACGTGTACCAAATTGCAAGTCAATAGCGTGATTTTTGTGGCCGCTATCGCGATACATACAAATTCCTCCCATAGGCCGTAATGATAAGAAAAACTTTGGCGTGTCCCTCTATACGAACTGCAAACTGAATACATACCAAAAACTATACAGCTGATTTCGTGGTGCTCATGAACATGTGTAGCAAATTTCAAGTCAATAGCGCTATTTTTGCGACCGCTATCGCGCGACAGACAGACACACAGACACAGCCCAAAACCATTTAGAGTCTCAACAGAGGGCCTCCATTGATGTTTCGGCAATTATTTTATAGACGTCCTTTTTTTCATATGTTTGAGCAAATTTAATATTTTTTAATTTTTTTTCTTCGCGTGAAAGCATATTTAATTTTATGCGGGGAAAAAAAAAATATATATATCAACAATTAAAAATTTAAATATCTATTTTAAAACTGTTATTTTCATATTTTAATTAATTTTAAAACATCTAATCAAAAATTCGTTACAAATGAGTTACCAAATGAACGGGGCGATTTTTCTGAATCCGTCGGATTAAACAGCTTACCGATCGGACAATTTGATTTTTTAAAATTAACTAAAGTATGAAAATTAGGAGACTGAGTCCAAGGAAATCTCTTAAGACTAAATCGTGACAGAGTCAGGCACTGATGAGCGCAATTATATATGCTGATGATAATAATATATATATATATATATTACATTATGTGAGTTACTTAATGACATACTCTCGTATATACAATAATATACAGAAATTCGTTTGATATTAATATAGATTCAAAAGTGATATAATCCTACTATTAATATTCATACTAAGATTATTGTAATTAAGTAAATTTCAGTATTCAATAAGGTACTGTAAATTTTATTCAATCTCTACTGTAAGTCAATCAATCGTTAGAATTGCTGATACATTGAATTTGCGAACGAAGTAATATTCTACCAAAATTAAGTACAAAAAGTGAAGAATTTTTCTATACATTGACGTATTGACGAGGAAATGAGAATTTACCGTTTAAATATTCAACTTAATTATTATTACATAATTCGGAAAAAATTGCACATTGTGTGCCTAGACTAATTTGTAGGTTTTTAAATGCTTCTCGATTTCAGAAAATTTGAGAAACAGAATAAGAGTAGATCCTTAGAATAAAGAAATTATTCTTGACTTCTAATGGCATTGAAATCACCAAATGCATTTCATTTCAATATAGAAGAATTGAAATTAAAAATCGCCTGCTTCAGATAAATAAAAGAAAAACTACTCTGTTATGTAAAAAAAAAAATGATTGTGCAAACGATAACTAAATAGAACATCAATATTAAAACAGCTGCGTGTTTACTTAACCACATTGAATTTATCAGGAATACCTATACTTAGTTTAAAAACAGTCAGGGAATTAAAAATCGTCTGCTTTAGGTGAATGTATATTCACACGTGTATGAAAGAATGGTTAAACAACGCATTTTGTTATTTTTGTAAGATAAGAACGTTAGATATAGTTGAAAGAAAAAAGTTGTATAGGACTCAGGTATTATGTTTAATTTGGGATTATTCTAACTGTAACTTTTATAAATATAAGGCTCAAACTGAAAATTAACGATTTATTTTATTCTCATACATTTTTCTGAAATATATTTGACGAAAGCCCAGCTAAAAATATCTGCAGAAAAATTATAAAAAAAAAAAGTACCGACAATCTGAAGTTATTTGGAACAAGAATCATAAAAGCTACAGAATAACTGCAGTTTGGAAGCAAAAAATTTGCAGATATATATTTTTTTTTCTCTCTTAACCTTATTATTTTTCCAAATACCTTCAGATTATCTGGAGTTTTTTGCAGTTTTTCTTCTTCTTTTTTTTTTTTTTTTTTTTTTTTTTTAATAAATTTTCCGAAGTTTTTTTTAGCTTAGAGGGCAGGGAAATAGCAGCTGACCCATTTATCAGTGGTATAAGTTTCATTCATACAAATTACAGTGTTCTGCATAAAAATCGGCCCCATCATCATTTTTGAAAATTCTTATGAAAAATGACCTCCTGATTCCGAATATGACGCCCATTTTGCATTATCACTCACCGTTTTTTTTTACGGACGCGCCTTATTTTTTATCACTTTCATTTTATCAATTTTATGGCTACAAATTTGATCCGCGATTGTAATGAAATGCTCGCCCTCTGGTGGGCTACGGTGAAATTACAATAAACATGGTTTAATTCGAATTCCATATAGCCGCCATTGCTAGCCGATGTTTAGTTTCACATATATTTATTGAATAAAAATGAATAAATACGGTAAAAAAGATAACACATACTTTTGTGTGCCACAGTGTAAATCCAAAGCATCAAGAAATCCAGAATTAAGCTTCCATTTATTTCCAAATGACGAATTTAAAATTTCAGTTGCTTCGGCTAATGGAAGTAAAGAATTAATCAGATGATTTAAAATTAATATTTGTTCAACTTCAGTTAAAAATCTACTTCCGATCGAACTTTGAATAAACTGAAGTATTTTTTCCAAAAGCAATCAATTTTCCATAATGTAATGGCGGAGAAATTATAGTACGAATATTAAGTAGAATAACAAGAACACTATTGGAACACACGTGGCTAATGTTTACTAACAACTGCAGTGTTCACAAAGCGCCGTCTATCGATCATTACAAACGCGGATTTGTAAGGGGGAAAGGATTATTTCAACTGTTAAATATCTTCTGAGGGGCTACAGAGTTGGAAAATTAAAAAACATGGGCATTTGCAGCAAGGGAAAACTAGTATGTTGTAGCCACCACATGACTTTCTTTTATATTTTCCTATATAAATTCACCCAGTAAAAATAATTTATTAAAATTATTATTTAAAAAAATTATCTTCCATGATAATGCAGACGATTTCCATATTAGAGAAGTAGTATAACACTAACTATCCAAAAAAGTCAATTTTATTGTCAATTTAACATTTTTTTTTTTTTTTTTTTTTTTTTGTTAAAAATGAAAAAAAAATCTATAACTTCATTTTAAATTATCGCAGATGTATGGTTCAGCCTTTCGTTTTAAAGGTACTGACGAGCTTTTTTGAAAGATACCCATCATGAAAATTTACTCCCCTCGAGGGGGGACTTCCCCCCAGGGGGGAGGGAGGCCAGAAATTTTTTTCCAGTTGACTATCTCTATTATAAATAATTCTGGTAAATTTCATAATGATTATTAAAAAATAATTCTCTTTATGCACATTTATACAAAATTTTGTCCTATACCACCATGTTAAAAATTTGGAAAAAGCTGGATGGCAACGCAACCTGTAAGACAATTTTTACCAAAAGTTGATAGGCACTAATTTATGTCAAGGTGCAACTACATACCAATTTGTATGAAATTTTGTGCAGTAGCTCTTGAGATACAGTTGCCACAAAATTTTGTCACACACACACAGACTGACAGACAGACATTTTCTAAAAATGGTCAAATCATGTTCTACAGCTCTCAAAACGTGTAAATCCATCAAAAACCCGAGGTCGAAAATTTTTACGAATCCAATACTTTCTTCTATTGAATATAGAAGAAAGTAAAAATTAGGGGGGGGATTTGGCAATTAAATTATATATTACATTTACTATATTTTATTAATCAATTATTATATAATTATATATTATGTTTTTTTGTTTTTTGTTTTTAAGCGTTAAAATAATTCTTTGCCATTCTCCAAATCAAAATCATGGCCATAAAATCAAATTCATCGCCGAACGCTGATAAAAATTGGGGGAGGGGATGGCGTCCCAAGAAAACTGTGGGTGATTGGGCAAAATGGGTGTCATATTCGGATTTAGGAGTTCATTTTACATAAGAATCAGTAAAAATGGTATCAGGACTCGATTTTGTTTTTCAGAGCAGTGTTATCAGATAAATCGTGTTAACGTGTTTGATATGAAAGCAATAAATTACTTCTGATTAGAATAACAACTTTGTACACAATTCTTTTGAGGGAAAAGCGGAATTGATGCAGCAAAAATAAATAAATAATTCGGCCAGGATTACAATTTTTTGCGTAACGCATTCGACTCTACTAAATGAATTAACTTGTATTAGTGTATGCGTGAAAAAAGTCTAACTTTCATGGGAGCGAATGCCGAAGTCTACTATAGTGGGGAATTAGGACCCTTTACGCTGAAGGAAACAAACAGGTTCGAAATCCAGGTTGGTCGAATTTCCCTCTTGGTTGAAAGTAATTCGGACAATCCATGAAAAATTGTTTTTGACAGTAGATATGAAAATTTTGAATGGACTCCTTGAATAAATAATAATAATGAATATTTATTAAAAAATATATTTTGCTTTCATTAATTTAAAACCTTTTCATTTCTATTTGTGTTCAGTTTACGAACAAGTGCGCAACGGTAAATATTATGTCGCTCTATCATACATAGATAAAGTTTATTCTAAATAAAACTTATAAAAATTTGGATTTTGTGCAAATTTTGTCATTTGCTGGGAAAGGAGGAGAGGTGGGGAAAAGAAAAGAAAATGAATTTAAACGATTGACTCATGGAATTCATTTTTCTTGTTATTTCGACCTTTAACCCCTTCCTTTTCGAGCCTGTGAAAATGGCGGGGTGAAGTTTCGCTTTCTATTTCTCATGCTTGTGATATTTCCGTGCTACAGTGATGCCAGATTGGGGATTTTGTCCCCATTTTGGGGGATTTTTGTGGTTTCTGGGGGCAATTTTGTGGGGACTTTTTTGGGGAATTCTAAAATTTTTGGGGACAAATCTGAGGAGTTCAACTTTTCTGTCAATGTTGGCAACGTAATGATTTTCCCTACGACTAGAGACTTTCAATAGCTTTATTGTTATTTGCGGATTTTTTTTTCAAAAATTCCCTTCATTTGGGAAAAATCTGAGCTTAAATCATAGAAAAATCTTCTTATATTTTTTTGAAAAAATTTTTATTTTCCGTTTTTAGTAGAAATCAAGTTGGAGATTTTTTCGGAAAAACCCCCTGATTTTTCGACCATCTGGCATTACTGCCGTGCTGGAGTGTTCAAAAGTAACAAACTAAGATTTAAAAACAGATGCCCAAAAAGTTTTTTATTTCTAATTTTACTCTCTAGACACCAGTAGCAGACTATTTAAAATGCAATTGGAGATAGTCTGTTCATTTTAAACTAGATTTCAGGACTATCTAATTTTAAATATTTGTAATGCTTATTTATTTTTATTTTTTAATTTTAGTTCATTTAGGCTTTTGAATGAACGTGGTTTTATGCTCTGGGGTAAAAAATATTTTTACTTTCTTCTATATTCAATAGAAGAAAGTATTGGATTCGTAAAAATTTTCGACCTCGGGTTTTTGATGGATTTACTCGTTTTGAGAGCTGTAGAACACGATTTGACCATTTTTAGAAAATGTCTGTCCGACTGTCTGTGTGTGTGTGTGACAAAATTTTGTGGCAACTGTATCTCAGGAACTACTGCACAGAATTTCATACAAATTGGTATGTAGTTGCAGCTTGACATAAATTAGTGCCTATCAACTTTTGGTAAAAATTGTCTTACAGGTTGCGTTGCCATCCCACTTTTTCTAAATTTTTAACATGGTGATATAGGACAAAATTTTGTATAAATGTGAATAAAGAGAATTATTTTTTAGTAATCATTATGAAATTTACAAGAATTATTTATAATAGAGATAGTCAACTGGGAAAACATTTTTGTATGTGTAGAAGCCGCGTCAACCCCCCTGGGGGGAAGTCCCCCCCTCGAGGGGAGTAAATTTTCAAGATGGGTATCTTTCGAAAGGTCTCGTCAATACCTTTAAAACGAATGGTTGAACTATAAATCTGTGTTAATTTAAAACAAAGTTATCGATTTTTTTTACTTTTTACGAAAAAAAAAAAAAAATCGTAATTTAAAAAAACAAAAAAAAAAAAAAAAAAAAAAAAAAAAAATTAACCAAACTTGATATTTAGTTGGCCCCTGATATAAACTGGTGCTGATTAGATTTGGGGATCAATCACACAACAGGAGGCGCTGTAATCGTATTTTTTCTAAATTTTTAACATGGCAGTATAGGACAAAATTTCGTATAAATGTACATAATGAGAGTTATTCTTAACCTGTGATTGTAAATTTAATACGAATTATTAATAATAGCAGTAGTTAATTAGGGAAAAAAAATTGTGCGTTTGGGGGCATCGCTTCCTTCCCTGGGGGGAAGTACTCGACGGGGTGGGGTAAATTTCCAAGATGGGTATCTTTCGAAAGGTCTCGTCAATAACTTTAAAACGAATGGTTGAACTATAAATATGTGATAATTTAAAACAAAGTTATCGATTTTTTTTTACTTTTAACGAAAAAAAAAAAAAAAAAAAAAAAACTTGGAATTTTTTTTTTTTTTAATATTGTTACTGAGTGAATTTGTATAGGAAAATATAGAAGAAAGTTTTGTGGTGGCCACAACATACTAGTTTAATATTGTGTATATTATGGAGTCAGAATAACAAAGTGACTCGGACTCTTTAATATAAATGCATCTGAAAGTGATTCGGAAATAAAGTTATCTTTATGAATGTTTGGACAGCGAATCTGAAAACAGCGTATCCTACATATAGTGTTGTATTATAGGGTAGGTGCTCCAGTGATTGGCATGCTCCAGTAATTGACATCTATCCCGAAATAATTAATAAATAAGAAAAATAATAAAATCATATATTTTACGTATAAGAATTTTAACATTTTATGTCAAACACTAGAGCGTAGGTTATTAATAACTGGTAAAATGAATAACTAGCAGTGTCAAAAACTGGAACATAGGGTGCCAATTGCTGATAAAATGAAAATCTGGCAGTGTCAATTACTGGAACATTAAGTGGGTGTCAAATAAAAATTCATAAAAAAAAATAATTGTTATCAAATGTATATATTTTAACATATATGTGGTTCTGAATGTCTGTCATACCATATGTACTAACTTAAGATTTCTAAAAATATTTTCTGATGACCAGAACATTAAAAACATCAGAGATTGCTCTAAAAGTGTCAATCACTGTGCACTTAGCCTACGTAA
Source organism: Salticus scenicus (assembly GCA_963930645.1). NCBI lineage: Eukaryota > Metazoa > Arthropoda > Arachnida > Araneae > Salticidae > Salticus > Salticus scenicus. The sequence continues at coordinate 347,040,403 of OZ005650.1, read as the reverse complement.
AATTCTTTTCATAAAATTCCTTTTTAATATTTAAAACACGTATCTTTTATTTTTTTTTTAGTTACTGGAAAACCAACATTCAGTCATAGTAACCCTGATTGTTGATTTTTCTTCGAAATTAAATTTTCTTGATTTCAAGCTAAACAAAAAATTAAAAATGAATACATACTAGCAAACCCGTGTGAAATATTCGCATTTTATTTTTTTTTCTTATTTACCATTAAAATTTGAAACTCACAAATGTTATACCAATTTCACCACTTAATTAAAATTTTAATTTACCAGAAGCCAAATTATTATTAAAACCAAATTAATATTGTATGTACAATAGTGAAACCAAAATCATTCAAAGAAAGATTTCCAAATAAAATTCATGGTTCACGACCCAATTTTCATACTTCCACAGGCAGGCAGTACAATTTTAATATGGGACTCCCACGACGCATTATAAATTTTTGTCGTCATGTTGGCGATGACTTTTTATTAATTTTGGTGCATACATATATATTTATATTTGTTTGTTTGTTTTGTTTAAAAATAAATAAAATAAAATAAAATATTTCCTATTTTGATTATTTTTTATGATTGTGTTTTTTAGTCAATTTATGACACAAAAATTCATATTCTTTATATATCTTTAAAATATTGCTAGGTTTAAAATGACGCTCTCAGAGATTCTGAAGAAACAACTGTTAAAAATACATTTTATTCGTAAATAATCTCATCAGACAAATGTCGCCATTTTTTCTTATTAGTACATTGAGCTAATTCCGTGTGCTTAAATATTGTTCATGTATAAATATTATTGTTTTTTTATCCTCGCGTATCGCATCGTTTCGACAAAAAATAATTGAAACTGGTTCACGTTAGAGAAATATTATATAGATATTGTTCATACACTTTATTTTACACAATTTTCTTGAATAAAAAAAATATTTTCTTTTTTCACTGTTTTCTTGAAAATGACGTGATCGTTAAGGGGTTAAATAGTTGTTTCATGTTCATGCATTTTATGGCGTTTCTACAAAAACTTCCTTTTCTTCAGTATCCATCTTACTTTTTACTTCCTTCTATAATCAATAGAAGAAAGTATTTTATTTTTGAAAATATCCGACTTCCGGTTTTGATGGATTTATGCATTTTGAGGGGATGAGAAAAATATTTGATCAATTTTAGAAAATTCCTGTCTGTCTGTGTGCGTGTAAGTCTGTGTACCTCTCTATGTGTGTATGTGACAAATATTTTGTGGCAGCTGTAGCTGAATAGTTAAGATTCAGAACTTTATATACATTTTTATGCAGTCGCATCTTGATAAATATTAGGGTCTGTCAACGACTGGTATAAATCGGCCAACAGGTGGTGCTGCTAAACCACGATTTCTCCCATTTTAGCTATAGCTCAGTTTCTAAAATGTATAATAGAAAAAAGTTAATAAATGAGCGGGCCATTATGAAACATTACACTCATTCAGTTAGGGTACATATTCTTCGACCACATTTCATGATACCATGGAAGCATTTGCGCAATTGCGAACTCAACGAATCCAGTGCCAAAATAGGGGTGACAGTCATCTGACTCAGAGAAAATGACCAATAACAGGACGCAGAATTACTAGATGTTTTTCAAATTTCAAACTGTCGGACAAGCTGGCATCCCTCCAACATTTTGGACGTGTCCTCTCTGCTATTTTTAGGATATGTGGCCGCACTGTACCAGACGTTCTCTTCTGTATAATTTCACAAAACTTGGTATGCCATTACGACACAATTATAAACACTATGCTGATTCAGTTTGGGTATATATATCCGACGACAGGTGGCACTGCCATGCTGCAATTAACTCTGCGAATAGGGTGACTAATATCTATTTATATGATAGAAAAATGTACAAAACTTAATATGTGAGATAACCAATATAAAAACGAATGTTAACTTAAAACCCGAATAAACTACTACGTCAGAAACGCCAAAAGAAAAATATTTGCGATGCATATAGCTGTTTCGGTAGCCTTAAGCGTACCGTCTTCAGTGCAAAAAGAATGATTTGCACTGAAGATTCTTTTGCACTGAAGACGGTACGCTTAAGGCTATCTACACAGCTGTATGCATCGCAAATATTTTTCTTTTGGCGTTTCTGACGTAGTAGTTTATTCGGGTTTTAATATTCTAACGCCAAGTCTCCTTTTATTATATGAATTTTAACTTAATTTGGGTATATATCAGTCACATGTGACGTTGGTATTATTCACCTTCTGTGATTTTCCACTTGACTGCAGCTCAGTATCTATTTATTAAAACCGCAAAAATCTCTGTGGATAAAATCTTTATTGTTAGAAGTTATGACTAAATTTTTGTGCAAGTTAACTCTTTTAAGGGCAAGATGAATTGGTTATTTAAATAGCATTTGGTGTTTGGGATTAAGGCCGGTTAACTACACGAGTGTCCTAAGCCTGAGGTGCTGTGTTCTCCTTGGGGGCCTTTCTTAGGGGTACTAACCCGTATTTATGCAAGTTTCGGAGAAAACCCCGGAAAACTCCGAACAGCAAGGTCAATAGTGGGATAGAACCTGGCATTTCTTGTTTACCAGCTTTAAGCGCAGATACGCTTGTACTTTGGTGAGGTTCTGATCATTTTAAATAAACTGCCACCAGAATTTATAAACATATCTAAAAGAAAAAAATATAAATGAAGTTTTTCATCTACATTATTAAAGTAAAATTTAATAAAAAATTTACGGGATAAGCTTTTATAGTTTGGAATTAAAATTAGGTGGGATATAATGTATTCTAATACTTTTAAAAGGTTAAACAATACTTGTAGATTTTAAATTTTGTTTATATAAAAAGTTTCGAAAGAATTCGGTTTTATCTTCCTTTTTCTTTCGTTAAAGAAAATAAACGTAATTCAGCTGAGGATGTACATTTTTGCAGTATAATATGTAGATATAAGAATGAAATCTTTAATATATTTCTGAATTACTCCCTGGAATTCTTTTGTTACTCATCTTTTTGTTATTTACTCATCTTTTTGTTAGAGCAAAAGATGAAAGTGAAAAATTTTCGAGGGAGAATTTCTCTGAAATATATTCTAGACCTTTGAAATAGTGTTGTAAAGTTTAAGTTCAAGCTAGTTCACTCTTAATGTGTTAATGACATTTATTAATTTTAGCGAATAAATTGCGTTTTTTCTAGATAACCATTTACGTACTGTAAAACCTTTTCATTGTCACCATAAAATGAAAAAAAAAAAAAGAAAGAAAGAAAGAAAAAAGAAAGTGTGTGTGTGTGTGTGTGTGGGGGGGGGGGGGGTTGAAGATTTTATCAAGCTGTTAGCATTTCTACTCAATTACATACATATACATATTTATTTACTACAGGCGCAATCAAACGCAAGTATGTGAAATGAATTTTATGAAAATCGCTGCTCATTTGAATTCGGAGCATATCTTATATGTCAGGTGGCACTGATATGTTGCAATACTACTCATTTACGGAAAAGCTATATCTCAGGTTCTATGATATTTAAATAATCCAAACATGGTATTTTAGATATATATTATGAAAATTTATGCCGATTCAGTCTGGGTGTATACATAAAACTACAGTCGGTGCTACCTTTATTCACTGTGGTTTTTTTCAAATGGTTATAGCGCAGCATCTATAAGTTAAAATTGCATTATAATGTATATGGGAAATCTTTAACATAGAAAAGATACATTGATTAAATTTTGTGCATGTTAACAGGTAAGAAGTGCTGTTATATAAAATGATACAATACAATTTTTTGATAGCCACAGCATACTAGTTATTTTTAATTTAAATAAACGTACTATTAAAAAATAATTAAAATACTAGAAAATAAATGTGACTTTTTGCACGCTCTTTACGAACTAAAATATTAAAATTAAGATTTGACACTTTTGTAGATATTTATCTATGAATCATATTTTTATGATTAAAGTGAATATAATGATAACAATAATAATGAAAATTCCTATTAGTTTATTTTATAATTCAAGGTTATAACTGGATTTTTATTTTTTAATAATAAAGCTTTTCATCTGGAATAAATGAATTTATTTTAATAAGTAATTTGTTCATTTAAATAATGTTCTATATAAAATAAATATGTTTAACACTAGACAGTGCTAAATCAATTCGTAGAATATCTCATGTTTCTCTAATTATATTCAAAAGTTTTTATTTTATTTGTTACAATAAAACAATATAGAATGATAATACATTTTATACGTATAGTAGAATAATTCTAAAAATTGTCACTCTGTTTATTATAAGATGTTAATTTAATAGAATTTTCAGTATATATATATTCATAAATATTTCAGTTCTTATCGTGAGAGGATAAAACATGAAAAAAAAAAAAAAATAATAATAATAATAATAATAATAATAACACTTTTTCGATGTAGAGTTTTGTTTTCAATATGGCGACTTGTGAAACTGATTTTACTAAATTTGAGGAAGAAGGAAGAAGAAGAAGCCTTATAGAAGGGAAAAAATAAAAATAAATTTTGCTCCCTTGCAACTTTAAAAAGCCCAACCCTCTTTTTTTTTTCATTGGCTAAAGAAAAGCAGCTGATAAAACTGTTTTCTTAAGTCTTGGCTTTTATGTAGTTGGGTATCACGCCAAAATCATCCTTCTTCACACACACGTGCATGCGTAAATTATTTATTTTTATATCTATCAGACGATATCATAAAGAAATTTAATAATTAAAATTCACATGATAACCTCGCCAAATCTAGTAACTATGTTGAATTAAGTTCTAACCAATCATATTGTCAACCCTTTCTCTATATAAATGGGCTAAAATTAGTTCTTCCCGCCATTCTATTCTTCGTCTTCTTTTAAAATTTAATAATTTTAATTTAAGATACGCTTTTTATTTGTGCAAAGTTCTGTAAAATGGAGGTAAATCTATTTTTTAAATGTCATTTTAAGTGTGTTAAATACGTTGTTAATATTTAGATATATTTTTTTTCAAACTCTTCATAGATAAATAATAAAATATCGAGTGTTTCTATTTTATTTATTTATTTAATTTTTATAAATTAAAAATCAGTTAATAATCAATTACTTATTATTATTAATATATATATATATATATATATATATATATATATTAAGGTAACTGCGTTTGTATTATTTTAAATTACGTATCCAGATTTTATTTTATTTGAAACATACATATACGTTTTTCAAAGCAACATTTGTTTTTTCTGATTGAATTGAATTATTTATTTAATATCATGTAATTTATTATTATTTTATATCTTATTTTCTTCTTGAACCTAAAGAATGTAATTCTTTTTACATATGAAAGCTTCTATTTTTTTTTCTCCTAATGTAACCGGCATTAATTAAAATTTATTTCGAAATTTTTTATCCTGTCAAAAGTTATTGGTTTTTGAAAAATTGAATTTTGAAAACTATTCGAATAATTTTTAAATATGTGTTTTTTTTTTTTTTTTTTTTTTTTTTTTTCTGAAAAATAAATAATATTAATTGTTGGTAATTCAGTAACTTTTAATTTTCCTTAATATTCTTTAATTAAATATCATCATTCGTGAGTGATTAAAAATATTGAATTTAATTTTATCAAAAAGAACGATTTGCTAATCACTGATCTATAATATTTTATATTAATTTAAATTATCGTCTGCCATTTTTTTTCCAACATTCTATTTTTTTTTTCGCTTATTTTTATTTTATTTTATTTTAATTTATTTTATTTTTGTAAGTTTCAAATAATTTAACAATTAAAATTTATTGACTAATTAAAGAATTCAATGATTAGAAGAAATAATAATTAAAGTTTTTAGAGTTTTGATATTTAAAAGTTTTTGTTATTTTTTGTCTTCTGTTTTTATTTTTAAATTAAAATAACTTATGTGTTGCATATAATAAAAAAATTAAGAAATCTATTCCTATTCATTATACCTTTTTAAGAAATTAATTTACAGTGCAAATTGCATAAAAGGAATTTTTCTACATCATTTATTTCTTAAAATGAAATGATTTATTTTATAAAAAGCGCCGATGTATAAATTATTGATCTGTAAGTATTTATTTTAAAATTTAACTATAAGAAAACAATACTAAATCTTCTATATTTTTCCTTTCGTGACTAAAAAATGAAATAATTTAAGTAATTAAATATTTTCATTATTATTACTATTTATTTATTTAATTTTATATGTTAACTGGCATAGAAAATAAAATAAGTAAACAATTTATATATGTTATGGTTTTATAAAGAAATTTATTATTATTTTTTTTCCTGCAAATTATATAAATAAAAATTATTGAGTTTAATTTTATCAAAAAATAGGATTTGCAAAAATGCGGCAGTCACTAGTTTTTTTTTTTTTTTTTTTTTTTTTTGACATCGGTATTCTTTTTTTTATAGAATTTTTGTCCGAATTTATTCATAGAAAACTTTATGAAATTTTTCTATAAGAAGATATCGGTGCTAAAAATCCATAACAGTTGGCAGCATATTTTACAATAATTTTAACTTTTCGCCTCCATTTCTTACTTTTTCTTTAATCTTTTTTTTTTTTTTTAAATCAGCGTTCTATTTTTATTATTATAATTAATTGTAAATTTCAAATAGTTTCAATAATTTCTTTTCTTCTTCTCTCTCTCTCTCTCTCTCTCTTTTAAATTATGCATTGTATCGAAAAGAAAATTAAACAATTTAAATACATGTTAAGAAATTTATTTTATTTAATTTTTCTTCCTGGATATTATTTACTAAAAAGAAATGACATGATTTTTGAATTTTTAAAAGTATTGTATTGAATTTTATAAAAAAAAAAAAAAAAAAAAAATTAACGAATCGCTATGATGCGATGGTAATAACTGTTCTTTGATATTTTATAATAATTTCATAATTTGTTTTATTTTATTTATTTATTTATTTATTTTTTAATCAACTCTCCATTTTTTGTTTTCTCTTAATTGATCATTTGAAATAATGTATTTTTTTTTTTTATTATTCTTAAATTAATTATTATTCTTATTATTTTAAAACGCTTTATTTTTCAACTTGTGCGTTTTATAAAAAAAACATGTTTGTAATAGATTTTAAAGAAATTTATTTATTTTTTTCTACAAATTAAATAAGCAAATTGTTTACATAATATGTAATTGTTAAAATGATACGATTTTTCAATTCTTAGAAATATTCAGTTTAATGTTATGGAAAACTATGATGCGTAAATTGTTGTTGTGTGAGATTTTGCATTAATTTTTAAATTTCGACTTATCATTATTATATAATAAGGGTTCTATTTTTCCTTTTTTTAAATAAAATTATAGGCTAAAAATTTTAAACTTCATGTTAATTTCAAATATTATTTTTTAAGTAGTCACTTATATAATAATATTATGACTACTATTCTTAAATTAATAGAAAATTTATTAATTATTTAATTTTAATTTATTTTTCGTAAAAAGTATATAAATAATGTTTTCATCTATGTTCTTTATCGATAACTAATGAAATATCGATAATTTCTGCAATTTACTAATTATAACAAATTTCTTTTTCAATAATAATTTTATATTGTTCCTTAAGGTAAAAAAGACCACCCTGGAGCGCACAACCCCTCGAGCCTAGAAATCTAGCGTAACGACTTAGCCTCAAAGCGCGACTCGACGCCACTCAACTCTAGTGCGACTCGACTCTAGCCAACTCCAACTTTTAAGGTAAATCAATTTCTTTTTATTATTTAAATTATTCGTCCTGATTTTACTTAATTTATTGTTATATGCCAATTTTTTAAAGTAATTATTTTTTAAACGTTGAATGTTTACATTTTTTTTTTTCTTTTTTTTCTTCGTATAAATAAAAGTTTTAAATTCTTTTTAGCAATGAAACTTTTAAAAAATCTTTTTTTTTAATTTAATCCGCATTAAATCAAAATATTCAATAATAATAAAAAAAAAAATATATTTTTCTTCTTTTCTTTTTTTTTTTTTCCTACTAATAAACTATATGCATATAGCATAGAAAAGAAAATAAGAAAACAATTTATGTACAGTCGGGGGAAAAAAAAACGCAGCACTTGATGGTATTTCGTTATTAATTGACGCAGAAAAACTTAATAGACACCATTCAACAGGAAATGAAATGCACTTTCTGAAAATGTCGTCGAATTTTGAATTGGGGGTCATCTACATATTAAAATGAGCGCCAACTTTGATTTTTGCAATAGTAACACCCAATTTTGACTTCATATTCAAATTTCTGAGAGTCTGGCAGTGCGGAAAAGTATACTGTTTGTATACTTTATCTTTAGTATTCATAGAGTTATGATGAAAAATGTGTTAGGGGGCTATCTCTAAATATAGAAAAATAAAATTAAGATCCTACAAGAACTAGACAAAATTATACTGTTTCACACCGGAAATATTTCAAGAAAAAAAGAATTATAAAAAGAAATAAAAATATTAACAACTTTGCAGTATCTTAATTATCATAAATTTAGTTTTTTGGATATGTATATACTTTAGTACTTTTTTAGATAATTTTAGGTATATTTAAATACATTACACTTACGATTGGTCAGACAATACTTTTTATAAAAGTGCAATATTTTTCAATTAAAAAGTATCTATCATGGATATACTGATCGCCAATAAAGCTTAAATTTTCTTTCGTACGTGTAACATAATATACAAACTGAAATAATATAGCTATATATATATATATACACACAACAACGCATAAACTAAATCTTTTCGGATAAATTATTGTAAGGTTTCATAAAGTAAATATTAAACAATTTTAATAGCACTTACCAGTTTTGGGTCAGTTGAACTCTTTGTCAGCTGAACTGTATGATTTGTTTTATAATTTCTATGAAAATATAATTTCTTAATTAACGCTTTCGCGACTGCTGACGTAGATTCACATCATTTGAAAATCTGTAACAATGCCAGTGGGCGTTTCTTTCGTAATTTGTGTGTTACTTATTTCTTAAGCATGGACCCAGTGTTCATATTTTTGCAATAAAATATACTATGGATAGAAATATAATAATTAGAAAGAATATAGTTATAATGTATATCCATCTGTAATATAATTGTGGTACAGAAAATTCGTTTTGAAATATTTTATTTTGTGAGTATTTCAAACAGTAAACCCCGCCTATTTAGTTAATTTTTTTTCTTCTAGTGTTCGTTTAAAGGATTCTAAATTTATCACCAGTAATCGATGAAGTAAATACCACTTGTGTATATTTTTGTCAATGTAAAATAAGGGGTTTAACACGAATACTCAAAGTCACATTCACTTTTCGTTTCTGTATTGTTTTGTTTTGAAGAACGATAAAAGGCGGGGCTTTAGAAAACAGGAATTCTTGATACTAACACAAATGTCTAAAAATCAACATTTTTGTTTCATTTCTTTGCATTTGACGTTGTTGTTATATAATTTGACCCTTAAATAAAAAATAAAAATATTTTGTTCAATTTTCTCCGTTATTTTTTAAGATTTGCTTCGTTATCTCATTAAAAATTTTTTAAGAGACGGCCCCCTAAACCACTCCAAAAGAAAGATTTATTTATATCTCGAAAACTAATAACTGGAATGAGCTGCAAATTTGCACACCCATATTTTTCAGCATTAGGATTCATTTTATGTAAAAATTAATATAGGTCATAATTCATAATTTTTATGAATATGAATTTATTAATATTTTTCAGAATTAAAAATATTTTTCAGAATCAAAATTAATGATGGATTATGTTTGGGTTTCTTCACTGTATCTCGTAAAAAAAGAATTATATCGATCAAGTTATTTTTTGTGAAGATATTAATAAAAGTTTGAAATATGAATTTAACATTAGCACCTTCAAACTTTGAACGCTTATAACTCTGTGAAAAAATAAGCAAAATATACAACCAATATACTTTTTCGCATTGTCGCGATCCCAGGAATTCAAATATAAAATAAAAATGGGGCATTACCATTGAAAAAATCAAAGTTGGTGCGCGTTTTAATATGTAGACGACCCCCAATTCAAAATTTCCGTTCATTTTCTGAATCTACTCTCAATTCCCCGTCGAACGATACCTATTACATTTTTGTGCATTGAAAAGCAACGGAGTTACATCGAGTGCTGCGTTTTTTTTTTCCCCGACTGTACATGATAGCTTTTATTAAGAAATTAATTTAATATAAATTTTTTCTCTAATTATATAAACAAACATTTTCTGTATCACTTATTTGTTAAAATGACAATAGTAATGAATTTAATTTTTTCAAAAACTACTCATACCTAAAATGCGAATAAAATCATAAATATTTTTCATTTTTGCCTCTTTTTTTTTTTTTTTTTTCTATCGTAAATCAGTGTCCAATTTTTTTTCTCTTAATTAAACAAACAAAAAAAAAAAAAAAAAAGTAAAGTTTTTACATTTATTATTTCATTTTTTAATTATTTTATTATATTTTAACCTATCCGTTGCATAAGGGAAAACTTAGAAAACAATTCACATTAATAATAGTTTTTGAAGACATTGACATTTTTCTGTGAAACTTTATATTAACCCATTACCTGCTTTATATTAACCCATTACCTTGTGTTGCATTTATGCAACACCAGAAATAATCGCGTTTAACAGTTAACTAAAAAAGGTTTCTTATATTAAGTATTGTTTTTAAGTAAATAAGGGATAGATGTTTATTTTATTACGAAAAATTTGATCTGAAAAAAAGTTTTAAGTTTAAAAATGGATTTCAAACTTGAAACACATTTCAAGTGAAAAGTTTTGAAAATCTTCATATTTGAATTTGTTTACATAACTTGTAAAAAAATGTTTTCGTAATAAAATAATTACTTTTGTAGTTATCTGTAGTTTCTTCTGTTTTATGCTCCCTCAAGAAATTTCCGTAAACATTTATTTGTATTAATGCTGTACTCTTATTCCACTGAAGTTGTAGAGATACAACACCCTGTGTATTTAGTAAGATAAGACTAATTTTAATAATTTTATTTTAAATTATTGTTGTATATGAACAAAATGATGAGTATATCTATTTGGTTTTAGAAAAAAATCATTATTTCGAATTTTGGCGGTTAATGGGTTAATTTTTAAATTTTGCCTAATTTATCATTGTTGTTATTATTACAAGACTGTTCTCCCCGCCCCATTCTTTTCAATTAATTAAACAATTTAAAATTATAGTACAGTTATATGCACATAGTTATATGCAAATTTTCTAAAGTAATTATTTTTAAGCATTGAATGTTTACATTTATTCTTATTTTTATTTCTTTTTATAAATAAAATTTTTAAATTCTTTTTAGAACTTTTTTTTTATTATTTTTAGATTATTTTCGAAACTTTTAAAAAACATTTTTCTAATTTAACCCGCATTAATTCAAGAAATTCAATTCAATAAGTTTTAAAAAAAAATATAATAAAACTTTTTTTTCTCTACGAATAAAACTATATGTATTTTACTTATTCAAACTGTATTTTACTTATAAAACTATATGTATTTTACTTATTCAAATAACTTTTAAATAGATATTTCAATTTCTTAAAAAATAATTTTGTTTTAAAATCATCTTTCTTTCTTTCTTTATTTTTTCACATGATTTGTGAACTATTTAAAAAATTTCACTTTAATCGTTCAAAAACTACCATACTGATACTTATTTTTCAATGAGACTACATAATTGATTTTAAATTTTCGTCTCTTTCTTCCTTTTTTTTCTCCTTCACATTTCTTTTAATGAAACAAAAAGAATTAATTTATAACTGAGAATTCGTATCAATTTTAAATAATGCTTTAAAATGTTTATCACTTGATGAAATGTATTATATTTATTTCTACTGCAGTACATAATAGAAAAGTTTATGTAATTTTTTTTTTTTTTTTTTTTTTTTTTTTTTTTTTTAATTTTGCAAAGTAGATAAACAAAATTTTTATATCTGTGCTTTTTATCGATAATTAATAAAAAATAAATAAAATTTAGTAATTTTCACAGAACAAATATCTTTTGAATAATAATTTTATATTATTCTCTAGTAAAATATTATTATATTAATTTAAACAGCAGGTTATGACTTTATTTTGTATATATACAAAGTAATACTTTTTGAAGTATAGAATTCTTCAAATAAAAATAAATAAATAAATGAATAAATAATAAATAATAAAAATAACAAGTTTTATTAAGATTTTTTTTTTTTTTTTTTTTAAACTAAGACTGTAAATTCTTTTTAATAATGAAACAAAATTATTTTTCTAGGTTAACCTGTATTTATTTAAACTTTTAATTGTATTAAAAATTACGGTGTTGATACTTATTGTAATCATAAAATACAAATATTGTATGAGTGTTCAATAAGATTTTATATTAATTTTTAACTTTTGCCTCTTTTACTTTCATTTATTTCCAATAATTGTTTTTCATTTCTCTTTATTAAAACAGTTTGAAGCCATAATAATAATAATAAAATAAAAAATCATAAATTTCGTATTAATTTTAAATAATATTTTAAATATTTTAATTTTTTTTTTCATCACTTAGTATTTTTATCACTTATTATATATTTAGAACTACTATACTTAAATTAATAGATTTTTTTTTTTTGTCTGCAGTGTATATAAGCAGTATTTTATCTGTACACAATCTTTTTTAAAATTTAAATCTATTATGAATAATTCTTAAATTCTTAATTATGTGTTTTTCCCTTAAAAAAAATTAATTGTTTTTAAATGAGTATTTCTATAATATTTTAAATTAAATATGATTTGTAAATCACTAAAATCATTCAATGTTTTATATTCAATCAATGATAATTAAAATTAATGATTAACGTTAATGGCGATCTATAAATTACTAATTTGTAAGATTTTGTATTAATTTTAAAATTTCATATTTATACATAAGAAAAGGGTGTTCCGTTCCCCCATCTCATTCAATTAAAAATTTGAAATCATTTATGAAAATTAAGTTTTTTTTTTTTTTTTTTAACTTATGGGGTGCATAGAAAAGAAAATAAGAAAACAATTTATGTACATTATAGATTTTTTTTAAGAAATTCATTTAATATAAAATTTTTCTCAAATTATATAAAGAAAAATTTCCTATATCACTCATGTTAAAATGACATCATTTCTGAATTGTTAACAGTACTGAATTTAATTATATCTAAAATGCAAATATTTCATAAACATTTTTCATTTTTGCCGCTTTTTTTTTTTTTTTTTTTTTTTAATCAGCGTCCATTTTTTTTTCTCTTAATTAAAATTTTTAAATAATTTAAGTAAAGTTTTTACATTTATTATTTCAATTTTTATTTTATTTATTTATTTATTTATTTTTTTTTTTTTTTGTTTAACCCATCCGTTGTATAAGAGAAAACTGAGAAAACAATTCACTTTCATAATATTTTTTCAAGACATTTATTTTTTATTTTTTATTTTGTATGAACGAATTTTTTATATATTATTTAACTGTTATTGAAAATATTCAGTTTAATTTTAGGAAAAACTGTGATGTGTTAAATCATATTTCTGTGAAATTTTATATTAATTTTTAAATTTTGCCTAATTTATTATTGTTGTTATTATATTACATCAGTGTTCTTTTCCCCCCATTCTTTTCAATTGAACAATTTAAAATCATAGTACAATAGCTGTTTAAATTATCAGATTTTTTTTTTTTTTTACATTTTTTCGATTATCTAAAAAACTACTAGACGAAATAGTCTAATACTTCATACATACACAGAACGTTTAAAAACACATATTTTCCATTATCGGTTTAGTCCAAAGTGCCATTAGGGAACCAACCACAAATTGAAGAAGAGCGGAAATACTTTGGATCACCCTGTATCACAAAAAGCTACTAATGACCAGTGGCGGATCCAGAACTTGACTTTTTTTTTTGGGGGGGGGGGGGGGGGCTAAGATTTTTCAAAGTGTTATTCTTGACCAATAAAAGATTTACAATTGCAATATTCAAATGTGAATGTCAGTGTTTTTTTTTTTTTTTGGGGGGGGGGGGGCTTCAGCCCCCTAGCCCCCCCCCCTTTAAATCCGCCACTGTAAGGAATGCATTTTAGGTATACCTAAATATATTACTCTCAAGTTTAGTCAGACAATGCTCTTTGAAAAATGTGCGATATTTTTTTTTTTAATTAGAAAGTGCCTATTATGACTATATTGTGTTCACCAATTAAACTTAAATTTTCAATCACTTTATTTTGTAGGTGTGACATAATATAAGAAATGAAATAATATAGCTATATACAGTTTTTTTTTTTTTTTTTTTTTTTTTGATAGAATAGAGTAGAAGGCTGATTTTTTTTTTTTACCAACTATGTGAAAAATACCAGAGCCGGGATTCGAACCCCGGGCCTTCCGCTTAAAGCGCGGATGCTCTAACCACTGAGCTTAAGCGGAAGGCACGGAGTTCGATTCCCGGCTCTGGTATTTTTCGCATAGTTGGTAAAAAAAAAAAAAAGCCTTCTACTTCATTCTTTTAAAAATGAATTTTCGAGGTTGTTAAAAAAATTCTAAATTATATACAGGTTTCCCACGCGTCACTTTTTTAGGCACCGGAAATATCGAAAAGCATTTTTTTGGTGAAAGTTGTAAGAAAATAAATAAATAAATAAAAAATAAAAAGTACTAACTATTTACGTTTGGCTTTGTTGTATTTATTGTTTGACAATATACAAAAATTAAAAACGTTTTGTTTAATTTTCTCTGTTATTTTTAAAGATTTTCACTGTTATATCATGCAAAACTTTATAAGAGATGGCCCTCTAAGCATATCCAAAAGAAAGATTTGTTTATATCTCGGAAACTAATAATTAGAATAAGCTGCAAATTTGCACATCCATATTTTTCAGCATTAGGATTCATTTTATTTAAAAATTAATATAGGTCATAATTCATAATTTTTGGAATATGAATTTATTAATATTTTTTATTAATAAAATATTTTTCAGAATTAAAGCTGATCATGGATTGTGTTTAGATTTCTTCCCTGTATCTATTAATAAATAAATAAATAAAAAATAAAGTAGCAACGCTTGTGCTCGCATAACAATTCCCTATAGTTTTAACATAAGAAATTATTCCTATGGTAGATATTACTTCTATAAAATTCAAAAATTCAAACTATATAACAAAATGCAATTGCTTTCTTTATTCTATTTCTTAAAACATTTTTTATAGATGCCACACGCACCACATAAACTTTAAATTTTACATCTACTTTTTAAGATAGCACGCGATCATGTTTTATATAAAAATTAAATCATTAAATTCCTTTTTTTTTTATTTTTTTTTATTTCATTTTGCATGCACACTTTTTATTTCTTATTCAAAATTATTAAAAGAAACTTTTCGATAGTGTTTGTTTCTGCACTGATTATTATTAATTTTCTTTTCCTTTCTTTTTCTTAAAAAAAAAAAAAAAAAAAAAAAAAAAAAAAGATTTTGATGAAATTCTGGCAAAAGCAGAATTTAGTTTAGAACGGATGACTATTAGTTTTTTTTTTTTTTTTTCAAGTTATAACATTGTTTTTAAATTATTCAATTAGATTTTTGATAAATTTTAGATTTCGATAAATGTCCATCTATCGAAAAATGACACCGCAAAAATCCCAGATTGAGACTAATAGTCCTCAGTCCTAATAAAAAATAAAAGAAAATCATAAAAATTAAGTTATTTTTTGTGAATATATTAATAAAAGTCTGCGAAATGAATTTAACATCAACACCTTCAAACTTTCAACGCTTACAACTCTATAAAAAAAATAAGTGAAATATATAACGAATACCCTTTTTGCATAGCTGCGGACTCCAGGAATTCAAACATAAAATAAAAGTGTGGTATGACCATTGAAAAAATCGAAGTTGGTGCACGTTTTAATATATAGACGACCCCTAATTTAAAATTTCATTTCATTTTCTAAAGGTACTCACAATTATTCGTCGAATGGTACGTATTTAAAGTTTTGTGCATCGATTAGCAACAAAATTATGTCCAGTGCCGCGTTTTTAGGGCAGAGGACTATTAGTCTTAATCTACGGATTTTTACGATACCAGTTTTACGATAGTTGGAAATTTATCGAAATTGAAAGTTTATCGAAAATATAATTGAATAATTTGAAAAGAATGTTATAATTTGAAAAAAAAAAAAAAAAAAAAAAAAAACTGACAGTCCTCCGAACTAAATTCTGCTTTTGCCAGAGTTTCATCAAAATAGTTTTTTCTTTCTTTTCTTAGAAAGGAAAAGAAAAGAAAATTAATAATAATCACTTTCGAAATAAACAGTATCGAAAAAGTTTTTTTTTTTTTTTTTTTTTTTCCCAAATTTTTTTTTATTAGGACTGAGGACTATCAGTCTCAGTCTGCGGATTTTTACGATACCAGTTTTACGATAGTTGGACATTTATCGAAATCTAAAATTTATCGATAATATAATTGAATAATTTGAAAACAATGCTATAATTCAAAAAAAAAAAAAAAAAAAAACTAATAGTTCTCCGTCCTAAACTAATTTATACTTTTGCCAGAATTTCATCAAAATCTTTTTTTTGTTTTTGTTTTTTTAAAGAAAAATAAAATAAAAGAAAACTAATAATAATCAGTATCGAAACAAACGCTATCAAGAAAGTTTTTTTAAAAATAATTTTGAATTAGGAAATAAAAAGCGGGCGTGCAAAATGAAAAAAAAAAAAAAAAAAAAAAAGATAATTAAGTTTGAATTTGAGTTGGTAATTTAAGGATGCTATTGATATACTAACTTTTGTTGTAAATTGCTTTTAACAAATTAAAATGTGGATATCATAATTGCGCTAGTAAAGATCTTTGCGAGAAACGTCCCAGTTACTTCTGTGCCAAATTTCAAATTTCGCCAAAGGAGTCCTATGCTAAAGCTTATTTATTTATTTAATAATTATATTATTATTCGCGTGAAAATATATTTTATTATATATCGAAAAATAAATAAACACTCGTAAGTTTTTTTTGGCAACAATTATAAATTAAAATAAATAATTTAAAAGTTTAGAAGTTAGAATTTCTAATTTTATTTTATTTTATTTTATTTTTTATGTTGTCAAAAAAAAAAAAAAAAAAAATTCCTTATTTATTTATTTATTACATATGCCAACTTTTGGTGAAAATTGGAAAACCAGAATTGCGACATGGAAAGTCTGAAATGAGACTGCATTTGAAGTCCATATCTGAAAAACGATTCTGAAATTTGCTATATAGGCTCCTTTTCAGACCTTCTTTCACAAGTATTAGTTTGTTATTGCAGAATTGGTTTGTTGTAGGGTTTAACGGCTCTCTTCACTTACCGTCGCCGGAAGCCCGAGCCAATGTTATTCTACGGGGAAATTTTCTTTACAAATAACTTATTAGCTAATACATATTTTTAAATTCTGTTTGCCATTCAGAAAATTCCCAACTGTTAAACTGACGGACGATTTTTAAAAATGTATTTTTTTAATTTTTACTATTTTATTTTCAAATTGCAAAATGAAAAAAATTCACATATTCAAAATTCGTATTTTGCAGCTTCAAAATAAAATATAACTAGTATGTTGTGGCCATCACAAGACTTTCTTCTATATTTTCCTATACATATTCAATCAGTAACAATACTAAAAAAAAAAAAAAAAAAAATACGATTTTTTTTCTAAGTTTTTTTTTTTTTGTTAAAAGTAATGCATATTCAATCAGTAACAATATTTAAAAAAAAAATTACGAGTTTTTTTCTAATATATATATTTTTTTTGTTAAAAGTAAAAAAAAATCGATAATTTCGTTTTAAATTATCACAGATTTATAGTTCAACCATTCGTTTTAAAGGTATTGACGAGATCTTTCGAATACCCATCTTCAAAATTTACCCCCCCCCCATGCACAAAATTTTTTTCCTAGTTACGTACTACTATTATCAATAATTCATATTAATTTTACAATCACAAGTGTAAAATAACTCTTATTATGCACATTTTTACGAATTTTTGTCCTATACTGCCATGTTAAAAATTTAGATAAAATGCTATCACAGCGCCACCTGTTGAGCTATTGATCCCCAAATATAATCAGCACCAGTTTATGTCGGGGACCAACTAAATACTAAGTTTGGTAAAATTTCGTTTAAAAAAAAATACGATTTTTTTTCTAGGTTTTTTTTCGTTAAAAGTAAACTAGTATGTTGTGGCCACCACAAGACTTTCTTCTATATTTTCCTATACATATTCAATCAGTAACAATATTAAAAAAAAAAAAAAAAAAAAAAAAAAAATACGATTTTTTTTCTAATTTTTTTTTGTTAAAAGTAATACATATTCAATCAGTAACAATAGTTAAAAAAAAAAAAAAAAAAAAAAAGTACGATTTTTTTTTTAAGTTTTTTTTTTTTTTTGTTAAAAGTAAAAAAAATCGATAACTTTGTTTTAAATTATCACAGATTTATAGTTCAACCATTCGTTTGAAAGGTATTGACGAAACCTTTCGAAAGATACCCATCTTGAAACTTTGCCCTCCGGGTGGGTACTTCCCCCCCGGTGAGGGGGGAACCGATGCCCCCACATGCACAATTTTTTTTTCCCAGTTAACTATTACTATTATCAACGAGATCTTTCGAAAGATACCCATCTTGAAAATTTACCCCCCCCGGGGGTACATCCCCCCAGGGGGGAAAGCGATGCTCCCACATGCACAGTAATTTTTTCCTAGTTAACTATTACTATTATCAATAACTCATATTAATTTTACAATCACAAGTTAAAAATAACTCTCATTATGTACATTTATTCAAAATTTTGTCCTTACCGCCATGTTAAAAATTTAGAAAATATACGATCACAGCGCCACCTGTTGATCTATTGATCCCCAAATGTAATCAGCACTACTTTATGTCGGGGACCAACTAAATACCAAGTTTGGTTAAATTTCGTTAAAAAAAAAAAAAAAAAAAAAATTGCGGTTTATTTTCTAAGTTTTTTTTTTTCGTTAAAAGTAAAAAAAATCAATAACTTTGTTTTAAATTATCACAGATTTATAGCTCAACCATTCGTTTTAAAGGTATTGACGCGATCTTTCGAAAAATACCCATCTTGAAACTTTGCCCCCCCGGGGGGGGCCCGATGCCCCACATGCACAAAAATTTTTTCCTAGTTAACTACTACTATTATCAACCTGATCTTTCGAAAGATACCCATTGTGAAAATTTACCCCCCCTGGGGGGGTATTTCCCCCTAGGGGGGGAAGCGATGCCCCCCATGCAGAAATTTTTTTTCCTAGTTACATACTACTATTATCAATAATCCATATTAATTTTACAATCACAAGTTTAAAACAACTCTTATTATGCACGTTTATACGAATTTTTGTCCTATGCTGCCATGTTAAAAATTTAGAAAATATACGATCACAGCGCCACCTGTTGATCTATTGATCCCCAAACATAATCAGCACCAGTTTATGTCGGGGACCAACTAAATACCAAGTTTGGTTAAATTTCATTCATTGGTTCGTGAGATACAGCGTCCACAAAAAAATGGTACAGACAGACAGACAGACATTTTCTAAAAACTATTAATTCGTAATCTAGACATCCCAAAACATGTAAATCCATCAAAAAACGGAGGTCGAAAATTTTCGCGAATCCAATACTTTCTCTATATTACATATAGAAGAAAGTAAAAAAAATCGATAACTTTGTTTTCAATTATCACAGAATATTATGGTTCAACCATTCGTTTTAAAGGTATTGACGAGATCTTTCGAAAGACACCCATTTTGAAACTTTGCCCTCCCCCCCCCGGGGGGGGGGAACCGATGCCCCCACATGCACAAAAATTTTTTCCTAGTTAACTACTACTATTATCAACGAGATATTTCGAAAGATACCCATTGTGAAAATTTACTTCCCCGGGGGGGGGGGTACTTCCCACACCAGGGGGGGGGAACCGATGCCCCCACATGCACAAATTTTTTTTCCTAGTTAACTACTACTATTATCAACGAGATATTTCGAAAGATACCCATTGTGAAAATTTACTTCCCCGGGGGGGGGGTACTTCCCACACCAGGGGGGGGGGACCGATGCCCCCACATGCACAAATTTTTTTTTCCTAGTTAACTACTACTATTATCAATAATTCATATTAATTTTACAATCACAAGTTTAAAATAACTCTCATTATGCCCATTTATACGGAATTTTGTCCTATGCTGCCATGTTAAAAATTTGCATAAAATGCGATCACGGCGCCACCTGTTGAGCTATTGATCCCCAAATCTAATCAGCACCAGTTCATGTCAGGGTGCAACTAAATACCAAGTTTGGTTAAATTTCATTCATTGGTTCGTGAGATACAGTGTCCACAAAAAAATGATAGAGACAGAGAGACAGACAGACATTTTTTAAAAACTATTAATTCGTGTTCTCCTCATCCCAAAACATGTAAATCCATCAAAAAGTGGGCTTCGAAAATTTTCGCGAATCGAATACTTTCTCTATATTACATATAGAAGAAAGTGAAAAATTTAAAAAATGCATTTTTCAAAAAGGTCCGTCAATTTAAAGGCTGGGAATCTTCAGAATGTGAAAACAGAATTTAAAAATATGTACTAGCGAGCTTCGCCCGCTAGCGGGTCAGTATTTTCAAATGAATCACTATAATTAATGAATCACTAACAGTAACTTTTAGTCTTAAAAAAAGAAATTAAAAAAAAATCATTTCTGATCGGGTAAAATGTCTTCACGGGTCCCCACTGCCTTCGGCAGCGCAGTCCCGTGCGCGCTGCGCGTGCACAAATCAAGGGATACACGCGCTGCACGCGCGTATTCCTTCCCTGACCCTTCGTGCCCCCCCCCCCAAGAAAAAATCATTTCTGATCGGGTAAAAACTCACACCGGGTCCCCACTGCCTTCGGCAGCGTAGACCCATGCGCGCTGCGCGCGCACGTGTGAAGGTACAACCCCTGGCAAAAAGTATCCGATCACTGAAAGATGTGTCTAAGATACGTTACTATAAAAGGCTATTTTTCTAAAAATTTATTACATTTTTTAAAATAAAGTTTTTTATTACAAAAGTATCTTACTTTGTGACATGATAAAAAATAATACCATAAATTGCAATTAATTTTTACAATACAGAGGAAAATTAATATAAAGTATTCAAAGAAAAAAATGTCCGATCATCACATAACCGGGAAAAAAATATTCGATAAATTTCAATTTAAAACTTGGTTGGTCCTCCTTTTGCTCTAATAACTGCCTTTAAACGGCGGGGCATGGATTCAACAACCTTTTCACATAAATGTGATGGAATTTCCTTCCAGCTTTCCTTGATGGCTAGACGAAGTGCATTCATATTGGTCGGTCTTCTCTTTTCTATATTATTTTTCCAAACATTCCAAATATTTTCGATCGGATTAAGATCAGGACTATTTGCAGGCCAGTTCAGAGTCTTTATTGGAGAATTTCCGTTTTTATTTAAGAAATCCTTGACCCGTTTACCTCTATGGCAGGACGCATTATCATCTTGAAATAGGAAATCGGAGGAGTCACCAAACGCTTCCTCGATGCTAGGTATCAAATAATGCTCTAAAATGTTAACATATACTTCTGAATTGATTGTTTGCAACACTATACACAATTTACCAACTCCTTGAGATGTCATGCAACTCCACACCATAAATGAAGGCTGATATTTAGCTTTAGTTTTTAGGCAATCTTCTTTGAACTTTTCATCAGCTCTCCTCCACACAAAGATTCCAGGGTTATCCCCAGTTCCTAGACAAACACGAGATTCGTCACTGAAAATAACCTTCTTCCAATCATCAGAAGACCAGCATTTGTATTTCTTGCACCATTGAAGACGATTTTTCTTGTGTTTCTTAGTCATATATGGCTTGGTTTTGGCTTTGCAGAAGTGATATCCTTTATTATTTAAACGATTTCGCACTGTACGTGCACATACCTTTACTCCATACTTTGACCACTCGGCATTCAGTTGTTTAGACGTACACCTTCGCATAGATTTGGCAAGATCAACTAATTTCCTGTCTTGTCTACTTGATGTTACTCGTGGTCGACCGCTTCGAGGCAGATTTCTTACATCATTTCTTAAGCGATATTTCTTCCAAATTTCGCAAACAGTACTTTGAGCACATCCAAATGTCTTAGCAACCTTTCTTTGGGAAATTCCGCTTTTTAAGCGTTTAACAATCAAAAGTTTTACATCATTAGATAATTCTCTCTTTCGAGCCATACTTCAGCAGATGCGAAACTAACTTGTAACTTTCAAACTACAATTTGACCTTTTATACCGTCTTCTTCGAACTTGAACGCATGCGCCGAGTAAAAAAAATTTGCATATATCATTTAACTGTGTTGCTTTTGTTTGCGATCAAATACTTTTTTCTCCACACAATGATGATCGGAAATATTTTTCCTTTGTGATTCAACGTATTTTCTCGTGTAAACTCTTAACTGATATTGTAATTTCTATTACTATTTAATAGAATTTGACAAAATTAGTCATATTTCACAAAAGCATACTCATAGGTTTGAAAAAAGTTTGAATTTGTGAAAAAATAACCTTATGTTTTAACGTATCATAAGCACTGTTTTCGGTGATCGGATACTTTTTGCCAGGGGTTGTATATGTGCGCTGCGCGCAAATATTTCTTCTCAAATAAAATTTTTATTCTTAAAAAAAGAAAAGAAAAAAAATCATTTCTCATGGGGACAAAGTCGGCCCGGGTACCCACTGCCTTCGGCAGCGCAGTCTCGTGCGCGCTGCGCACGCAGAAGTTAAAGAATATACGCGCTGCACGCCCGCATTCCTTCCCTGACACTTCGTGCCCCCTAAAAAAATCATTTCTGATCGGGTAAAAAATCACACCGGGTCCCCACTGCCTTTGGCAGCGCAGGCCCATGCGCGCGCACGTGTGAAGGTATACGCACGCTGCGCGCACGTATTCCTTCTCGAATCAAATTTTTATTCTTAAGAAAAGAAAATTAAAAAAAGTATTTCTCATCGGTTAAAAAGTCGGACCGGGTCCCCACTGCCTTCGGCAGCGCAGTCCCGTGCGCGCTGCGCACGCACAAGTTAGGCGATACGCGCGCGGTGCATGCCTATTTCATCCCCACCCTTTCAGCCCCTTCTAATAAACCTACGTATACCAATTTTGAACGGTCTTACTCAATTAGCTGAGATGCAGAAGAACACCTAATCAGGACGCCTCAAAACGTGTAAATCTGCTGAAAACTTTCGATAATATAAAAGAACTTTAAAATATCTTTCGAATGATGTATTAAAAATAATTTAATCATGATTAGAAATTGAAATATTGAAATTTGAAAATATTACAGCGCCATCTGGCGGTAGAAATTTCTGTATTCCACTGTTCATTCTCAAATCAACAAAGCTTTCTAATGATGTATTACTTATGAAATTATTTTAATTAGTAGTTGAGATACAAAAGAAAACTGATTTAGGAGACCTCAAAACGTGTAAATCTGGTGAAATCTTGAATTCATTTTCGATAATGTAAAAGTACTTTAAAATGTGTATCGAATGACGCATTAAAAAAAAAAATTAATCATGATTAGAAATAGAAATATTGTATTTTAAAAATATTACAGCGCCATCTGGCTGTAGAAATTTCTGTAATCTACTGTTCGATTCCAACTCAACAATGCTTTCAAATGATGCATTACTTATGAAATTATTTTAATTAGCAGCTGAGATACAAAAGAAAACCCATTCAGGACACCTCAAAACGTGTAAATCAGGTGAAATCTCTAATTCCACTTTCGACAATTTAATTAGTAGTTGAGATACAAAAGAAAACCCATTCAGGAGACCTCAAAACGTGTAAATAAGCTGAAATCTCGAATTCCACTCTTGCGATGCAAAAGAAAACCTAATCAGGAGACCTCAAAACGTGAAAATCGGGTAAAATCTCGAATTCCCCTTTCGATAATGTAATCGTACTTTAAAAGGTGTATCGAATGACATATTAAAAAAAAAAAAAAAAAAAAAAAAAAAAAAAAAATTAAACAAAATTAGAATTTTAAATATTGAAATTTTAAATTATTACAGCGCCATGACACCTCAAAACGTGTAAATCAGGTGAAATTTCGAATTCCATTATCTACGGTTGTCGGTTATTGGAAGTAAATAGGAAAAGAAATATTTTTACCTTAAGTGTATTTGTGTCGTTTTGAAACTCGCATCCTCTTTCGACAGATAAAATGTCAGGCGTGTAAAGATAAAATTTAATTTGCAATTAAAATGTAAATCTTTTGTTTATTGACCAAAATCGATGAAAATTTTAATGCAAGTTTGTTTTGTGGTGTTAAGATTGTATACTAATTGAAATGTGCGAATTTTGAAAAATTGAAGAAAATAGAAAATTGCAATTTTTAATCGCAGTACAAAAACACGTGACTCATTAAACACCAGATGTTTTTTCTTTCCGTTCAAGATCGTCTGCCAAGTTAAAATGCTTGTGATTTGTTGCCACCATTTTTTTTTAGTTTAGTTAATTTAAAAAAATCTAATTGTCCGATCGTTTGTCCGTTTACACCATCGGATTGAGAGAAAAAAGCCCTTTCCAAAGGTATCTTGTTTGTAACAATACGACTGATATTTCTAATTTATTTTCCACTTTTTCCGTAAAAATGTCGCTTTTTAAGCATTTAATCATGAATTCTGGGTCATTTTTCGGTAGACATGGGTGGACATTTTAATTAATATCTCCGCTAATTAGGGTCGCATCGCTTAGCGAATTATCGCGATGTCGAGATGAAGAAATTCTGCGTCTGTCGACACCGGTTTCGAGTCGATGCGACCATTGGCGCAGGAGCTTTAGCGATGACAAGGCATTTCTCACAGACAGACAGACAGACAGACAGATGCGTACAGATTTTAATAATATAAGGAGATTAGTTAATAAGTTATTTGTAAAGAAAAATTTCCCATAGAATAACATTAGCTTCGGCTTCCGGCGGCGGTGAGTGAAGCGGGCCCTTAAGGCCGATTGACTACGCTAGGGTCTTAGGTCTATAAATGGAATGCCCTTCACGGAGGTCTTTCTAAGGGGTCTTAACCCTTATTTACGAGAGTTTCGGAGAAAACCACGGAAAACTCCGAAAGACTAGGTTGATTGGCGTAACCTGGGATCGAACCCGGTATTTCCCTTCTACCAGCTTTGAGCGCAAAACTGCTCGGCCGCTGTCATTGCAGGAAAATCGGTCCAATTTTATGTGCCGGAAGTGGGTGTCTTAAACAACGGCTTACAGATTTTTCTTTTCTTTTTTTTTTTTTTTTTTCATGTGCATTAGTTGGTTTCCAGTGTACGAAGTTTCTGTCTGCGAAGTTTCGGTGAAAATAAGAACGTGTCCGAAAATCGTATCGCAAAAACGGCTCTTACACTTTTTTTTTTTTTTTTTTTTTAATTTACTACACAAATTCTCTTTTAGACGACCTTTTGTATGCTCAAGTTTGTTAGTTCATGAAAGTTGATAGTAGTTCTGATTCTTGAAGTCAGTATTATATTCTAGAAATGAGTGTCTCAGAAAACGGCTCTACTGATTTCTGTTAATATTATTATGTAAAGTCTCTTTTAAATGTTTTTAGGACGCATGTATTATATACATGCCATGTCACATATTAGGCGAGACGTAGCAAAACCTCGACATGGATTCAGGGTCTTTAGCCCGATCACTTTTTTGTAGCGAACTTTGGCTTCTTATTGCTTACGGTGTTAGCCTTTTTTTTTCCCCTCACGTACTTCTAATTGTGAGTTTTTTTCGTTTTCATTCCATGCTTTTTCCAATGGATATATTTTCCCCGATTTCATCTTCCTAAAATGCGATTTTTCCATGGATTTTCGGCTTTTTCTCTCATTTTATACTTTCTAAACTACAGTTTTATACATTCTAAAGTGCGATTTTTACAGGAAAGTCGGTAGGCATGCAATTAGTTAGAACTATTTATCTCTTCTGTCTACACTATCTTCTAAATAAGTTTATAATATATTGAGTAGTAGTAGTAGTTGCACATCAGATATCTTTTTTTCTCCATTCCCCTATAACCGTAGGTTATGGAAGTATTGTATTCGCTCCAAATATTCGATATCGAGATTTCATCTGGTTTACACGTTCTAAGGTCCCCTGAGTCCAAGAAAGTGGTTTTTAGCAATTGATCAGTGTGTGTGTATGTATGTATGGAAGTAAGTATGTGTGTATGTGTGGAATCTTCTGGCTGTCATATCTCTGAAACTAATAAAGATACAACTACAAAACATCAGAAATGAGACAGGTTTGGTGTACAGATGAATTCTCCAAATTTTGGTGAAAATTGAAAAACCAGAAGTGGGACATCGGAAACCGGAAGTGGGACCGTAAGTCCTTATCTCAAAAATGTCTCTAACGATTTTTTTCAAATTTGCTATATAAACACTCTATTAGATGTCTTTCTGGATGATATAGTTGGTTAGTTCAGGAAAATTGATAGGCGTCCTTCCTGTATAAAAGCTTAATTTCAGTTCTCGGAAGCGCATTTTTTTTTTTCTTTTTTAAACGGCTGTACGGTTTTTTTTTAAACTCGCCAAATTAACTCGCTTTTAAATATCATTTTGTATGTAATTATTGTTTTCCGGTCAATAATTGAGTTTTGGTAAAAGTTGGTATCTAAAAAACGGCTCTAACGATTTTCTTGAAAATTGTTATGTAAACTCATTCCTTTCTCATGTTTTATGTGTTTATTAGAGGAAAATTAACAATCATCCTGCTTAAGTAGGTCAGTTTTAGATCTCGGAAACTTGTGTTTCAAAAAATAAATCTAGTATTTTTACTTCCATTACCCTATTACCAGTAGTAGGTAATGGAAGTATTGTACTCGGTCCAAAAATTCATTATCGAGATTCCACCTAATTTACACGTTTTAAGGTCCCTTGAGTCCAAAAAAGTTGTTTTTGGCAATTGGTCAGTGTGTGTGTATGTATGTGTGGAATCTCTGGCTATCATATCTCCGAAACTAATAAAGATAAAACTACAAAACTTCAGAATTGAGACAGGTCTGGTGTACAGATGAATTTTTCAAATTTTGGTGAAAATTGAAAAACCAGAAGTTTGACATCGGAAATCGGAAGTGAGACCGTAAGTCCGTATCTCAAAAACGGCTCTAACGATTTTCTTCGAATTCGCTATATAATAAACACTATTAGATGACCTTTGGAAGGATGTAGTTGGTTAGTTCAGGAAAATTGATAGGCGTCCTGTATAAATAACTCAATTTCAGGTCTCTCAAGCGCATTCTTTTAAAAATGGCTGTACAGATTTTTTTCAAACTCGCCATATTAACTCACTTTCAAATAACCTTTTGCATGTAATTATTGTTTTCCGGTCAGTAATTGAATTTTGGTAAAAGTTGGTATCTCAAAAACGGCTCTAACGATTTTCTTTCTTGAAAATTGTTACATAAATCCATTCCTTTCTCATGTATCACGTGGTTATTAGAGGAAAATTAACAGTCATCCTGTTTGGGTAGGTCAGTTTTAGATCTCGGAAACTGGTCTTTCAAAAAATAACTCTACCATTTCCCCCCCCTTATTTTTTACTTCGCTATATGTAAGCTTCGTTTTATATGTGTATAAAGTTTCTCTTATCGGAAAAACTTTAGGTTTCTACTTCTTTAGGTCACTTTTACATGTTATGATCACATTATCTGAAAAAATGCATATAATACGTGTAATAGTGCGAAATGGAAGTCATGTGGTTGTTTCACAGCAGATTGTTTTTAACATATTTTTATTTGTTAGTTTTGTCTAGATAAAAGATTAATATTTACGAAATTCAAAGTTTATCTAAGGAATTAAGTTTTTTTCAATACCCTTTGAGCATACAAATAAAATATTCTTAATGTCTAATCTAAGAATAATAAATTAAATTTATTATAATAGGTGGATAGTCAGTTACAAGACTGCCAGTTGCTGTTTACAGGTAAAGATATTTCCCATAGTCAGCTTTCTTGTTCAAGTCCTATGGAATTCTCACTCTAGGTATCAAAGGCCAGAAGAAGCTAAAAGATAAGTACATTTCTGTTAAAAATAATATTTAAAGTAAGATTTTCAGAAATCTGCACAGCTCTACTAAAGACGGCTAATTATTATTTTTTTTTTTTTATGCAAAACATTTAACGGAATAATGCCTTAAAAAGATAATTACATGCATATATAATAAAGCCTACGAAATAGGTAAGCTATTAAAAAAAAAAAGTGATCAGAGAATAATTAATGCAGTGAAAAAATTTGACATGTTTAAATTTTAACACCAATTTTTATTTTTATTTATTTTAGCCATTCATTTATTTATTTCAATATTAATATTACCATTACCATTATTATTATTATTAAAAAACTCGAATGTATTGTACCACCAAAAGTTTTACCATTTTCCACATTTTTTACTTAATAAGAATAGTTTTGGATAAATCTTTTTTTTTTTTTTTTTTTTGCATCAGAATCATCTTGAATTATTTCTAGAAAATTTTATTGTAAATTTCATTCGTTATATCGGTTGGAGTATACGAAGTTTTGGAGTTTACGAAGTTCAGAAATGCAGATTTTTGAGAATCTACTGTATTTTGTAATCTGTATTTATATTGTTATTCTCTTTTTTTTTTTTTTTTATATATTTATATTTGAAAAATTTATCATTAAGGGGGTTTTAATATGATGTTGAGATTAGAGAAATATACGTTGCAATTAAGATTTTTTTTTTTTTTTTTCCTCTTAAGGGAAAATTTTCAAATTATTAGCTTACATGGACAGGGGAAGTTTCATTATGGCAATGCCTTCTCTTTTGTCGTAAGATATTTTTAATAAGGATATTCTCACAAAAGGATATTTTTAGTAAGAATTGTTTTTTAGAAATGGATTTACTGGAGTTTAAAATTGATTTACTAGAGATGTGTTGTGGCTCATTGCCTATTTTTGAGCTTTGTACTGTATTATCTCTATGTTAAATAATTTGGACTATTGCAGCTTAATAACGTTATTGCATTGTAATTTTAGCAAGATTTTCCTCATTTTAATGAATTTACTGTAATTCAGTCAATTTTTAACTAAGATTTTACCCTGCTTTTGGATTTAGGGATTTAAAAGCTCCTTGTCTATTTTAGAGTCTTACACTTCAATCGCCTAAGTTAAAAGTTTTACATTTGCGTCTGAATAGGGTTTTGGCATTGTGTTTTTAATAAGATTTTTCATGTTTATTTAATGGACTTACTGCAATTTAGTCAATTTTCAAACTAAGATTTTAACACTGTATTTTTCTTTAAAATTTTATGGTATAATTCTTTATTTAGAACTTTAATATATATATATTATCTAAGTTAAAATTTTGACTATTGCAGTTGGATATCAATATGGAATAGTGTTTTTAGCATGAAGTTTTGTTTTTTAAAACCTTTGCTGCAATTTAGTCAAATTTGGAATAAAATATTACACTGTATTTGTCTTTAGAAATTAAATGGCTCATATTGCTTGTTTCAGAGCCTTAAACTTTATTTTTCTAAATTAAAACTTTTTGACTGATTCGTATGAGTAAAATGTTTCATTATATTTTTAGCATTGAATTTTTTCATTTTTAATTGTTCATTACCATTGTATTATTTCACTTTATTGTCCATTATCTATTTTAAAACTTCTATACTATATTTTTGCAGTTGGATAACAATACTGATGGTTCAGCAAGAATTGTTAATGGTGCTACTAATATTTAGTCAATTCTCGAAATAATATTTTACACTGGATTTGATTTTAAATATTTAGTAGCCCTCATCTATTTTCGAGACTTTTACAAAAGATGTTCCCAATTGAAATTGGTTCACTGCAATTTAATCAATATTTGAGATGCAATTTTAGGCAATTTTAGGTGCTTTCGTCTTAAGAAATTTAATTGCTCACTTTCTATTAGAGCGTTATTCTGTTTTGTCTAAGTTAAAAGCTTTTGGCTATTGCAGTTGGATAACGATATTACATATATTTTTTCACAAGATTTTTCACCATTTTCAATGGATTTACTGCAATTTAGACAATTTTCTAATTAAAATTTTATGCTGCTTTTAACTTAAATAATTTAGTTGCTGATTGCTAATTTTAGCGTCTTTTTCAATGTTGTCTAATCTACAAGTTTTTGACTATTGCAGTTAGATAACGTTATTCCATCATGCCTTTTGCAAATTTTTTGTCTGCTGTTTATTATATTTAGAGAAATTTAGTGAATTTTTTAAATTAAGATTTTTTAAGATAAATTTGGCTTTGGAAATTTAAAGTCTGATTGCCTATTTTAGAGTCTTACACTTTATTTTGTCTAATTTTAAAACTTTTGACTATTGCAGTTTGTTAAAATTAATGGATTGTTTATTTGGAAAGATTTTTCCCCCCTTTTTTAAATGGATTTACTTTACTTTAATAAATTTTTGAACAAAGATTTTGCACCATACTTGTCTTTAGAAATAAAGTGGCTCATTGCATGTTTTAGAGCATTATACTTTATTGTGTGTAGGTTAAAAGATTTTGACTGTTGCAGTTGGATAACAATATTGCATTATATTTTTAGGAAGAAAAAAAAATCAATGGATTTTTATGGCAAGTTAATTAATTTTTGAACTATGACTTTACCCTGCATTTTTTTCCCGAAATTTAGTGGCAAATTTTTCTGCAATACAGTAAACATTCAAATTCAGAATTCACATTGCATTTGTCATTAAAAAAATTTATTCTCTATTATCTATTTTAGAAAATCTATATCAAGGTTTGTCTGACTATTGCAGTTGGATAACGTTGCAAGGGTGTTTTTAGTATATATATATATATGTTTTTTTTTTTTTTTGAAAAATGGATTTGCCCAAGTTACAAATGGATTTACTTGGAGAGGTGTGGTGGCTCTTTGCCTATTTTAGAGCTTTTTACTGTATTTTCTCTATGTTAAATGTTTTTGACTATTGCAGTTTAATAACGTTATGGCATTGTAATTTTAACAAGATTACCCCTTTTTAATGGATTTAATGCAATTTAGGGAATTTTTTAACTACTATTTTACACTGCACCTGGATTTAGAAACTTAGTGGCTCTTTGCCCATTTTAGAGGCTTTCACTGCATTCATCTAAGTTAAAAGTTTTACAATTGCAGTTGGATATTATTATTTAATCATTTTTAATAAGATTTTTTGCTATATATTTAATGGTCTTACTGAAATTTAACTAATTTGAAACTACGATTTTATTTTGCATATTTCTTTAAAATTTTGTGGTTTTAATCCTTAATTTAATTTGTGGTTTTAAAATTTTGACTATTGCAGTTGGATATCAATATGGAATAGTGTTTTTAGCATGAAGTTTTGTTTTTTAAAACCTTTGCTGCAATTTAGTCAAATTTTGAATAAAATATTACACTGTATTTGTCTTTAGAAATTAAATGGCTCATATTGCTTGTTTCAGAGCCTTAAACTTTATTTTTCTAAATTAAAACTTTTTGACTGATTCGTATGAGTAAAATGTTTCATTATATTTTTAGCATTGAATTTTTTCATTTTTAATTGTTCATTACCATTGTATTATTTCACTTTATTGTCCATTATCTATTTTAAAACTTCTATACTATATTTTTGCAGTTGGATAACAATACTGATGGTTCAGCAAGAATTGTTAATGGTGCTACTAATATTTAGTCAATTCTCGAAATAATA
This sequence comes from Salticus scenicus, assembly GCA_963930645.1. Classification (NCBI taxonomy): domain Eukaryota; kingdom Metazoa; phylum Arthropoda; class Arachnida; order Araneae; family Salticidae; genus Salticus; species Salticus scenicus. The sequence continues at coordinate 347,008,602 of OZ005650.1, read as the reverse complement.
TTTTACACTGGATTTGATTTTAAATATTTAGTAGCCCTCATCTATTTTCGAGACTTTTACAAAAGATGTTCCCAATTGAAATTGGTTCACTGCAATTTAATCAATATTTGAGATGCAATTTTAGGCAATTTTAGGTGCTTTCGTCTTAAGAAATTTAATTGCTCACTTTCTATTAGAGCGTTATTCTGTTTTGTCTAAGTTAAAAGCTTTTGGCTATTGCAGGGCTGCCAACAGCTACACATTTGGTGTAGTAACTACACTTTAGCCTGCTTCTACTACACTCTACACATCGTATACTTAAAGCTACACTTTTCCTTTCCCCACCATCATCTTGTTTACAACGAGCGAACTACGATTTCACACCGTATTTCCAAATCGCTGTTATGAATGAAGTAGCTTGAAAACTCCAGAGGTTGATAGGTTGTTTCATTTCCTCCTCATAAACTGTGACGATAGCGTGGCTGTGTACGCATGGTGATTGGATGTTTGGAGAATTCCTTTTCTATCGCTAGAGCCAGTCTAATCTGTTTACTTTCGATTTTCGGTGTTGTGCATTTGTTGTTGGCTAGATTTGCTTTTCTGCATTTATTTATTCTTATTTTTTGCTTAAGAGTGTACAAATTTATTTAGTTTTCTATTTAAGAGTATTTTAAGTTAAAATGTGCGATGATGATAATACAAAGAAGAAAAAGTTCCTGATCAAAAATCTCTATTGGAGTATTCTGCTACAATCTGTAGATTGCAAATTCTGTAGATTCTGTGGCCGTGTATCTGTAGATTCATCCCATGTTTATTCACCCCATGAGGCATATTGTGCATGATGTGATAGCAATTTTCGCATAAACCATCGTGGACTTTATGATTGTTCGCGTCATATTGCAACAAGCTGACACAAGCGTTTAAGTAAAATAAAAGCAACGATAAAGCCTTTGCCATCCAGTTTTTATGTGAAAAGTGATGCAGCATCAAAGACTACCAAAACAGAAATGCTCTTTACATCATTTCTAAGTGACATAATGTTCCAATTTCTACAGCAAATCATGCTGGAAATTTATTTAGAGTTATGTTCCCGGATTCAAAAATCGCCAGACAGTGTCCTAGCGGTAGAACAAAGATGGCAGCCCTATTGAAATGCATGGCAAAAATAACCTGTTCTGATATCGTTGGCGATTTGAAACATTTGCCGTTTTCGATGGCAACTGATGAAAGCACTGATCAAAATGCTGTTAAACTGTATCTAATTGTTGTTAGGTATTTCGATAATTGCCAGAAAAAATTTTGTGTGCAATGTTATTTTTAAAAGAATGCAGTGATATTTTGTATGTTTGATTGTTAAAAATCAATAAATTTCAGAAAGTAAGTCTTAGTGTAAACAAAAGATTTTATGCTTATTTATTTTAAGCATTTTCTTATTTTTTAGCGGCTACACTTTGTACCTTAAAACTACACTTTTTCTTGTTTGTTAACTACACTTTAGTGCTCCCAGAGGTTGGCAGCCCTGCTATTGCAGTTGGATAACGATATTACATATATTTTTTCACAAGATTTTTCACCATTTTCAATGGATTTACTGCAATTTAGACAATTTTCTAATTAAAATTTTATGCTGCTTTTAACTTAAATAATTTAGTTGCTGATTGCTAATTTTAGCGTCTTTTTCAATGTTGTCTAATCTACAAGTTTTTGACTATTGCAGTTAGATAACGTTATTCCATCATGCCTTTTGCAAATTTTTTGTCTGCTGTTTATTATATTTAGAGAAATTTAGTGAATTTTTTAAATTAAGATTTTTTAAGATAAATTTGGCTTTGGAAATTTAAAGTCTGATTGCCTATTTTAGAGTCTGACACTTTATTTTGTCTAATTTTAAAACTTTTGACTATTGCAGTTTGTTAAAATTAATGGATTGTTTATTTGGAAAGATTTTTCCCCCCTTTTTTAAATGGATTTACTTTACTTTAATAAATTTTTGAACAAAGATTTTGCACCATACTTGTCTTTAGAAATAAAGTGGCTCATTGCATGTTTTAGAGCATTATACTTTATTGTGTGTAGGTTAAAAGATTTTGACTGTTGCAGTTGAATAACAATATTGCATTATATTTTTAGGAAGAAAAAAAAATCAATGGATTTTTATGGCAAGTTAATTAATTTTTGAACTATGACTTTACCCTGCATTTTTTTCCCGAAATTTAGTGGCAAATTTTTCTGCAATACAGTAAACATTCAAATTCAGAATTCACATTGCATTTGCCATTAAAAAAAATTATTCTCTATTATCTATTTTAGAAAATCTATATCAAGGTTTGTCTGACTATTGCAGTTGGATAACGTTGCAAGGGTGTTTTTAGTATATATATATATATGTTTTTTTTTTTTTTTGAAAAATGGATTTGCCCAAGTTACAAATGGATTTACTTGGAGAGGTGTGGTGGCTCTTTGCCTATTTTAGAGCTTTTTACTGTATTTTCTCTATGTTAAATGTTTTTGACTATTGCAGTTTAATAACGTTATGGCATTGTAATTTTAACAAGATTACCCCTTTTTAATGGATTTAATGCAATTTAGGGAATTTTTTAACTACTATTTTACACTGCACCTGGATTTAGAAACTTAGTGGCTCTTTGCCCATTTTAGAGGCTTTCACTGCATTCATCTAAGTTAAAAGTTTTACAATTGCAGTTGGATATTATTATTTAATCATTTTTAATAAGATTTTTTGCTATATATTTAATGGTCTTACTGAAATTTAACTAATTTGAAACTACGATTTTATTTTGCATATTTCTTTAAAATTTTGTGGTTTTAATCCTTAATTTAATTTGTGGTTTTAAAATTTTGACTATTGCAGTTGGATATCAATACGGAATAGTGTTTTTAGCAAGAAGATTTCTTTTTTAAAGAATTTTCTGCAATTTAGTCATATTTCGAACTGAGATTTTACATTGTACTTATCATTAGAAGTTAAATGGCTCATTGCTTGTTTTACAGTCTTATACTCTATTTTCCTAAATTAAAAATTTTTGACTAATTCGTTTGAATAAAAATTTTTCATTATATTTTTAACATTGAAGTCTCTTATTTATAAATTGTCCATTACCATTGAATAGTTTTATTTTTATATTCCATTACCTATTTTAAAACTTTTATGTTATATTTTTGCAGTTGGATTACAATATTGAATAGTGATTTTTGGCAAAAATTTTTAATGGCGTAGATTTTACACTTGATTTATATATTTAGTTGGCCATTCTATTTTAAAGCCTTTTTACTATACATTATCTCAGTAATAATGTTTTTGACTATTGCAGTTGTATATGAATATTATATTGTGTTTTTCGCAGAAAATGTTTCCCCTTTTAATAGATTCACTGCAATTTAGACAATTTTCGAGCTACAATTTCAGCTGCGTTTGTCTAAAAAAATATTACAGATCACTTTCTATTTTAGAGCTTTATTCTGTTTTGTATAACTTAAAAGCTTTTGTCTATTGCAGTCGAATAACGATATTACACATTGTTTCCACAAGATGTTTCACCCTTTTTAACGGATTTACTGCAATTTAGTCAATTTTCCAAATTAAATTTTACGCCACTTTTATCTGAAGGGAATTAGTGGCTCACTGCAGATTTTAACGCCTTTTTCAGTTTTTCCTATGCAGTTGGATAACAACATTATTTCACACGCACACAATGAGTTTTGTGCAAATTTATTTTTACCTGTTTAATGAATTTACTGCAATTTAGTCAAATTTTTAAATTAAAGATTTTAAGATGGATTTTGTCTTAAAAAATTTAGCATCCCATTGCTTAATTTACAATCTTACTCTTATATTCTGTCTGCTTTTGGGCAGGGTAATTTTTTCATTTTTTATGGATTTACTGTAATTTAGTAAATTTTTGTACAAGTATTTTAATCTCTACATTTCTTTAGAAATAAGTGACTCATTGTATATTTTTAAGCCTTATACTTTATTGTGTCTAGGCAAAAAGGTTTTAACTTTTGCAGTTAGATAAAAAAATTGCATTATGTTTTTAGGAAGAAAAATTTCTTTTTTAATGGATTTACTGCAAATTAGTTAAATTTCGACCCAAGATTTTCCACTGCCTTTATTTTCCTAAATTTAATGACTCATTCTCTATTTTAGTCACAGAGCTGACCTGTTTCCACCCAGATTATAAAAAGTTTATATTTGATAGAGCTGCCCAATTACTGGCCCACATACAGTTTCCAACCTATTGCTGGCTACCAGATGTGGTCCACAAACTATTTCCTTTGTACTGCTACCTGCCAGCAGCAACTCATCACTGGACTATTAAATGCTTCTAATCGTATTTGCAGCCAGCTTTGGATTTTTCTAGTGTGGCCACCTCACGACCAGCGTAACAGATTTTTATTAACTGTTAATTTTGCCACCAGTGGGATAGCTGCAGTTAATGTTGGCAACCAACTCTTGGCCTGATTTTGGCCATCACCTCATGTTTTTTGAGATTAATGTAATTTCATCAAATTTCGAAGTAACATTTTATGCGCATTTGTCTTAAGAAATGTAGTAGTTCATTGCCTATTTTAGAGCTTTATGCTGTCTTTTCTAATAAAATATTTTTGACTATTGCAGTTTGGTAACGTTATAGCACTGTGGTTTTAACACATTATTGAATTTTTTAGCGAGCTTTTTCCCTCTTTTAATTGATTTACTGCAATTTAGTGAATTTTTGAATTAAGATTTTACAATGCTTTTGGCTTTATAAATTTAGTAACTCAATGCCTGTGTTAGAGCTTCATATTGCATTTGTCGAAGTTGAGAATTTTATTATCGCAGTTGGATAACATTATTGTATTGTATTAAGAAAACTGTCTAAATAAACTTAATAGTTCATTGCCTATTTTAGAGCATTATACTGTGTTTGTCTCATAAAATTTTGTTGACTATTGTAGCTTGATAACGGTGTAGGATTGTGGTTTTAGCACATTAGCGCATGTGTTTTTAGCAAGATTTTTCTTCTCTTTTATTTTATTTACTGCAGTTTGATCAGTTTTTGAATTAAGATTTTACAAAATGCTTTTGGCTTTGTAAATTTAGTAGCTTATTGCCTATTTTAAAGCTTTACATTGCATTTGTCTAAGTTGAGAGTTTTACTCTCGCATTTGGATTTCACGATTGTATCGTGTTTTTAATAACATTTTTTTCCCGTTAATTTAATGGACTCCCTGCAATTTAGTCAGTTTTCAAACTAAGATTTTACACTGCATTTTGCTTTAGAGGTTTTTGTGGCTTAATTTATGATTTAGAAATTTAATATATATATATTTTAGTACTTTAAAATTATGACTATTGCAGTTGGATATCAATACGGAATAGTGTTTTTAGCAAGAAGTTTTTTTTAAAAACAGTTTACTGCAATTTAGTCATATTTGGATCTTAGATTTTACACTGTATTTGTCTTTAGAAATTTAATTGCTCATTGCCTGTTTTTGATCCTTATATATATATATATTTTTTTTTTTTTTTTTTTTTGAAAATTGAAATTTTTTACTAATGCATAAATTGTTTTCATTGTATTTTCAGCTTTGACATTTTTCATTTTTGATTCTTCATTGCTATTAATTTTTTTCATTTTTGTTGTCCATTATTTATTATCGAATATTATATATTCAATATATATATATATATATATATATATATTTTACTGTCGGATAACAATACTGAATAATGTTTTTAGGAGAGTTTCAAATGGAGTTACTGCAATTTATTCAATTTTAGAAATAAAATTTTACACTTGATTTAATTTTAAATATTTAGTGGCCCATATCCTATTCTAGACTTTTTTACTATGCACTGTCTCAGCTATAACATTTTTTACTGTTGCAGTTAAATAACGACATTACATTGTGTTTTCACAAGACATTTCACCATTTTTAATATGGCTTTACTGTACTTAAGTGAATTTTCTAACTAAAATTTTATGCTGTATTTACCTTAAGGGATTTAGTGGCCCATTGCCAATTTAAGCGCATTTTTCAGCTTTGCCCAAGTTAAAAGTTTTTGAATGTTGCTATTGGGTAATATTATTTCACGCAGATTGTATTTCTCACAAAATGTTTTCTTCTGTTTAACGTATTTACTGCAATTTAGTCAATTTTTAAAATTAAGATTTTAAAGGTGGGTTTGTGTTAAGAAATTTCAGGTCCCGTTGCCTATTTTAGTCTTACACTATATTTTGTCTGACTTTAAATCTTTTGAAAATTGTAGTTTAATAATCTAATCGGATTATATTTTTGGCAAGACTTTTTTATTTTCAATGAATTTGCTGTAGTTTAGTAAATTTTTAAACAAAGATTTGTCACTGCACTTGTCTTTAGAAATAAAGTGGCTCACTGTCTATTTTTGAGCCTTATACATTATTGTGTCTAGATTAATACTTTATTGCGTGTAACAAATTCTCTTTGGCACCAATGGTCCAGCTGCAACTACTGTTAACAGCCAACACATGGCCTGATTTTGGCCATCATCTCAGGTTTTATTTAGATTAATGCAATTTCGTCAATTCGAAGAAACATTTTATGTGCATTTGTCTTAAGAAATGTAGTAGTTCATTGCCTATTTTAGAGCTTTATGCTTTCTTTTCTAATAAAACATTTTTGACTATTGCAGTTTGATAACTTTGTAGCACTGTGGTTTTAACACATTATTGAATTTATTTTAGCAAGACTTTTCCCTCTTTTAATTGATTTACTGGAATTTAGTGAATTTTTGAATTAAGATTTTTAGAATGATTTTGGCTTTATAAGTTTAGTGGCTCATTGCCTGTGTTAGAGCTTCGTATTGCATTTGTCTAAGTTGAGAGTTTTAGTATCGCAGTTGGATAACACTATTGTATTGTTAAAAATTATTATTCATCCATTTTCCAGATTTTTAAACTTTTAACTTGGCGCATTAGTAATTACATTTTAAATTAATTTTAAATTATTAACCAGTTTTATAGCAATAAAAATTTACTTCATAACTTAAATTGTAAGATTTTTAAATGAATTCTTAATTTTCATTTGAGGTTTTGAGTCGGGTGTGGGTCATTAAAATTCTCTATTGTGAGTTCAGGTCGATTTTCAGGTTACTATTATTTAGTAGTGTAAATATATAAGCATGATTATAAACCTAGTATAATCATTTACATATCTTTAAAAAACAAAATTGTCTTCTATGAAAATCTACAGGCATTCAAACTTATGTCTTTCCCCCCCCCCCCCCCACCCAAAAAAAAAAAAAAAAAAAAAGAAAAGAAAGAAAGAAAGAAAAGGAAAGAACAAGAAAAAAAAATCTTTGAATTTCTTTTACTTAATATTCAAATTTTCTAAAATATACGTATGCTCAAAATATTTTGTTAATCAAAACAGTATTAATGTATAAATGAAGGAACTACTTTTTTCTAACTCAGAATATTTTCTATTTTGAAGTATAGGAAAGACATCGAAATGCAAAGTTTGAGATATATAGTTATATATACTTGTATTCTTCTATTCTTAGTCTTTTCGTGGAAAAAAAAGTGTTTGTAGATTTGAAAAAAATTTAATACATATATTCCTCTCCTTAATGCAAGGAAAATACCTGACAGATTTCAAAATAATATTTTACACTTGATTCAAATATTTAGTGTGCCCATTCTATTTTAAAGCCTTTTTACTATACATTATCTCAGTAATAATGTTTTGACTATTGCAGTTGTATATGAATATTATATTGTGTTTTTCGCAGAAAATGTTTCCCCTTTTAATAGATTCACTGCAATTTAGACAATTTTCGAGCTACAATTTCAGCTGCGTTTGTCTAAAAAAATATTACAGATCACTTTCTATTTTAGAGTGTTATTCTGTTTCGTACAACTTAAAAGCTTTTGTCTATTGGAGTCAAATAACGATATTACACATTGTTTCCACAAGATTTTTCACCCTTTTTAATGGATTTACTGCAATTTAGTCAATTTTCCAAATTAAATTTTACGCCACTTTTAGCTGAAGGGAATTAGTGGCTCATTGCAGATTTTAACGCCTTTTTCAGTTTTTCCTAGTTAAAAGTTTTTGACTATTGCAGTTGGATAACAACGTTATTTCACACACACACACTGAGTGTTGTGCAAATTTATTTTTGCCTGTTTAATGGATTTACTGCAATTTAGTCAAATATTTAAATTAAAGGTTTTAAGATGGATTTTGTCTTAAGAAATTTAGGATCCCATTGCTTAATTTACAATCTTACTCTTATATTCTGTCTGCTTTTGGGCAGGGTAATTTTTTCATTTTTTATGGATTTACTGTCATTTAGTAAATTTTTGTACAAGTATTTTAATCTCTACATTTCTTTAGAAATAAAGTGACTTATTATATATTTTTTAAGTCTTATACTTTATTGTGTCTAAGTAAAAAGGTTTTAACTTTTGCAGTTAGATAATAATATTGCATTAATTATGTTTTTAGCAAGAAAACTTTCTTTTTTAATGAATTTACTGCAAATTAGTTAATTTTCGACCCAAGATTTTCCACTGCATTTATTTTCCTAAATTTAATGATTCATTGTCTATTTTAGTCACAGAGCTGACCCCAGAATAGGTTGAACTATTAAGCAATGAACTATTAAGTTTATTTAGACAGTTTTCTTAATACAATACAATAATGTTATCCAACTGCGAACTGAGATTTTACATTGTACTTATCATTAGAAGTTAAATGGCTCATTGCTTGTTTTACAGTCTTATACTCTATTTTCCTAAATTAAAAATTTTTGACTAATTCGTTTGAATAAAAATTTTTCATTATATTTTTAACATTGAAGTCTCTTATTTATAAATTGTCCATTACCATTGAATAGTTTTATTTTTATATTCCATTACCTATTTTAAAACTTTTATGTTATATTTTTATACAGTTGGATTACAATATTGAATAGTGATTTTTGGCAAAAATTTTTAATGGCGTAGATTTTACACTTGATTTATATATTTAGTTGGCCATTCTATTTTAAAGCCTTTTTACTATACATTATCTCAGTGATAATGTTTTTGACTATTGCAGTTGTATATTAATATTGTATTGTGTTTTTCGCTGAAAATGTTTCTCCTCTTAATAGATTCACTGCAATTCAGACAATTTTCGAGCTACAACTTTAGCTGCGTTTGTCTTAAAAACTTTTATAGCTCACTTTCTATTTTAGAGCTTTATTCTGTTTTGTATAACTTAAAAGCTTTTGTCTATTGCAGTCGAATAACGATATTACACATTGTTTCCACAAGATGTTTCACCCTTTTTAACGGATTTACTGCAATTTAGTCAATTTTCCAAATTAAATTTTACGCCACTTTTATCTGAAGGGAATTAGTGGCTCACTGCAGATTTTAACGCCTTTTTCAGTTTTTCCTATGCAGTTGGATAACAACATTATTTCACACGCACACAATGAGTGTTGTGCAAATTTATTTTTACCTGTTTAATGAATTTACTGCAATTTAGTCAAATTTTTAAATTAAAGATTTTAAGATGGATTTTGTCTTAAAAAATTTAGCATCCCATTGCTTAATTTACAATCTTACTCTTATATTCTGTCTGCTTTTGGGCAGGGTAATTTTTTCATTTTTTATGGATTTACTGTAATTTAGTAAATTTTTGTACAAGTATTTTAATCTCTACATTTCTTTAGAAATAAGTGACTCATTGTATATTTTTAAGCCTTATACTTTATTGTGTCTAGGCAAAAAGGTTTTAACTTTTGCAGTTAGATAAAAAAATTGCATTATGTTTTTAGCAAGAAAAATTTCTTTTTTAATGGATTTACTGCAAATTAGTTAAATTTCGACCCAAGATTTTCCACTGCCTTTATTTTCCTAAATTTAATGACTCATTCTCTATTTTAGTCACAGAGCTGACCTGTTTCCACCCAGATTATAAAAGTTTATATTTGACAGAGCTGCCCAATTACTGGCCCACATACAGTTTCCAACCTATTGCTGGCTACCAGATGTGGTCCACAAACTATTTCCTTTGTACTGCTACCTGCCAGCAGCAACTCATCACTGGACTATTAAATGCTTCTAATCGTATTTGCAGCCAGCTTTGGATTTTTCTAGTGTGGCCACCTCACGACCAGCGTAACAGATTTTTATTAACTGTTAATTTTGCCACCAGTGGGATAGCTGCAGTTAATGTTGGCAACCAACTCTTGGCCTGATTTTGGCCATCACCTCATGTTTTTTGAGATTAATGTAATTTCATCAAATTTCGAAGTAACATTTTATGCGCATTTGTCTTAAGAAATGTAGTAGTTCATTGCCTATTTTAGAGCTTTATGCTGTCTTTTCTAATAAAATATTTTTGACTATTGCAGTTTGGTAACGTTATAGCACTGTGGTTTTAACACATTATTGAATTTTTTAGCGAGCTTTTTCCCTCTTTTAATTGATTTACTGCAATTTAGTGAATTTTTGAATTAAGATTTTACAATGCTTTTGGCTTTATAAATTTAGTAACTCAATGCCTGTGTTAGAGCTTCATATTGCATTTGTCGAAGTTGAGAATTTTATTATCGCAGTTGGATAACATTATTGTATTGTATTAAGAAAACTGTCTAAATAGAATTTTTGAATTAAGATTTTTAGAATGATTTTGGCTTTATAAGTTTAGTGGCTCATTGCCTGTGTTAGAGCTTCGTATTGCATTTGTCTAAGTTGAGAGTTTTAGTATCGCAGTTGGATAACACTATTGTATTGTTAAAAATTATTATTCATCCATTTTCCAGATTTTTAAACTTTTAACTTGGCGCAGTAGTAATTACATTTTAAATTAATTTTAAATTATTAACCAGTTTTATAGCAATAAAAATTTACTTCATAACTTAAATTGTAAGATTTTTAAATGAATTCTTAATTTTCATTTGAGGTTTTGAGTCGGGTGTGGGTCATTAAAATTCTCTATTGTGAGTTCAGGTCGATTTTCAGGTTACTATTATTTAGTAGTGTAAATATATAAGCATGATTATAAACCTAGTATAATCATTTACATATCTTTAAAAAACAAAATTGTCTTCTATGAAAATCTACAGGCATTCAAACTTATGTCTTTCCCCCCCCCCCCCCCCACCCAAAAAAAAAAAAAAAAAAAAAAAAGAAAGAAAGAAAAGGAAAGAACAAGAAAAAAAAATCTTTGAATTTCTTTTACTTAATATTCAAATTTTCTAAAATATACGTATGCTCAAAATATTTTGTTAATCAAAACAGTATTAATGTATAAATGAAGGAACTACTTTTTTCTAACTCAGAATATTTTCTATTTTGAAGTATAGGAAAGACATCGAAATGCAAAGTTTGAGATATATAGTTATATATACTTGTATTCTTCTATTCTTAGTCTTTTCGTGGAAAAAAAAGTGTTTGTAGATTTGAAAAAAATTTAATACATATATTCCTCTCCTTAATGCAAGGAAAATACCTGACAGATTTCAAAATAATATTTTACACTTGATTCAAATATTTAGTGTGCCCATTCTATTTTAAAGCCTTTTTACTATACATTATCTCAGTAATAATGTTTTTGACTATTGCAGTTGTATATGAATATTATATTGTGTTTTTCGCAGAAAATGTTTCCCCTTTTAATAGATTCACTGCAATTTAGACAATTTTCGAGCTACAATTTCAGCTGCGTTTGTCTAAAAAAATATTACAGATCACTTTCTATTTTAGAGTGTTATTCTGTTTCGTACAACTTAAAAGCTTTTGTCTATTGGAGTCAAATAACGATATTACACATTGTTTCCACAAGATTTTTCACCCTTTTTAATGGATTTACTGCAATTTAGTCAATTTTCCAAATTAAATTTTACGTCACTTTTAGCTGAAGGGAATTAGTGGCTCATTGCAGATTTTAACGCCTTTTTCAGTTTTTCCTAGTTAAAAGTTTTTGACTATTGCAGTTGGATAACAACGTTATTTCACACACACACACTGAGTGTTGTGCAAATTTATTTTTGCCTGTTTAATGAATTTACTGCAATTTAGTCAAATATTTAAATTAAAGGTTTTAAGATGAATTTTGTCTTAAGAAATTTAGGATCCCATTGCTTAATTTACAATCTTACTCTTATATTCTGTGTGCTTTTTGACAGGGTAATTTTTTTCATTTTTTATGCATTTACTGTAATTTAGTAAATTTTTGTACAAGTACTTTACTCTCTACATTTCTTTAGAAATAAAGTGACTTATTATATATTTTTTAAGTCTTATACTTTATTGTGTCTAAGTAAAAAGGTTTTAACTTTTGCAGTTAGATAATAATATTGCATTAATTATGTTTTTAGCAAGAAAACTTTCTTTTTTAATGAATTTACTGCAAATTAGTTAATTTTCGACCCAAGATTTTCCACTGCATTTATTTTCCTAAATTTAATGATTCATTGTCTATTTTAGTCACAGAGCTGACCCCAGAATAGGTTGCCACCCAGATTATAAAATGTTCATGTTTGGCACAGCTGCCCAAATACTGGCCCACATACAATTTCCATCCTATTGCTGGCTATTAGATGTGGTCCACTAACTATTTCCTTTGTACTGCTACCCGCCAGCAGCAACTCATCATTGGGCTATTAAATTCTTCCAATCGTATTTGCAGCCAGCTTTGGATTTTTCTAGTGTGGCCACCCCACGGCCAGCGTAACAGATTCTTATTAACTGTTAATTTTGCCACCAGTGGGCTAGCTGCAGCTAATGTTGGCAGCCAACACTTGGCCTGATTTTGGCCATCACCTCATGACTTTTGAGATTAATGTAATTTCATCAATTTTCGAAGTAACATTTTATGTGCAGTTGTCTTAAGAAATGTAGTAGTTCATTGCCTATTTTATAGCTTTATGCTCTCTTTTCTAATAAAATATTTTTGACTATTGCAGTTTGGTAACGTTATAGCACTGTGGTTTTAACACATTATTGAATTTTTTTAGCAAGCCTTTCTTCTCTTTTAATTGATTTTCTGCAATTTAGTGAATTTTTGAATTAAGACTTTACAATGCTTTTGGCTTTATAAATTTATTGGATTATTGCCTGTGTTAGAGCTTCATATTGCATTTGTCGAAGTTGAGAGTTTTATTATGGCAGTTGGATAACATTATTGTATTGTATTAAGAAAACTGTCTAAAGAAACTTAATAGTTCATTGCCTATTTTAGAGCATTATACTGTTTTTGTCTTATAAAATTTTGTTGACTATTGTAGCTTGATAACGGTGTAGGATTGTGGTATTAGCGCATGTGTTTTTAGCAAAAGTTTTCCTCTTTTATTTTATTTACTGCAGTTTGATCAGTTTTTGAATTAAGATTTTACAAAATTCTTTTGGCTTTGTAAATTTAGTAGCTTATTGCCTATTTTAGAGCCTTATATTGCATTTTTCTAAGTTGAGAGTTTTACTCTTGCAGTTGGATTTCACGATTGTATCGTGTTTTTAATAACATTTTTTTACCGTTTATTTAATGGACTCCGTGCAATTTAGTCTGTTTTCAAACTAAGATTTTACACTGCATTTTTCTTTAGAGGTTTTTGTGGCTTAATTTCTGATTTAGAAATTTAATATATATATATATATATATTTACTACTTTAAAATTATGACTATTGCAGTTGGATATCAATACGGAATAGTGTTTTTAGCAAGAAGTTTTTTTTAAAAAACAGATTACTGCAATTTAGTCATATTTGGATCTTAGATTTTACACTGTATTTGTCTTTAGAAATTTAATTGCTCATTGCCTGTTTTAGATCCTTATACTGTTTTTTTTTTCAAAATTGAAGTTTTTTACCAATGCATTTTAATAAATTTTTTTCATTGTATTTTCAGCTTTGAAATTTTTCATTTTTGATTCTTCATTGCTATCAATTTTTTTCATTTTTGTTGTCCATTATTTATTATTGAACTTCTATGTTATATTTTTTACTGTCGGATAACAATACTGAATAATGTTTTTAGGAGAGTTTCAAATGGAGTTACTGCAATATAGTCAATTTTAGAAATAAAATTTTACACTTGATTTAATTTTAAATATTTTGTGGTCCATATCCTATTTTAGACTATTTTATTATGCACTGGCTCAGTTATAACGTTTGTGACTGTTGCTGTTGAATAACGACATTACATTGTGTTTTCACAAGACATTTCACCATTTTTAATATGGCTTTACTGTACTTAAGTGAATTTTCTAACTAAAATTTTATGCTGCATTTATCTTAAGGAATTTAGTGGCCCATTTCCAATTTAAGTGCCTTTTTCTGTTTTGTCCAAGTTAAAAGTTTTTGAATGTTGTAACATTATTTCTTGCAGATTGTATTTTACACAAAATGTTTTCTTCTTTTTAATGGATTTGCTGCAATTTAGTCAATTTTTAAAATTAAGATTTTAAGGTGGGTTTGACTTAAGAAATTTCAGGTCCCGTTGCCTATTTTAGTCTTACCCTATATTTTGTCTGATTTTAAATCTTTTGACAATTGTAGTTTAATAATCTTATGGGATTGTATTTTTGGCAAGACGTTTTCTTCTTCTTCTTTTTTTTTTTTTTTTTTTTTATGAATTTGCTGTAATTTAGTAAATTTTTGAACAAAGATTTTTCACTGCACTTGTCTTTAGAAATAAAGTGGCTCATTGTCTATTTTTGAGCCTTGCACTTTATTGTGTCTAGATTAATACCTTATTGCGTGTAAGAAATTCCTTTTGGCACCGTTAATTTTGCCACCAATGGTCCAGCTGCAACTATTGTTGGCAGCTAACACTTGGCCTGATTTTGGCAATCATCTCAGTTTCTTTCTTTCTTTCTTTCTTTTTTTTTTTTTAGGTTAATGTAATTTTGTCAATTTTCGAAGTAACATTTTATGAGCATTTGTCTTAAGAAATTAGTTCATTTCCTATTTTAGAGCTTTATGCTGTCTTTTCTAATAAAACATTTTTGACTATTGCAGTTTCATAACATTGTAGCACTGTGGCTTTAACGTAGTATTGAATTTTTGTAGCAAGATTTTCTCCTCTTTTAATTGATTTACTGCAATTTAGTGAATTTTTGAATTAAGATTTTACAATGCTTTTGGGTTTATAAATTTAGTAACTCATTGCCTGTGCTAGAGCTTCATGTTGCATTTGTCTAAGTTGAGAGTTTTACTATCGCAGTTGGATAACACTATTGTATTGTATTTTTAATAATACTTTTTTCCTATTTATTTTATTGACTTCCTGCAATTTAGTCAGTTTTCAAACTAAGATTTTACACCGCATTTTTCTTTGTAAATTTTGTGGCTTACTTCCTGATTTAAAGTTTTAATATATATTTTAACTATGTTACAATTTTGACTATTGCAGTTGGATATTTATACGGAATAGTGCTTATAGCAAGGATGTTTCTTTTTTAAACGGTTTGCTGCAATTTAGTCATATTTCGAACAGAAAGTTTACGCTGCATTTGTCTTTAGAAATTTAATTGGTCATTGCCTGTTTTTGAGCCTTATACTGTATTTTTTTTTTTTTAATTAAAATTTTCAACTAAAACATTTGAATATTTTTCTTTAAATTGTGTTTGTAGCTTTGAAATTTTTCATTTTTAATTGTCTCCTACCATTGAATGTTTTAATTTTATAATCCATTATTTTTTCAGAGCTTCTATATTATACTTTTTGCTGTCGGATAACAATACTAATGTTTTTTTAGCAAGAATTTTAAATGGAGTAACTGCAATGTAGTCAGTTTTAGAAATAAGATTTTACACTCGATTTGATTTTTAAATATATAGTGACTTATATCTTAGTTTAGAGACTTTTACTATATAGTGTCTCTGTTATAATATTTTTGACTATTGTAGTTGTTTAGTGATATTGCATTGTATTTTAGCAGAAAATGTTCCCCCTTTTAAAGGGTTCACAGCAATTTAGTCAGTTTTTGAGCTACAATTTTATCTGCATTTTTCTTGAAAAGTTTAATAGCTCACTTATTTTAGAGCGTTATTCTGTTTTGTCTAAGTTAATAGTTTTTGACTATTACAGTTGAATAACCATATTATGCACATTGTGTTTTTCATAAGATTTTTCACATTTTTTAATGGATTTACTGTAGTTCAGTCACTTTTCTAACTAAAATTTTATGCTGCTTTTATCTGTAGGAATTTAGTAGTTCATTGCCAATTTTAGCTCCTTTTTCATTTTTGTTCAAGTTAAAATATTTTGACTATTGCAGTTGGATAACGTTATTTCATACACATTGTGTTTTTCGCAAAATTATTTCTCCTTTTTAATGAATTTACTGCAATTTAGTCAAATTTTTAAATTAAGATGGGTTTTTCGCAAGGAATTTATGGTCCCATTGCCTATTTTAGAGTTTGATTCTTTTGAATTAAGATTTTATATGGGAAATATTTTGATTGAATGTGTTATATTGTATTTGTCTATGATAAATGTTTTTGACTATTGCAGTTGATCGTCAAAATTCATTATTTTTCAAGCAAGAACATTTTTCTATTTTTATAATGGGTTTACTGCAATTGTTAACTTTATTATGGTTTTTCATTGCGAATTTTATGGATTCATTGTGTACTACTCTAACATTTTATATTGTATTTGTCTGTGTTAAATGTTCTATTCCAGTTGGATAACAATGTAAAATAGTATTAGTAAGTTTAATTCTATTATTATTATTATTTTAACGAGAAATTTCTACAGTTTAGTAATTTCGAGTAAAAAATCTATATTCCATTTTTCGTAAAGTATGATGGAGCTTTCTGCCTTCTTTAGATAATTCGACAATATTTTATCTCTTAATTTAATTTTTATATTATATATTTTGTTTTGGGATAACTTTTTTTAAAGGTGTTTCTTAGAATCATTCGGTCAGCTTTGCAAACAGATGATGCATTTTTTAACCCTTTTACTTTTAATACATGGATTGTTGTAAGATTTTTCCCTTTCAAAAGTATGTACGAAACACTTTTTTTAATTCCTTTTATTTTATTACTTTTTTTTCCTTTTCACGATAGGATAAGGTAAAAATTATGGTTTCAATATTCTAGTGAAAGGATCTGAGGAAAAAAAAAAAAATGAGGAGTTGTGGCCCCCTTAATGATTTTGTGACCCCCTTAATGATTTTACGGAGCGAAAGGGGTCGGTCCAGATTTTAATTCTTGGGGGCTATTACACAACTTTTCTTCATACAACCTTTCTTAAAGATCCATTTTTCTCCCCTATTTGATCGGAATTACGTATAAATTTCTAGAAAGTCCATTTTTAAAAACTGGATTTGTGTGATGGGTCCCACAATTATGACTGGATCAAAATTTCCATATTTATATGTAAGCTCTTATGTACTTGAACTTTAATTTTTTTCTTTATTTTTTATTTTTCAGATAAAAGAGAAATCGAGGAAGGAAATTGCAAGGAATTTGTTAAGGAGCAATGGATCGACCTCACAGAGAATCCCAAACTGTGGAAAAGCCCATTCAGTTTCCCAAAACGGATAAATTCAAGTATGTATTACACTAAAAATAGTGCAGAGATTATGCAACAGAGTTAGCTGTCACTCTGAGGAGACTCCAGGTTGCAACACCCCTTTTTACTACAGAACTAGATGTAGTTGTATCCGAACACCGTACAAGTATGTCCTGTAAGCAAATATACACTTGATGCTTATTATTATTTTATTTTATTTTATTTTTCAGATAAAAGTAGTTGAAGATTTAATTCAATTTGTGATTTAACAATTGACCGACTTCGTCAACAACTTAAACTGTGGTAAAGCCTATTCAAATTTTTAAGCTTTTCATGCTTAAGGATTACAAATTTGATTTTGGATTTTACTGTCTTTAAAGGTGAGTGTATTTTTTTTTGTGATTTATGAAAGTTATTTAAGAATTATTATTTTTAGCTTAAATAGTTTATTTATTATAATTTTGTTATAGTAATTTCTACTTTTAATATTTGCGTCAATATTATTTTGCCTTTTGTCCAAATATATTTTGTGCGTGCATTTTTTGTACTTTAGAGCTTAATAATTTTGTTCCGGTAATTTAGTATTTTAATAGGCTTATAAGAATTATGGAAGACTTTTGAGTGTAATAGCTTTAATAATTTAGTAATCGTAATTTTTGTTGTAAGATTTTCCTCTTTATTAGATTTGTCAAATATTTTCGTTATTTTTAGCGTTTTTTTTTTTTTTTTACCTTTAAAGCTTAATGATGATACATTTTGTTTAGAAGTTTACTCTTTTAAATGGCTTATAAAAATTACATGTTTATTTTTGAAAGATTGTTTATTTTATTATTTTTAGCTTCTATAACTTGATAATTACAATTTTGGTTGTGGGAATTTACGCTTTTAAAAAGGATTAACAAAATCAAATCGTCATTAAAAAAAAATAAATAAAATAAAAATAAAAACTTGTATTGCTATATTTTAAGCTTTTAAAACACAATAATGATATATTTTTTTTAATTGCAATTTACTGTTTAAAAACGCTTGTAAACATTTCATAACCACTTCTGCAAGAAATTCGACGTTATTATTTTTAGTTTTAATAGCTTTGTCATTATAAATGTAGTTGTAAGCCTTTTAAAAAAATGATTCGTGTTTTTTTTTTTTTTTTTTTTTAGATTTCGGGAGTAAACAGTTACTTCTGCGAGATTATAAAATGCTTTTTTTTTTTTCTTTTTATTTAATTACTTATTTTTTAAGTTATAAAAAGTTATTCTTTTAATTTTTTTCCCTATTATTTTTTGAACTCCTTTCTTGCTTCATTCATTTGGGCTTCTTTTATAGTATGTTTTTCTGTGTGTTTTATAAGCTTAATTATTATTTCAGTACTTTATATGCTGCAGTATTTTCTCTTACAATTGAATAATGAGAAAGCTTTGTAATAAGAAATCACCACAGAACTGATGTTTTAAAAGTAATAAGTACAAAACTTTGAATAAACGCGTCAAGCGAACAAAGTAGGCACGAGTTCTGCAAGCGTTGCCGCTTTGATTGCAGCATTCGTGCCTACTTTATTCGCCTGACGAAGGGTCGAGTGTTTTTTCAACCCAAAACAATTGTTGCGAGTTTATAGCATTTTATGGTGTTTATTCAAAGTTTTGTACTTATTAATAGAACTTTGTGTTTAATAAAACTTAGTGGTTATTTTCTAGGTTGCAAAAATTTTCTTTTTGTAGAGATTTATGAGAATTATTGCTTCACTTTTTAAAAAAGAAAAAAAAAAACTTATAATTATTATTTTACAAGATACGTAGTGTTTATTTTAGCATGTCATTTTAAAATGTATAGTAGGACTGTTAACATTTGAAAAAAAAAAAAAAAAAAAAAATGTATGGTATTTATGAAAATTTGCTATTTTGAATGTGCTTTTAGAGAAATGGTTACTAATGAACGAAGATTTCTTAGTTGAATTTACTTTAATTTTTGACAAGTTTGAAATATTTTTTATTTAAATAAGAAATTTGAATTAATGATACTTTTTCTCTTTCAAGGAATTTATGGTAATTACATAATTACTTTGACAGTCTGCTTTCCCCCCCCCCCCCCCCCCGAAAATGTGGTGAGATTGATTTACACGCGATTAAAAAAAAAACATAATAATAATAAATAAAATAAAAAGTATTTAGGTAAAGAAGTGCAGGACAGATCCAAGTTTTGATTTTAGGGCCGATTTTTTGTAAAATTAAAAATGTATTTTGTGTTTTTTCTGTTTAGTTTTGTTAAAAAAAGAATTCTTATGGAAAATCTTCTGTTTTAGCTGTTTCATATTTTATTTTTAATATCTATAGCTCAGCGATGCGTAATTTTGTTTGATTGAAAAAAAAAAAAAAAAAATGCAGGATTTGGAAAAAGTATAAGATTTTCTTAAAACTAAATTTTTGAAAGCGCTTTTCTATTTCTATTTCTATTTCTATTTCTATTTCTTTTCTTTTTTTTTCTTTTTCTTTTTCTTTTTTTTTTTTTAAATATTAATATTATGAAGGCCCCCAAATACTTTTCTTGGATCTGTATCAGGCTTTTCACAAAGGGAAATTTGAATATCACTGTTTTTATAAAGTAATTTTAGACTTGACTAATCGTTGATATCCATGTGAACTCTGTCCCTACATAGTTTCTTTTATTAGCTGTAATTGAATATACATGAACTTTTAAGGTATTTGATTTTTTTTTCTTTCTATATTAGAAAACAAAGATGAATATGGAAGAAAAATTTTAGATGGAAAACGGACACAGCTGGTTGTTCCATGCTCTAAAGTCCCAATCTGTCCCACCAACAGTCCTTAGCCAATATCTTACAGCATTCTTATGCTGCACCAAAGGAAATGCAGAAGGTAAGTTTGAAAAACAGTATTTACTAAATATTTTTTAATTTATTTTTTTTATTTTTTAAATTCAATTTACAAGTGTAAAAATCTTAATTATTTTTCTTTATCATTTAAAAACTAATTGAATAGGGAAGGAAATTTGGCTGATTCCACTGATTGTCTTGTGCTGTAGAGCGACTATCCAGTCCCATCAGCAGTCCTCAGTCAACATCCTACAGTGTCAGTGTAGTTCACCTAAGGAAATACAGTATATGGTTTTAAAATACGGGTAAGTTTTTAAAGTAGTATTGACAAAATATTTATTTTTTTTATATATGTTTTTTATTAACTTATTAACCCAGCTAAAAAAAAAAAAAAAAAAAAAACTGTAAGAAATATTATAAAAAATGAAGAAAAATTTCAGATAATCTGAAGGAAATTTAGAACTATCCCAGCTTTAAAAAGTCTTAAAAAAAAAAAAAAAAAAAAAAAAAAACTATAAAAATGAAGAACTGCAGGTAAACTGAAGGTAGTTAGAACGGAACAGCTAAAAAATTTGCAGGTAACTCCCCCCCCCCAATCATTTTCCCCCTTAAACGTATTGTTCAAAATACCTTCATTTTATCTGCAGTTTTTTGCAGTTTTTCCTTCATTTTTATAGTTTTTTTGGATACTGTTTTAAGCTGCGATTGTTTCAAATACCTGCAGATTATCTGCAGTTTTTCTTCATTTTTTATAGTTTTTTTTTTTTTTGGAACATTTGTTTTAGCTGGGTAATATATTGAAATAATGCGATTTTAAAACTAATAATTTTTTTAATTTATATTTTCATTATTTTTCCAGAAATATGTAGGAATTGATCAGGGATATGATTTCTGTGACTGTTTCTCATTAGTATTTCCTAACAATATTTATTACCCTCTTAAACAACAAAAATACTGTAAAAATATAAAAAAGTTTTCTGTATAGAAGTAATGGTATTAAAATTTGCAGAAACCACATCCCTGTTTATATTTATAAATTTACTGATATTTTTATCTTCTTAATTGACCTAAAAAATATTTTTTAAATTTATCAGTGCAGTTCACCTAGGGAAAAACAATATATGGTTTTAAAATATGGGTAAGTTCTTAAAAAAGTATTTAAAAAATATTTCTACACTGTTAAAAAATATGCAACTTTGCTGACAGGAATTCTCTGTAATTTGAGAAAATAGTCGTAAATTAAGGAAAAATTACGTTGACAAAACGTATTTTTCTATCATTACAGAGAATTTCTGGCAGCAGAGTTGATTTTTTTTTTTTTTTTTTTTTTTTAAACAGTGATATGTTTCTTTTCTTAACTTATTAATATATCGAAATGATGCCATTTTATAATTAAAATATTTTAATTTTTTATTTTCATTGTCTCTTCAGAAACATGTACACTGTAAAAAATATCTTCTATTTGCTGCCAGACATTCTCTATAATTTGAGAAAATACATTGTGACAACGTAATTTGTTCGTAAATTACGTGTATTTTCTCAAATTACAGAGAATGTCTGGCAGCAAATAGAACATATTTTTTACAATGCAAGAATTGATCAGAGATATGATTTCTGTGACTGTGTCTTCACAGTATTTCCTAACAATAATCACTACCCTCTTAAACAACAAAAATACTGTAAAAATATGAACAAGTTTTCTGTATAGAAGTAATGGTATTAAAATTTGCAGAAATCGTATCCCTGTTTACATTTGTAAATTTACTGATATTTTTATCTTTTTAATTGACCTAAAAAAGTTTTCGTATTTAACAGTGTATTTCACTTAAGGAAATATATGGTTTTAAAAAATGGGTAAGTTTTTAAAGTAGTATTTAAAAAAAATATTTCCATAATATATATATATATATATATATATATAAATTTAAAATATATATAATGCTATTTTAAAACTAAAATATTTTAATTTTATATTTTCATTATCTTTCTAAAATATGTAAGAATTGATTAAGTATATGATTTCTGAGACTGTTTCTTAGCAGCACAGTCGGTAACAAAAGTCTCCGAACACTAGCAAAAATTCCTATATATAAAAAGTACACTTAATACAGTTTTGTTAAATAAATCTGCATTAAGTGTACTTTCTTTATATAGGAATTTTTGCTAGTGTTCAGAGACTTTTATTACCGACTGTATTTCCTAAAAATAATAACTACCCTCTTCAACTACAAACAATTCTGTAACAATATGAAAAGTTTTCTGTATAGAAATAGTGGTATTTAAATTATCAGAAATAACATCCCTGTTTATATTTATAAATGTACTGATATGTTTATCTTTTTAATTGACCTAAAAAATAGTTTTTATATTTATCAGCGTATTTCACCTAAAGAAATATAATGTATGGTTTTAAAATATATGTAAGTTTTCAAAGTAGTATTTAAAAAATATTTCCCCCTCTCTCTCTATATATATATATTTATTAACTTATTAATATATCGAAATAATGCTATTTTAAAATTAAAACATTTTAATTTTATATTTGTTTGTAAAAATATGAAAAAGTTTTCTGTATAGAAGTAGTGGTATTAAAATTATCAGAAATAACACTGTTTATATTTATAAATTTACTGATATTTTTATCTTTTTAATTGACCTAAAAAACATTTTTTTGTATTTATTTTGCAGATCCTGACCTCCTCTTTAGTGATTTTGTTATTGTAACCGAACGTAGTGTATTGCTGATTACACCTCTTTCCTAATATGTGCTGCTGCATAAGAAATAGTTTTGCAGTCAGAAAAGAAACAAATAGCAATCCATTCACTTGCATTAAAGTAGGCCTTGGGGAAATAAAACTTGGCAACTTAGAGACTAAATTTGGCATGAAATGGTAGTTTGAGATTGCCGAAGTTACGAACCTCTTTTTTCAACAGGAACCAATTTCTGGGAATTTCTGTTGGATCCTTATACAGATTCACCCGAAACCTTCACTAAATTCCAGCTGCTACGGAGATAAATAGAAGCAGATTGTCTGAGTGGTTGTCTCTTAGAGACAGTGCTCCAAACACTTGGTCATTGGTCCTGAATCAATAAAATTCCTGTTCTGTGACATATAAATGCTGTTTATAGTACAAGTGACTGTTAAATGAACAACCTTCAGGATATTTATTAAACCTTGATTAGGGTTATATTTATGACAGCTTTTCGAGAATATTCGCTGAAGTGACAGATTCATCATTCATCTGTTTGGAGAACATTCGTTGTATAAAATTTATTCAGTGACATTAAGAACTATTTTATTCACGCAAAAGAGTCGACTTTTTGTTTGTATTTGCATAGAAAAGAACCTTTTTCACATGTTTGAAGTCTGAGAAATTATCTATAGCACGAATAAGGTTTTCGGTGGGTTTCCCTTATTCTTTTCGCAAATGCGGTGCTTATATACATGATTCCCACTAAATAAATGATAATGTTAATGTATATTTTTTAAGTGGAATTTTGATGTAACCAAAGGAGAATTTTGATTTAAAATTGTTCTTCATTAAGAGTATATTAGATAAAAAAAAAAAAAATTTCTGTTAAAAAATTTATTCGTTGAAAATTGGCCAATTTCAATGAATAAATCTCTAACATTCTGTGTATATTGTAAAGGTAAAATACATTTTATATTAGGATAATATAGGTTTTTAAGATATGTATTATTTGTATTTATGTGCTAATATATGTATATAATTAATAATTAGAGTAATACACAATCAGCTCACATTATACAAAAACAATACTAAGTGGTACTACTAATGGGTTATTGATTTGACAGGGTTAAATATGATGAGAGCTGATAAAATCCTATAGTATATCATAAATGTATAGTTTATAGTCTAGGATAGACTACAATCAGTTTGCATTGCACAGAAAATAGTATATAGTATCGGTATAGAATTGTTACTTTGAATATCTATGATGCAAGTTGGCTGCATTTTATGTTATATGTAATAATAATAATTTAACTGTATTTAGTTTTAGAGTTCAATTAGGTTTATGTGCAGTCAGCTTTCATTATATAAGAACGGTAGGTTTTGTATAGAGGAGTTATTACAATGCTTTGTCAGGATATCTATGCAGTGCAAATTGATTTTATTATACTGTAGTGATAATGAATTGCATAATATAGGTATTTAAGATTCTTATTTGTATTTAGGTGCTAAAATAGATATATATTTAATAACTATATACATACACAATCAGCTCACATTATACAAAAACAATACTAAGCATTAAATGGTTTATTGATTTGACAGGGTTACATATGATGAGAGCTGATAAAATCCTATAGTATATCATAAATGTATAGTTTATAATCTAGGATAGACTACAATCAGTTTGCATTGCACAAAATTATAGTATATAGTATCGGTATAGAGTTGTTACTTTGCATATGTATAATGCAAGTTGGCTGTATTTTGTATTAGCTTGAATATTAAAAAAATAACTGTATTTAGTTTTAATGTTCAATTAGGTTTGTATGCAGTCAGCTTACATTATATAAGAACGATTGGGTTGTGTACAGACGCGTTACTATACGGTTTTGTTAGGAGTGCCGACCATGCAAGCTGATTTTATTATACTGTAGGGTTAGTACATTAGATAATATAGGTTTGCGTTATTTGTATTTAGGTGTTGAATTAAGTATATTTTTGACAATTAGGTTAATGCACAATCAGCTCACATCATACAAAAGCATTACTAAGTATTAAAGTAGAATATTGATTTGACAGGGTTATGTATGATGAGAGCTGATGGAATTGTATAGTACATTATAAGTGTATAGTTTATAATCTATATTATTATATAGTTTATAATCTAAAATAGTTTACAATCAGTTTGCATTGCACAAAAATATTACGTGGTATCGATAAAGAGCTGTTTGTATAATGCAAGTAGGCTGTGCTTTAAATTAGATTTAATAATAATAATTAACTGTACTTAGTTTTAGTGTTCAATTAGGTTTATGTGCAGTCAGCTTATATTATACAAGAAACGCAGGTTTTGTACAGATGAATTATATAATGCTTTGTCAGGATTGTGTGCAGTTGCAAATTGGTTTTATTATACTGTAGTGGTAAGGCATTAAATTTAGTGATAGGTGTTAGGCTAACATGCAATCAATTTGCATTAAATAAAAATGTTAATTTGGATTGTAAATACAACTATTTTGTTATAAGAGTGTTTATTACAAATTGGTTGTATAATATACCGATTTAACCGTATTTATTGTATTGTTTCATTGAGTAGATTAGATACAATTATCTTGCATTAAACAAAAATATTAGAAAGCGGACAATGGTTATTGTATTACAATATCAGGGTTGTGTATAATGCAAAATGGTCGTATTACTTTGAAAAATCATATTTTTTTATTTTTACAATGTATTCAAATTAATTAATACAAATTTGGTACCCAAGAGTTATGAAATTATGGCAAATTTTATTTATTTATTTTGTTGCTGTTATTAAATAACAATTTTCCTTAATGGGGAAAAAAAATAATAATTTTTTGATGTATAATTTAAAAAAAAGAAAACAAATGTAACAAAATTGTTATTAAAAAAAAAAAAAAAAAAAAAAAAAAAAAAAAAACTTTGTATGTGTTTATTTTAACATACAGAGAAATAAAATTTATAATGTTCTTGTTTAAATTTGATTCCTTATTTTAATCTATGTGTTCATATTGATTGTATTTTTATTAAATTGTTATATTATTTTCATTCCTTCCCCTTCTCGATTTTTAAAGGAAGTAGTTAAAATAGATTTAAATTTT
The DNA here is from genome assembly GCA_963930645.1 of Salticus scenicus. Taxonomy (NCBI): domain Eukaryota; kingdom Metazoa; phylum Arthropoda; class Arachnida; order Araneae; family Salticidae; genus Salticus; species Salticus scenicus. Next base: position 346,982,470 of record OZ005650.1, on the reverse strand, counting down.
TATAAAAGAATACATTCATATATTAATAAAAAAAAAAAAAAAAAAAGAAGGGAAGAAAGGAAAAGAAAAAGAAAAACAAGAATTCACAATAAATAAATAAAAAAGGCTTGGAACATCTTCAGAAATTCCTAAACACAGTATAAACAAAATTCTAAAAATTTCTGTAACTGTATATTACTAGTATCCTCCAGTGGTCAAATCTCGATCAATTCGTTTGACTAAAAATTTTAAGAATAAGTGTAAAAAAAAAAAAAAAAAAATCCGTCTAAATAATGTTCTAATTACTCTATCCTTGAAGATTAATACGTAAATAAAAAATCACTATCAATATTTTTATTTATGTAACGATGCATTTCCCTATCAATCTGACCGATGACTCTTCTTCAGGGTATTTCAGTATCAAAGATCACTGTTCATATCGAAATGATAAGTCAACAATTTAAAAAAGGAATAAAATTATGTTAACTTCTGTTGCTAGACAAGTAAATAATATGTATGTAAATAAAAAAATTATGCTCACTTTTGTTGACAAACGGCGAATGATACACTGTAAAAAAAAAAAAGTTAAAAGTACTGGAAAAATCTGGCAGCTGGGGTGCCAGTATTTCTCCGTCAAATATACAGGATAAAACTGTACTTTTAACAAAAAACCTGTTTGATTTACAGGATTCCTGTGTAAAATATATGTCAGTGATACAATTTTACGGTTTTCAACTGTATATTTGACGGAGAAATACTGGCATCCTAGCTGCTAGATTTTTCCTGTACTTTTAACCTTTTTTTTTTTTTTTTTTTTTTACAGTGAAAGAAAAAAAAAATCTATATTTGAAAATTTTTAATTTCCTGTTTTTTCAGATGCTTATTTTCAGAAAATGTCTGTCCGTCTGTGTATGTTAACAAAATATTTTGGATGTTGTATCTACTGAGCCAAGGGACAGAATTTTATCAAAATTTGATATTTTATGAAACCTTTAATTGACATAGGTGTTGGTTAGCGTTTGAGATATAATGGTCGAAAGGTAATGTTTCTATGCTGAAATTTCCTCCTCAATGGAAAAAAAAAAAAAACCGTTAAAAGTACAGGAAAAATCTGGCAGCTGGGGTGCCAGTATTTCTCCGTCAAATATACAGTTGAAAACCGTAAAATTGTGTCACTGACATATATTTTACACTGGAATCCTGTAAATCAAACAGGTTTTTTGTGAAAAGTAACAGTTTTGTCCTGTGTATTTGACGGAGAAATACTGGTGCCCCAGCTGCCAGATTTTTCCTGTACTTTTAACAGTTTTTTTTCTTTTACAGTGCTTAAAAAAAAAAAAAAAGCTGTAGCTCAACTTCTATAGTGTAAAAATGCACCAAAACTAGATAATGGAGACGTATAATGCGTAAAACTGAGTTGATTTAATTTGGGTGCATATAATATGATATGTGGTGTTTCAGCACTGCAATTTAATGATCCCATTTACGGGAACGCTATATCTAAGATTCTATGTTATAAAAAGCTTGGTATGAGAGATATAAATTATAAAAATAATGCTGAGTGAAATTGTGAATATATCGACTAAAAGGTGATGCTGCTAATATTTTTCTAACAATGAAAAATTTGAAAATGAATTTGGGTGCAATTTTTACCAATAGATGCTGAGATAGAGCCATTTGGAAAATTGCAAAAAATAAAAACACCCCCACCCGTCAGGTGATATACACCCAAATTGAATCAGTGTAATGTTTCATAATATATGTATCTTACATAGCGAGTGCGTTGCACATATATAGCATAGAAGCTGAAATATAGCCTGTCCGTAATTGCAGCATATCGCTGCTATCTTTCGTCCTTTATGTACTAGAGATGGGATAAACTGTTACTTGTCAGTAATAGGCTACTTCGTTCCACATTACATTAGGTAATAAGTTCCATGTTAGGTAACGTGTATATGCAATAGATACACATGTGCATGGGATTCATGTTTTTGAACGCTATTCTTTTTATCCAATTGTATTTTCTGTGTCTTAAAGAGACAAAAAAAGCTATTGGGAAATATTGGTATAAGGTAAAGCTAGGAGAGATTGCGCACACAGGGGATCGGCAGGAAGGAGTACAATGGGTGCTCTGAATCTCCAGGCAGTTCTGCAATATCGATAGCCGAGTGCCCACTCAGATGTGCATGTTCATTGCTCGTAAAGTCTAAGATTATAAACTGGTTATTTTATCCCGTTTTCAAAAATGTTTGCTTAAATTTTCAAAACCCTTTCTGGGAATTTTTATAGAATGATAGCATTACAAAATATTTTTTAATTAAACGATATCCCATGGACTCGTTTATAAACTTTACTTGCAGCAAGTGGTTGCTTGAATGTTGCATCATTTATAACAACAAGTGCAACGATTATAGACAACGATAGATTAGGTCAACAAACAAGAATCCATTCAAACTGAAAAGGAACTTAATTGATTTTAAGTTAAATATATTATCTAGTAACTAAATGCTACTTTTTATTATCTAGTCTTGTTCTTTTTTTTTTATCTGCTTCTTTAATTTATTTTCTTTAAATAAAAATTTTTAATCTTTTTTTTTTTTTTTTTTTTTTTTATTTATTTTCTGTTTTGTTTTAATTATTAAATTGAAACACCCACCTGCAATACAAAAATATTTGTTTACAAAAACCTTATATCAACGTCATTTAAGTGAAATCATCATTGTTAACAATTTAATTGCCGTTAAAATTAAGCGCAATCTCTCTTCCTCTAGCTCTCTTGGTTTTATTACAGCTGTTGCTTTAAGGTACCTACCTGCCTACCTTTAAAATGCAATTTTCAGTCAAAACTCCGATTTTCTGTTTTTGGTTTAGTATTAAAGCCTGACATTTTAGCTTTCTAAATCAGTTTGAATTTAGTTTTTATCTTGCTTAGAACGTGAGTTACAGGCATTTTAATATTAGTCACTCGCAAGTTTTTTGAAACCGGAAGTGACCGTAAATGTTTGTTTACATGAATGTTTTACTCAATATAAGCATCAAAATTTGTTACTGCATATAAAATGAATAATAAAAAAAAAATTGAAATAAATCAGGAAGCGTATTAAAATTATTTTTTATTTAATAGGTAAAATCTGGTTTTTAATTACGTTTTCTGCTTTTTCTCAGAATGAGATTTTTAACATTTTGCTTTATCGCAAAAGTTATAATTGGAATCTTATGAAACTTTCACAAAATACTCTAGAAGAGTTGTTTTAGGGATTGAATTACTACAATGAATCTAACTAAATTATTATTATTATTTTTTATTTTTTTATTTTTTGTCGATAGAAGTTATGAACTGTTATGATTTTTTCAGCATGTAAAATGTTATCTTTTCTAAAATATTAAATAACATGGTGGATATTTTTGAGAATAGTTCACTCCCTTAAGGACCTTTCAATAATCAAAATAAAATTTACAGAATGAAAATACCTTTATTTAAATTTGAATTATGATGTTTTGAAAAAGCGCTTATTATTTTTGCAAATTTTGATCCTAAATATCAAAATACTTTTAAATTTGCATATTTTTTCATACTAATCACTGTTTATAACTATATTCTGTTATGTAATGCACATAAATTGACAATTTTTCAATTGAAATTTTATTTTTCCGACTGACAAGGAAACATTCAAAAGGTGTCATCTTCAAAAAGTATTGAAAAAAATATGTGATTCTACTCTTCATAAAACACCAGAAAATGAAAAAATTATATATAAAGTATATTATTCAATGTTCTTAATTTTTGTTAATTTTTTAGTTTCTTCCTTGGATATTTAACGGTCCTATACACCCACAATGTGCTACTCTTAAATCTTTTACTTATATAAATTATAATAATAATATCTGTAGCACTAATGTAACGTAAAATCTCATTATCCACTCAACTACAATTACAATCATAAACTAGTATGAGTGGACACCATAAAAAATTTTTTATATATAATTTCACATAAATTCATGCAGTGCAAATTATTTACTAAATTATCCCCACTAAAAATAATCTCAAGATTTTCTCTAAAAATATCTGCAGAATCGATTAAGTTATTTGGCCCATTCTTAAGTAATTTTACAAAAATTTCTTTATAATGTCTTCACAATTTCTGCAGATATTTTATGGAAAAAGATAAATCTTCAAAATATTTTAAAATACTTGAAGAACGTTTTAAGAAAATACTATTTCCGCAGGAATATCTTTGGATTATTTTTAGTGGGAATTATTTACGAAAATTATTTTTCATGATAAATACAGACAATTTTTATCTGACGGAATTATAAGACTAAATGCCAAAATAAAGTCAATTTTGTGCCAAAATGAACATATTTGGTAACTTAGTTTTAAATTTTCACAAATATATGGTCCAATCCTTTGTTTTAAAGGTGTGGACGAGATCTTTTGAAAGATATCCATATTGAAAATTTACAACCAGAGAGGGGATACTTCTCCCCCCGGGAGGGGGAAGTGATGCTCCTACATGCACAATTTTTTTTTTCTAAATTACTAATACTATTATCAATAATTCATATAAATTTTAAAAATCACACGTTAAGAATAACTCTCATTATTTACATTTATTCGAAACTTTGTCCTAAACTGCCATATTAAAAATTTAGAAAAATTGGGATCCCAGTGCCACATGTTGAGCGATTGATCCCCAAATATAATCAGCACCAGTTTATGTCAAGGTCCAACTAAATACCAAGTTTTGTTAAATTTTGTTCATTGGTTCGTGAGATACAGTGTCCACAAAATTCGTGATACTCAGACAGACGGACATTTTCTAAAAACAGTCAAACAGTGTTCGGGACATCCCAAAACGTGTAAATCCATCGAAAACTGGAGTTCGAACATTTTCACGAATCCAATGCTTTTTCTATACATACATGTAGAAGAAACTAACAATTTAAAATAAATAATTCAATAGTTTCTTCACACCAGACGAAAAAAAAAAAAAAAAACAAGTTTTAAAATTTATACAACTAATTTATATAGAAACACATTTAAAAAAAAATAAAGCATTCTACGTCCAAGTGAAATTTATTAAAAAAAAAAAAAAAAAAAAAAAAAAAAAAGACAGAATGTGAAATCAATTAAGGTAGTGAATCAACGAATGCTTTGCCAGCTTCGCTGGTCACTGTATTTAAAGGGGATTAATGTGCAAGTTGAACCTGACGGGACTAATGTGAAAGTTGTACCTCACGGGACTAATGTGCAGGTTGCACCGAACGAACAAACTATTTCTTTCAACGAAAATTAAATCATTAAATTCATTGTTGTACTTATTTTTATTTCATATTGCTCACGCACTTTATATTTGTTATAACTGAGCCATTTTCAATTTCAGTGTATAAATTTGTTTATTATTTATCCTCTATTTTTGTAAGTTCACGTGCTCAACAATATGTCAAAGAAAAAAAAGAGTTAAATGAATTTAATGCTTTTAATTTTTATGTAAAATATGAGCGCGTGCTATCTTCAAAATTTGTTAAAATGTAAAGATTATGTGATGCGTGTGGCATCGATGGTTTTTTTTTTTGATTCAAGAAATAGAACAGAATAAAGTCAGGAACGATGTTAGTTGCATTTTTTCATATAGTTTGAGTTCTTAATTTTAGTGAACTACTTTTTACCGTAGGAATAATTTTACTATGTTTAATGTTATAGGGAATTATTATACGAGCATAAGTGATGCTACTTTAATAATTTTAAAGTGTAAATAAGTAGTATTGGCGTCCGCATTTATACAGTTTAATTTAGTAAGAGAAAAGCTAGGAATTTGCGGTGCTTATTCCGTTGCTTTACAACTTCCATTACCCACTATCACACGTATTAAAAACATGTTTAAAACCGTTAAAGGATTTAAAAAAGAAGATTTGAAGTGGGTAGCCGAAGAGATTGGAGAGACTTTGCCTTCGACGTTCACAATAGCAAGCTTAAAAGAGCTGATTTTAAATAGTAAAGAGTATGAAAAGGATCCCGAATCTGTGAAAGATATTTTAGAAAATGCTATAGCTGAAAGAAAAATGAAAGAAGAAAAACAAGAACAAGCTTTGAAAGAAGAAAGACAAGCTGAAAGAGAAGCTGAAAGAGAAGCTGAAGCGTTAAGGCTTGAAAAAGAAGCAGAACTAGAGAAAGAGAAATTAAGATTGAATCATGATTTAGAATTGGCGAGAATACAATCATCTGGGCAAATTCAAACTGATGCTATTTTAAGTAATTATGAAAATAGTATTATGAGACGAAAATTTACTTTACCTAAGCTGGAATTCAGGAAATTTGGCGGGGAAATTAAGGATTGGTTGCCTTTTTGGAGCCAATTTGAACAAATCGATAAAGATGATGAAATTGCCCCAGAGGACAAGTTCCAGTATTTAGTACAAGCAACAATCGCTGGTTCACGCGCAAGAGAAGTTGTTGAAAGTTTCCCGCCAACTGGCGCCAATTATTCAAAGGCAGTGGAAAGTTTAAAGGCTCGTTTTGGCAGGGAAGATATTCTAGTAGAAGTGTATGTACGAGAGTTATTGAAATTGATAATATCTGTGCAAACAAAAGGTAGATTTGCATTAACTTCATTATATGATAAGCTTGAGTCATATTTACGGGCGCTAGAAACATTAGGTGTTACCACTGATAAATATGCCTCCATTTTATACCCTATGGTTGAGTCTTGTTTCCCAGCAGACTTTTTGAAGGCCTGGAATCGCTCGAATCTCTCTTCTTCTAATACAGATGCTAAAGGAAGGTTGAATAATCTGATGCATTTTTTGAAAACGGAAGTAGAAGGTGAAGAGAGAATATCTTTAGCTGTAGCGGGCTTCGGTTTGACAAAGCGTGAAGATAATAAATATTCTAAAAGGAAAAACAGTGCAAGTGCAGACTATATGCGAAATAAGATATCGACAGCTGCAGGTTTATTGACAACGTCTTCTGCTTTAGATTTCAAAGGAGTATGCATTTTTTGCCAGGGCAAACATTTGAGCTCTGAATGCTTTTCAGCTCGAAAATTGAGTTTAACTGAGATACAAAAGATTGTAAAGGATAAAAATTGCTGCTTCGCTTGTTTGTTACCTAATCATACAGTGAAAAAATGTCGAGCAGTTTTAAGATGCATTATCTGTTCTAAGAAGCATGTGCCTTTGATGTGCGATTTGCGTGATTCTCAAGGTAAAACTGCACAAGAAAAGGTTGAAGAAAATTCAGTCAGCAGTGAAGTAATCATGGCAAATTTTAATAAGCAAAGTGCTAAAGTATTCCTTCAAACCTTAAAAGTGAAACTCATCTCCGAAAACAAGCAAAAAACAGTTCGTTTATTGTTAGATTCAGCATCCCAAAAATCTTATATTTTGAAAAGTATAGCAGAAGAGATGAATTATACTCCCATTCGTCAAGAAAAAATGATGCATTCATTGTTTGTCGGAGTTACAACAAAGGAATGCCAACATAATTGTTATAGAATAAAGGTTAAGGATATGAAGGAGAAGTTCACCTGTAATTTTGAAGTGATGGATCAAATTACTATATGTGAAAACATTCAACCGGTCGCTAATGGTCCGTGGATTAAAGAGTTGAAAGAATATGGAATCGAATTATCTGATGTAAGTCATTGCCGTGAAGTTATCGAAATATTGATTGGTGCTGATATTATGGGAAAGATGTTAACTGGCAAAAGAAAAGTATTGACATCTGCTCTTGTTGCTATAGAAACATACCTTGGTTGGACATTGATGGGCAAAGCGCCTCACACCGAAGTCTCAACAGATAATTTAGCAATGATGGTGACGTCTTTGCTTGTAAATGAAGCTGATATCTCAAACTTATGGAGATTGGACTTGATCGGAATAACAGATACTATAGAAAAGAAATCTAAAAGTGAGATTGACCGTCAAACAAAGGAACATTTCTTAGAGACAGTAAAAATTAACAAGGATGGTCGTTACGAAATTTGTCTTCCTTGGGCTGACGACACATCTGCATTACCAGATAACTTGAGTATGGCTGTAAGACGTTTGGAAAGTACAACTTCTAAGTTATTATCTAAGAACATGTACGGAAAATATGAAAATATATTTATGGACTGGTTGAATGAGGGAATCATAGAAGAAGTTCCTGCTACCAAAGTGAACTTTTATGGTAATTATTTACCTCATCACCCAGTTATTAAAGAGACCAGTAGTACAACACCTATCCGTCCGGTTTTCGATGCTTCAGCAAAGTTGGCTAACCATCCATCTTTAAATCAGTGTCTGCAGTGTGGCCCAAATTTGATTGAGCTTATCCCAGATATTCTTCTACGTTTCAGAGAAAGAAAATTTGGTGTAACCGCTGATATTAGAAAAGCGTTTCTTCAAATTAGCATTTGTGAAAAGGATAGAGATTTCCTACGATTTCTATGGTGGAAAGATCTAAAAGAGAAGAAACTTAGAGTATTTAGGCATGCATGAGTCGTTTTCGGTGTAAAGTGTAGCCCTTTTCTTTTATCATCAGTAATTGAATATCACATCAAAAATAGTGCAAGTTTTGAGGAAAATTTCAAGCAAAGGCTTTTGCATAGTTTCTATGTAGACAATGTCGCCACTAGTGTGCACAGTGAAGAAGATCTAAAGAAATTTATCTCGGACTCAAAGAAAATAATGGCAAATGGTGGTTTTGATTTAAGACAGTGGGAATACACTGGTGATCACGATGAAACGTCGAACCACAAGGAAACTCAAGTATTGGGTCTGATTTGGGATAAGGTTTCCGGTACATTAAAAGTCAACATGAAATGGCTAAACGATTTCAACACAGAAAGGATTACCAAGCGAAGTATGTTATCGGCAGTTCATAAAATTTTTGATCCTTTTGGTTTTACTGCTCCGGTGATGCTTTATCCTAAATTGATGTTACAGAAAGCTTGGAAATTAGGAATTAATTGGGATGACGAAATAACTGGTGATTTACAAAAAGAATTCCCATTATGGTTTCAAGAACTTAAATATTTAAATGATGTTAAGATACCAAGACATATCCAGATCACTCCAGAAAACTTACATGCATGCACAATTCATACTTTCGTTGATGGTAGTAAAGATGCTTATGCAGCAGTAGTATTCTTGAGGATAGAAAATGAAGATCAAGGGGAAATAATTCTGCTTGCTGCCAAGTCCCGAGTTGCGCCTTTAAAAAATACGACTGTACCAAGAATGGAGCTAGTAGCGGCTACTATTGGCGCTCGTTTGGCGAAAACTGTTGTGGATGCTTTGGGTTGGCAGGAAATGAAGCGATATTACTGGAGCGATTCCTCAACAGTGCTTGCTTGGATATCAAGAAATGAGAGCTGGTCTGTGTTTGTCAGAAATCGGGTTCAAGAGATTCAGAAATTAAGCAGTCCCTCATCATGGAAACATATACCAAGTGAGAAGAATCCAGCAGACTTGCCGTCTAGAGGCTGTAAGGCTAAGCAATTAGCTTTAATCAGATGGTGGGAGGGCCCACATTGGATGAAAGATTCATCAGAATTTAGAAACCACATGAACACTTCCGATGAAGATTGGAATGAGGAAGAAATTCAGAAAGAAAGGTCAAAGTCTACTTGTATGTTGACGAAATCTGAATTTCCATCCAACAATAACTGGTATTACAGCTACTTTTCAAGTTATGAAAAAATCATACGTTTAGTTGCTTGGATTCTTCGCTTTAAGCATAATTGTTTAAATCCTGATAAGTAGAGTAAAGGCGAATTGACGGCTACTGAATTTCGGGAAGCTGAGATAAAAACTCTACGTATGGTTCAAAAAGAATCTTTCTCTTCGGAAAGTGATGAAAGATTGAAGACATTACAAACCTGTAAGGATGAGCAAGATGTCATTCGTTTGAAAACTAAAATAACTTACAGGAAAGATAGTGAAGATTTTCTCCATCCCATAATTCTCCCTTCAAAGCATGAAGTTGTTAAGCGACTTATTTTTTATATTCATGTAAAGAACTGTCATGCGGGGTTACAAATCCTCTTAAATTTGCTTAGAGAAAGGTATTGGATCCTCAACGGAAGAAAGAGTGTAAAGCTGTGTTAGCCAGCTGTGTGATTTGTAAAAGGTTTAATTCAAGGGCTTTATGGACATCTAGTGCTCCTCTACCTGAAAACAGAGTAAAAGATTCTGCCGTATTTCAAGTTACAGGCATAGATATGGCTGGTCCTTTGTATCTTAAGAACGATAAGAAGAGTTGGATTTTGATTTTCACATGTGCTATATATAGAGCTGTTCATCTAGAGCTAGTGACCTCTGCTTCCACAGATGCATTTTTGATGGGTTTGAGAAGATTTGTGGCTCGCAAAGGAAGATGCTCTGTTATCTACTGTGATAACGGAACAAATTTTGTTGGCGCAGCTAATTTATTGAGAAGCTTAGATTGGCAATGTATACAAAAATATGGGTCTGTCAACTTCATAGACTGGAAGTTTAACCCGCCAACGGCGGCGTGGTGGGGTGGCTTCTGGGAGAGGCTGATTAGGGTAATAAAAGATCTTCTTAAAAGAGTCTTAGGACGCGCCTGTCTTATGTACGAAGAAATGACAATTCTTTTAGCTGATGTTGAAAGTGTAGTGAATTCAAGGTCTCTAACATATCTTTCTGAAGATGCGACTGTAAAGCCTATCTCCCCATCTATGTTTCTTCAAGATGTTCACGAAATTCAGCTTCCAGATGTTGATGCAGTTGAACAAAATTCTTTATCAAAGAGGCTCAGATACAGGCAGTCCCTACTCAGAGCTTTAAGAGATCGATTCCGATCCGAATATTTGGGTGCTCTCATACAGCAAGCAAACAGAAAGCAGCCAGAAAAGGGTATCGCTGTCGGAGATATTGTATTAATTGGATCTGACAACAAGAAACGAATCCACTGGCCACTAGGCCGTATCACAGAGCTTATTCCTGGAAAAGATAATAAAGTTCGACTTGTAAAGGTTCAAACTTCGCAACATGAACTTTTACGACCTATTCAAAGATTATATCCTTTAGAAGTAACATCATCAAATAATAGTTCAAAACTAAAAGAAGCATACCATTCAAAGGAAACCTCTGCTCAAACTGTTAAACCCGTTGTAACTTCAGAAGAGGAACCAGTCAGATATAGCAAAGCGGGAAGGAGAATAAAGTCCCTGAAAGACTAATGTATTGAGAACTACACCTGCAACATTTGGTTTTGATTATAACCTATAATCAAAAGGTGGGAGGATGTTATAACTGAGCCATTTTCAATTTCAGTGTATAAATTTGTTTATTATTTATCCTCTATTTTTGTAAGTTCACGTGCTGAACAATATGTCAAAGAAAAAAAAAGAGTTAAATAAATTTAATGCTTTTAATTTTTATGTAAAATATGAGCGCGTGCTATCTTCAAAATTTGTTAAAATGTAAAGATTATGTGATGCGTGTGGCATCGATGGTTTTGTTTTTTTTTTGATTCAAGAAATAGAACAGAATAAAGTCAGGAACGATGTTAGTTGCATTTTTTCATATAGTTTGAGTTCTTAATTTTAGTGAACTACTTTTTACCGTAGGAATAATTTTACTATGTTTAATGTTATAGGGAATTATTATACGAGCATAAGTGATGCTACTTTAATAATTTTAAAGTGTAAATAAGTAGTATTGGCGTCCGCTTTTATACAGTTTAATTTAGTAAGAGAAAAGCTAGGAATTTGCGGTGCTTATTCCGTTGCTTTACAATATTTCTTAATTGAAAATTAAAAAAAAAAAAAAAAAAAAAAAAAAAAAAAAAAAACTTTTTAACGATACTGATTATTATTAATTTTCTTTTCTTTTTCTTAAAAAAGAAAAAAAGAAAAGAAAAGAAAGGAAAAAAAAGGATTTTGATGAAATTCTGGCAAAAGCAGAATTTAGTTTAGGACGGAGGACTATTAGTTTTTTTTCTCTTCAAATTATTACATCGCTTTCAAATTATTCAATTATATTTTCGCTAAATTTTAGGTTTCGATAAATGTCCAACTATCGAAAAATGATTTCGACAAATGTCCGACTATCGAAAACGACAACGCAGAAATCCCAAATTGAGACTAATAGTCCTTAGTCCTACAAAAAAAAAAAAAAAAAAAAAATGTAAAAAACTGAAAAGCGAAATATAAATAGGATAACCTCTTTCAAATTAAATTTAATAGCCACATAAAACCACATGGGAAAAAAAAAGTTCTCGAGCCAAACGCATTCACATATGCCACAAGCTATTACGTAATTTTAACCACAACTGTTAGGAGCAGTGATGCCAGATTGGGGATTTTGTCCCCATTTTGGGGATTTTTGAGGCTTCTGGGGACAATTTTGGGGACCAAATGTTTGTGGGGACTTTTTTGGGGAATTCTAAAATTTTTGGGGACAAATCTGGGGAGTTCTGCAACTTTCTGTCAATATTGGCAACGTAATGATTTATCCCTATGACCAGGGATTTTCAATAGCTTTATTGTTATTTGGGGATTTTTTTCAAAATTTGCCTTCATTTGGGGAAAAATCTGAGCTTAAATCCACTTAAATCTGCTTGATATTTTTTTTGAAAAAAATTTTATTTTCCCTTTTTAGTAGAAATCAAGTTGGGGATTTTTTCGAAAAAAACCCCTGATTTGGGGAAATTTGAAGACCTGTTTGGGGAAATAATTTTCGACCATCTGGCATCACTGGTTAGGAGTAATTTCAAAGATAAACATCCTACTGGGCAGCTGGAGTACATGATTAATTAAAATCAACCCAACCAAAAACATCTTTCATTCTTATTCTTTCCCAGATATCACTGTAAAAAGAAACCAATCGACCATTACTTGATCCATGCAAAATAATCAACATGAAATAATCTAATGTACGTGAAGTTGGCACCACCACCAAAGGTACAAAACTCAAAATTTATCTTAATCGTTTGTACTTCGTTAGTACCCAATTGTACCACAAGAAATTTCGTTTGTACCGAAAATGTTTTTAAACTATAGCTATTTCAATTTGGTGGTGCCAACTTCACGCTGGCACCACCACCATAAGAAAAACATTTAAAATCTATCTACATCGTTTGTACCTCGTTTGTACCCAATTGTACCACTTGAATTTTCGTTTGTACCAAAAAAATATTTAAACTATAGCCATTTTAACTTGGTGGTGCCAACTTCACGCTGGCACCACCACAACGAGAAAAAAACTCAAAATCTATATCAATCGATTGTACCTCGTTTGTACCCAATTGTACCACTCGAATTTTCATTTGTACCAAAAACGTATTAAAATTATAGCCACTTTAATTCACACATTATTACAGTCGTTTTAATATGGTAGTGCCAAATTCACTCTGGCGCCCAACAACAAGAAGAAAAAAAAATACAAACTCGAAATTTATTTTAATTATTTGTACCTGGTTCGTACCCAATTGTACCACAAGAATTTTCGTTTGTACCAAAAAATTATTTCAATTAGAGCCATTTTAATCCGTACATTATTATAGCGCTTTTAATATGGTAGTGCAAACTTTCCGCTAGACCCACACAACCCGGTAATGAAAAATAAATAGCATCAAAAACTATTTTAATCGTTTGTACTCCGTTAGTATCCAATTGTACCACGAGAATTTTCATTTGTACCAAAACAATATTTAAACTATAGCTATTCAAATCATGCGGTGCTAACATCATGCTGGCACCACCACCTTCAGAATAAAAAGTAAAAACCTATCTTAAACGTTTGTACTTCGTTAGTACCCCATTGCACCACAAGAAATTTCGTTTGTACCGAAAATGTTTTTAAACTATAGCTATTTTAATTTGGTGGTGCCAACTTCACGCTGGCACCACCACAACGAGAAAAATAATCAAAATCTATCTCCATCGTTTGTACCTCGTTTGTACCCAATTGTACCACTTGAATTTTCGTTTGTACCAAAAAAATACTTAAACTATAGCCAATTTAATTTGGTAGTGCCAGCGTGAAGTTGGCACCACCACAACGAGAAAAAAATTCAAAATCTATATCAATCGGTTGTATCTCGTTTGTAACCAATTGTACCACTCGAATTTTCGTTTGTACCAAAAACGTATTTAAACTATAGCCATTTTAATTTGGTGGTGCCAACTTCACGCTGGCACCACCACAATGAGAGAAAAACTCAAAATCTATCTCAATCGTTTGTACCTGGTTTGTACCCAATTGTAGCCTTTGAATTTTCGTTTGTACGAAATCAATATTTAAACTAAAGCATATTTTCATTTAGTAGTGCCAGCGTGATGTTGGTACCACCACAACGAGAAAAAAATTCAAAATCTATATCAATCTGTTGTATCTCGTTTGTAACCAATTGTACCACTCGAATTTTCGTTGGTACCAAAAAATTATTTTAATTATAGCCACTTTAATTCACACATTATTACAGTCGTCTTAGTATGGTAGTTCCAACTTCACGGTGGCGCCCAACAACAAGAAAAAAAGAATACAAACTCAAAATTTATTTTAATCATTTGTACCTGGTTCATATCCCATTGCACCACAAGAAATTTCGTTTGTACCGAAAATGTTTTTTAACTATAGCTATTTCAATTTGGTGGTGCCAACTTCACGCTGGCTACACCACCATGAGAAAAAAATTCAGAATCTATCTCCATCCTTTGTACCTTGTATGTACCCAATTGTACCACAAGAATTTTCGTTTGTACCAAAAAAATTATTTAAATTAGAGCCATTTTAATCCAGATATTATTATACCGCTTTTAATATGGTAGTGCAAACTTTCCGCTAGACCCACACAACCAGGTAACAAAAAATAAATAGCATCAAAAACAATTTTAATCGTTTGTACTCTGTTAGTATCCAATTGTACCACAAGAATTTTCATTTGTACCAGAACAATATTTAAACTATAGCTATTCAAATCATGCGGTGCTAACATCATGCTGGAACCACCACCTTCAGAATAAAAACTAAAAACCAATCTTAAACGATTGTACTTAGTTAGTACCCAATTGAACCACAAAAATTTTCGTTTGTACCTAAAAAGTTTTTAAACTATAGCTATTTTAATTTGGTGGTACCAACTTCACGCTGGTACCACCACCATGAGAAAAAAATTCAAAATTTATCTCCATCGTTTGTACCTCGTTTGTACACAATTGTACCACTTGAATTTTCATTTGTACCAATAAAGTATTTAAACTATAGCCATTTTAATTTGGTAGTGCCAGCGTGAAGTTGACACCACCACAACGTGAAAAAAAACTCAAAATCTATCTCAATCGATTGTATCTCATTTGTACCTAATTGTACCACTTGAAATTTCGTTTGTATCAAAAAATTATTTAAATTATATTCATTTTAATTCAGACATTATTACAGTAGTTTTAATATGGTAGTGCCAACTTCACGCTAGCCCCAAACATCGAGGGAAAAAAAAAAAAAAAAAAAAAAAAAAAAAAAAAAAACTCGAAATTTTTTTAAATCGTTTGTACCTGGTTCGTACCCAATTGTACCACAAGAATTTCCCTTTGTACCAAAATATTATTTAAATTAGAGCCACTTCAATCCGGACATTATTATAACGCTTTTAATATGGTAGTGCAAACTTTCCGCTGGACCCACACAACCAGGGAAGAAGAAATAAATAACCTCAAAAACTATTTTAATCGTTTGTACTCCGTTAGTATCCAATTGTACCACAAGAATATGCATTTGAACCAAAAAAATATTTAAATTACACCTATTCAAATTTAGCGGTGCTAACATCAAGTTGGCACCACCTACATCAGAATAAAAACTCAAAATCTAGCTTAAACGTTTGTACTTCGTTAGTACCCCATTGCACCACAAGAAATTTCGTTTGTACCGAAAATGTTTTTTAATTATAGCTATTTTAATTTGGTGGTGCCAACTTCACGCTGGCACCACCACAACGAGAAAAAATCTCAAAATCTATCTCCATCGTTTGTACCTCATTTGTACCCAATTGTAGCATTTGAATTTTCGTTTGTACCAAAAAAATATTTAAACTGTAGCCATTTTAATTTGGTGGTGCCAACTTCACGCTGGCACCACCACAACGAGAAAAAAACTGAAAATCTATCTCAGTCGTTTGTACCTCGTTTGTACCCAATTGTAGCCCTTGAATTTTCGTTTGTACGAAAACAATATTTAAACTATAGCATATTTTCATTTGGTAGTGCCAGCGTGAAGTTGGCACCACCACAACGGGAAAAAAATTCAAAATCTATATCAATCGGTTGTACCTCGTTTGTAACCAATTGTACCACTCGAATTTTCGTTTGTACGAAAAACGTATTTAAATTATAGCCACTTTAATTCACACATTATTACAGTCGTTTTAATATGGTAGTGCCAACTTCACGCTGGCGCCCAACAACAAGAAAAAAGGAATACAAACTCAAAATTTATTTTAATCATTTGTACCTGGTTCGTATCCCATTGCATCACAACAAATTTCGTTTGTACCGAAAATGTTTTTTAACTATAGCTATTTCCATTTGGTGGTGCCAACTTCACGCTGGCACCACCACCATGAGAAAAAAATTCAAAATCTATCTGAATCGTTTGTACCTTGTTTGTACCCAATTGTACCACTTGAATTTTCGTTTGTACCAAAAAAATATTTAAACTTTAGCCATTTTAATTTGGTGGTGCCAACTTCACGCTGGCACCACCACAACGAGAAAAAAAATCAAAATCTATATCAATCGATTGTTCCTCGTTTGTACCCAATTGTTCCACTCGAATTTTCGTTTGTACCAAAAACGTATTTAAATTATAGCCACTTTAATTCACACATTATTACAGTCGTTTTAATATGGTAGTGACAAATTCACGCTGGCGCCCAACAACAAGAAGAAGAAAAAATTCAAACTCAAAATTTATTTTAATCATTTGTACCTGATACGTACCCAATTTTACCACAAGAATTTTCGTTTGTACCAAAAAATTATTTAAATTAGAGCCATTTTAATCCGGACATTATTATAGCGCTTTTAATATGGTAGTGCAAACTTTCCGCTAGACCCACACAACCAGGTAATGAAAAATAAATAGCATCAAAAACTATTTTAATCGTTTGTACTCCGTTAGTATCCAATTGTACGACAAGAATTTTCATTTGTACCAAAACAATATTTAAACTATAGCTATTCGAATCATGAAGTGCTAACATCATGCTGGCACCACCACCTTCAGAATAAAAAGTAAAAAGCTATCTTAAACGTTTGTACTTCGTTAGTACCCCATTGCACCACAAGAAATTTCGTTTGTACCGAAAATGTTTTTAAATTATAGCTATTTTAATTTGGTGGTGCCAACTTTACGCTGGAACCACCACAACGAGAAAAAATCTCAAAATTTATCTCCATCGTTTGTACCTCATTTGTACCCAATTGTACCACTTGAATTTCGTTTGCTTTAAAAAATATTTAAACTATAGCCAATTTAATTTGGTGGTGCCAACTTCACGCTGGCACCACCACAACGAGAAAAAAACTCAAAATCTATCTCCATCGTTTGTACCTCGTTTGTACCCAATTGTAGCATTTGAATTTTCGTTTGTACCAAAAAAATATTTAAACTGTAGCCATTTTAATTTCGTGGTGCCAACTTCACGCTGGCACCACCACAACGAGAAAAAAACTGAAAATCTATCTCAGTCGTTTGTACCTCGTTTGTACCCAATTGTAGCCCTTGAATTTTCGTTTGTACGAAAACAATATTTAAACTATAGCATATTTTCATTTGGTAGTGCCAGCGTGAAGTTGGCACTACCAAATTAAAATGGCTATAGTTTAAATATTTTTTTGGTACAAACGAAAATTCAAGTGGTGCAATTGGGTACAAACGAGGTCCAAACGATGGAGATAAATTTTGATTTTTTTCTCATGGTGGTGGTGCCAGCGCGAATTTGTACCACCAAATTAAAATAGCTATAGTATAAAAACGTTTTCGGTACAAACGAAATTTCTTGTGGTGCAATGGGGGTACTAACTAAGTACAAACGTTTAAGATAGGATTTTAGTTTTTATTCTGAAGTTGGTGGTGCCAGCATGATGTTAGCACCGCATGATTTGAATAGATAGTTTAAATATTGTTTTGATACAAATATGAATTCCTGTGGTACAATTGGATACTAATGGAGTACAAACGATTAAAATAGTTTTTGATGCAATTTATTTTTTATTACCTGGTTGTGTGGGTCTAGCGGAAAGTTTGCACTACCATATTAAAAGCGGTATAATAACATCTGGATTAAAATGGCTCTAATTTAAATATTTTTTTTGGTACAAACGAAAATTCGTGTGGCAAAATTGGGTAGAAACCAGGTACAAATGATTAAAATAAATTTTGAGTTTGTATTTTTTTTTTTCCCTGGTTGTTGGGCGCCAGCGTGAAGTTGGCACTACCATATTAAAACGACTGTAATAATGTGTGAATTAAAGTGGCTATAATTAAAATAATTTTTTGGTACAAACGAAAATTCGAGTGGTACAATTGGGTACAAACGAGATACAATCGATTGATATAGATTTTGAATTTTTTTCTCGTTGTGGTGGTGCCAACTTCACGCTGGCACTTCCAAATGAAAATATGCTTTAGTTTAAATATTGTTTTCTTACAAACGAAAATTCAAAGGCTACAATTGGGTACAAACGAGGTACAAACTTTTGAGATAGATTTTGTGTTTTTTTCTCGTTGTGGTGGTGCCAGCGTGAAGTTGGCACCACCAAATTAAAATGGCTATAGTTTAAATATTTTTTTAGCACAAATGAAAATTCAAGTGCTACAATTGGGTACAAACGAGGTACAAACGATTGAGATAGATTTTGAGTTTTTTTTCTCGTTGTGGGGATGCCAGCGTGAAGTTGGCACCACCGAATTAAAATGGCTATAGTTTAAATATTTCTTGGTACAAACGAAAATTCAAGTGGTACAATTGAGTACAAACGAGGTACAAACGATGGAGATAGATTTTAAATTTTTTTCTCATGGTGGTGGTGCCAGCGAGAAGTTGGCACCACCAAATTAAAATAGCTATAATTTAAAAACATTTTCGGTACAAACGAAATTTCTTGTGGTGCAATGGGGTACTAACGAAGTACAAACGTTTAAGCTAGATTTTGAGTTTTTATTCTGATGTAGGTGGTGATAACTTGATGTTAGCACCGCTAAATTGGAATAGGTAGAATTTAAATATTTTTTTGGTTCAAATGCATATTCTTGTGGTACAATTGGATACTAACGGAGTACAAACGATTAAAATAGTTTTTGAGGTTATTTATTTTTTATTACCTGGTTGTGTGGGTCTAGCGGAAAGTTTGCACTACCATATTAAAAGCGCTATAATAATGTCCGGATTAAAATGGCTCTAATTGAAATAATTTTTTGGTACAAACGAAAATTCTTGTGGTACAATTGGGTTCGAACCAGGTACAAATAATTAAAATAAATTTCGAGTTTGTATTTTTTTTTCTTCTTGTTGTTGGGCGCCAGCGTGAATTTGGCACTACCATATTAAAACGACTGTAATAATGTGTGAATTAATGTGGCTATACTTTAAATACGTTTTTGGTACAAACGAAAATTCGAGTGGTACAATTTGGTACAAACGAGGTACAATCGTTTGATATAGATTTTGAGTTTTTTTCTCGTTGTGGTGGTGCCAGCGTGAAGTTGGCACCACCAAATTAAAATGGCTATAGTTTAAATGTTTTTTTGGTACAAACGAAAATTCAAGTGGTACAATTGGGTACAAACGAGGTACAAACGATAGAGATAGATTTTGAGTTTTTTTCTCGTTGTGGGGGTGCCAGCGTGAAGTTGGCAACACCGAATTAAAATGGCTTTAGTTTAAATATTTTTTCTTACAAACGAAATTTCTTGTGGTGGAATGGGGTGTTGTTTATTGGTCTAATCTAAAACCTGTAGATGGCGCTGCGCGCCGATATTAATGTTCTGTTTCTTCTTTTCTCCTTAGTGTGTTCTTCGTGTTCGTTTTGTAGTATGTAATAAATGTGTGTAGCCGTAATTGATCTCCTATTATTTTGGATTTATGTCTTGAATTCAACTCCAATGAATAGACAGGAACCTACAGAGGCCGGCAGTCCCCACGAATCTGGATCGATAAGGTAAGATATTTACCTTATTTAAATTTAATATTCTGAAATGTTTATTAATAATTATATATGAAAAGATATATCTGAAATGAGTCGCCAAAGTAGCGACATGTGTTTGAATGATGATTTTTATAAAGTCGTTAAGAATTTTAGCGACATAATTATTGGCGCCCGAACAGGGACTGCCAGGCCCTTAAATATGATTTAAAGCTGTTACTTATACTATAGTCCAAATTTGTAAATTAAATCAATATGGCTACCGAACTTGAAAAATTGAAGAGAAAAAGATCTACCCTAAAAGGATTGTGTACAAAATTGATGAACACGATAAATATAAAATTAAATGAACCCGACGAAGGGTTAAATGTTTTTGAATTAGAATCACAGTTAGAAAAACTGCAAGTAAAGAATAACGAAATTATAGAAGTTGAAGATCAAATTGAGGCCAAAATCACGGATCTCAACGAGCTACAATCTGAAATAGAAACGAGACAAGAGTATAGAGATTCAATTATTGATGTAAAAGCTCAAATTATCAATAAGATAGAGAAAATTAAAAATTTAAACGTTACTCCGATCTTATCGCAGCCAAGAAATGAGCAAACACCCAATCCGCATTTAGAAAGAATTAATGCTAGTTCTGTGAGATTACCCAAGTTATCAATTCCTGTTTATGACGGTTCTCCAGAAAACTGGATTGAATTTTGGAGCTAGTATGAAATCACAATACATAACAACAACAACATTTCTAATGTGCAGAAATTTGTGTATTTACGCAGCTTTTTAAAAGCCCAAGCTTTAACAGCTATTCAGGGTTTAGCACTCTCAGATCAAAATTACAATACTGCAATTGATTTATTAAAATCTAGATTCGGAAAAAAAGATATTATAATAAGATATAAAATTGACGCGTTATTAAATTTGAACCCTGTTAAATCTCCAAATCAAATTAAAGAATTACGCTTACTGCACGACGCCCTTGATGTTAATATTAAATCTCTCGAAAATTTAGGTGTGGATTTAAAATCTTACGGAAACTTGTTATTTCCAATTGTTACAAAATTAATACCCACCAGTATTATGATAGACTATAATAAAATGAAAACAGAATCCGAGGAATGGGATGTACAAGATTTGTTAAAACATTTAAAATTAGAAGTTCAGACTAGGGAAAAAACCTTTTAAGCTATTGTATAGCTTTTACCGCGGGCTTTGAGCGCGGCGACCGAATCAAAAAATTCCGTAACGAAAAAAAAACCTAACACAGTTCGGCAGACTTCGGTAGACTTCGGCTGTACGAAGCTCGCACGAATCGAGACGAGCTGCTCCGAAATAGGAAGAATACGTAAGCAGCTGTTTGTGAGAAAGTATATAGGTGTATAGGTAGGTATCTATCATTTATGAACAACAGTGAATAGCTGTACGCGTACAATTTGTGTATAAAGTAGATCAGATGAAACTTGAATATCCCCATTCGACTTGCAGGCCTTTAAAACCTATTAAATACCTTTTCTCTATTAAAATTTGTTTTCTTATCGGTCACCACGCTAAAAAAGTGTAACTTGAATTAATATCAAAGAAAAAACTTGAATATCCCCATTCGACTTGCAGGCCTTTAAAACCTATTAAAATTCCTTTTCTCTATTAAAATTTGTTTTCTTATCGGTCACCACGCTCAAAAAAGGTAACTTGAATTAATATCAATGAAAAAACTTGAATTAATATCAAAGAAAAAACTTGAATATCCCCATTCGACTTGCAGGCCTTTAAAACCTATTAAATACCTTTTCTCTTTAAAATTTGTTTTCTTATCATTATTGTTATCTTATCATTATTGTTATCTTATTCATTAATATCAAAGAAAAACCTTGAATATCCCCATTCGACTTGCAGGCCTTTAAAACCTATTAAATAACTTTTCTCTATTAAAATTTGTTTTATATCGATCACCACGCTCAAAAAGTGTAACTTGAATTAATATCAAAGAAAAAACTTGAATATCCCCATTCGACTTGCAGGCCTTTAAAACCTATTAAATACCTTTTCTCTATTAAAATTTGTTTTCTTATCGGTCACCACGCTCAAAAAGTGTAACTTGAATTAATATCAAAGAAAAAACTTGAATATCCCCATTCGACTTGCAGGCCTTTAAAACCTATTAAATACCTTTTCTCTATTAAAATTTGTTTTCTTATCGGTCACCACGCTCAAAAAGTGTAACTTGAATTAATATCAAAGAAAAAACTTGAATATCCCCATTCGACTTGCAGGCCTTTAAAACCTATTAAAATACCTTTTCTCTATTAAAATTTGTTTTCTTATCATTATTGTTATCTTATCTTTATTGTTATCTTATTCATTAATATCAAAGAAAAAACTTGAATATCCCCATTCGACTTGCAGACCTTTAAAACCTATTAAATACCTTTTCTCTATTAAAATTTGTTTTCTTATCGGTCACCACGCTCCAAAAGTGTAACTTGAATTAATATCAAAGAAAAAACTTGAATATCCCCATTCGACTTGCAGGCCTTTAAAACCTATTAATTACCTTTTCTCTATAAAATTTGTTTTCTTATCGGTCACCACGCTCAAAAAGTGTAACTTGAATTAATATCAAAGAAAAAACTTGAATATCCCCATTCGACTCGCAGGCCTTTAAAACCTATTAAATACCTTTTCTCTATTATAATTCGTTTTCTTATCGGTCACCACGCTCAAAAAGTGTAACTTGAATTAATATCAAAGAAAAAACTTGAATATCCCCATTCGACTTGCAGGCCTTTAAAACCTATTAAAATAGCTTTTCTCTATTAAAATTTGTTTTCTTATCGGTCACCACGCTCCAAAAGTGTAACTTGAATTAATATCAAAGAAAAAACTTGAATATCCCCATTCGACTTGCAGGCCTTTAAAACCTATTAAAATACCTTTTCTCTATTAAAATTTGTTTTCTTATCATTATTGTTATCTTATTCATTAATATCAAAGAAAAAACTTGAATATCCCCATTCGACTTGCAGGCCTTCAAAACCTATTAAATACCTTTTCTCTATTAAATTTTGTTTTCTTATCGGTCACCACGCTCAAAAAGTGTAACTTGAATTAATATGAAAGAAAAAACTTGAATATCCCCATTCGACTTACAGGCCTTTAAAACCTATTAAATACCTTTTCTCTATTAAAATTATTTTTCTTATCGGTCACCACGCTCAAAAAGTGTAACTTGAATTAATATCAAAGAAAAAATTTGAATATTCCCATTCTACTTGCAGGCCTTTAAAACCTATTAAATACCTTTTCTCTATTAAAATTTGTTTTCTTATCGGTCACCACGCACAAAAAGTGTAACTTGAACTAATATCAAAGAAAAAACTTGAATATCCCCATTCGACTTGCAGGCCTTTAAAACCTATTAAATACCTTTTCTCTATTAAAATTCGTTTTCTTATCGGTCACCACGCTCAAAAAGTGTAACTTGAATTAATATCAAAGAAAAAATTTGAATATCTCCATTCGACTTGCAGGCCTTTAAAACCTATTAAATACCTTTTCTCTATTAAAATTTGTTTTCTTATCGGTCACCACGCTAAAAAATGTAACTTGAATTATTATCAAAGAAAAAACTTGAATATTCCCATTCGACTTGCAGGCCTTTAAAACCTATTAAAATACCTTTTCTCTATTAAAATTTGTTTTCTTATCATTATTGTTATCTTATTCATTAATATCAAAGAAAATCCTTGAATATCCCCATTCGACTTGCAGGCCTTTAAAACCTATTAAATACTTTTCTCTATTAAAATTTGTTTTCTTATCGGTCACCACGCTCAAAAAATGTAACTTGAATTAACATCAAAGAAAGAACTTGAATATCCCCATTCGACTTGCAGGCCTTTAAAATCTATTAAATACCTTTTCTCTATTAAAATTTGTTTTCTTATCGGTCACCACGCTCAAAAAGTGTAACTTGAATTAATATCAAAGAAAAAACTTGAATATCCCCATTCGACTTGCAAGCCTTTAAAACCTATTAACTAACTTTTCTCTATTAAAATTTGTTTTTAAGCTATTGTATAGCTTTTATCGCGGGCTTTGAGCGCGGCGACCGAATAAAAAAATTCCGTAACGAAAAAAAAACCTAACACAGTTCGGCAGACTTCGGTAGACTTCGACTGTACGAAGCTCGCACGAATCGAGACGAGCTGCTCCGAAATAGGAAGAATACGTAAGCAGCTGTTTGTGAGAAAGTATATAGGTGTATAGGTAGGTATCTACCATTTACGAACAACAGTGAATAGCTGTACGCGTACAATTTGTGTATAAAGTAGATCAGATGAAACTTGAATATCCCCATTCGACTTGCAGGCCTTTAAAACCTATTAAATACCTTTTCTCTATTAAAATTTGTTTTCTTATCGGTCACCACGCTAAAAAAGTGTAACTTGAATTAATATCAAAGAAAAAACTTGAATATCCCCATTCGACTTGCAGGCCTTTAAAACCTATTAAAATTCCTTTTCTCTATTAAAATTTGTTTTCTTATCGGTCACCACGCTCAAAAAAGGTAACTTGAATTAATATCAATGAAAAAACTTGAATTAATATCAAAGAAAAAACTTGAATATCCCCATTCGACTTGCAGGCCTTTAAAACCTATTAAATACCTTTTCTCTTTAAAATTTGTTTTCTTATCATTATTGTTATCTTATCATTATTGTTATCTTATTCATTAATATCAAAGAAAAACCTTGAATATCCCCATTCGACTTGCAGGCCTTTAAAACCTATTAAATAACTTTTCTCTATTAAAATTTGTTTTATATCGGTCACCACGCTCAAAAAGTGTAACTTGAATTAATATCAAAGAAAAAACTTGAATATCCCCATTCGACTTGCAGGCCTTTAAAACCTATTAAATACCTTTTCTCTATTAAAATTTGTTTTCTTATCGGTCACCACGCTCAAAAAGTGTAACTTGAATTAATATCAAAGAAAAAACTTGAATATCCCCATTCGACTTGCAGGCCTTTAAAACCTATTAAATACCTTTTCTCTATTAAAATTTCTTTTCTTATCGGTCACCACGCTCAAAAAGTGTAACTTGAATTAATATCAAAGAAAAAACTTGAATATCCCCATTCGACTTGCAGGCCTTTAAAACCTATTAAAATACCTTTTCTCTATTAAAATTTGTTTTCTTATCATTATTGTTATCTTATCTTTATTGTTATCTTATTCATTAATATCAAAGAAAAAACTTGAATATCCCCATTCGACTTGCAGACCTTTAAAACCTATTAAATACCTTTTCTCTATTAAAATTTGTTTTCTTATCGGTCACCACGCTCCAAAAGTGTAACTTGAATTAATATCAAAGAAAAAACTTGAATATCCCCATTCGACTTGCAGGCCTTTAAAACCTATTAATTACCTTTTCTCTATAAAATTTGTTTTCTTATCGGTCACCACGCTCAAAAAGTGTAACTTGAATTAATATCAAAGAAAAAACTTGAATATCCCCATTCGACTCGCAGGCCTTTAAAACCTATTAAATACCTTTTCTCTATTAAAATTCGTTTTCTTATCGGTCACCACGCTCAAAAAGTGTAACTTGAATTAATATCAAAGAAAAAACTTGAATATCCCCATTCGACTTGCAGGCCTTTAAAACCTATTAAAATACCTTTTCTCTATTAAAATTTGTTTTCTTATCATTATTGTTATCTTATTCATTAATATCAAAGAAAAAACTTGAATATCCCCATTCGACTTGCAGGCCTTCAAAACCTATTAAATACCTTTTCTCTATTAAATTTTGTTTTCTTATCGGTCACCACGCTCAAAAAGTGTAACTTGAATTAATATGAAAGAAAAAACTTGAATATCCCCATTCGACTTGCAGGCCTTTAAAACCTATTAAATACCTTTTCTCTATTAAAATTCTTTTTCTTATCGGTCACCACGCTCAAAAAGTGTAACTTGAATTAATATCAAAGAAAAAATTTGAATATTCCCATTCTACTTGCAAGCCTTTAAAACCTATTAAATACCTTTTCTCTATTAAAATTCGTTTTCTTATCGGTCACCACGCTCAAAAAGTGTAACTTGAATTAATATCAAAAAAAAAATTTGAATATCTCCATTCGACTTGCAGGCCTTTAAAACCTATTAAATACCTTTTCTCGATTAAAATTTGTTTTCTTATCGGTCACCACGCTAAAAAAGTGTAACTTGAATTATTATCAAAGAAAAAACTTGAATATCCCCATTCGACTTGCTGGCCTTTAAAACCTATTAAAATACCTTTTCTCTATTAAAATTTGTTTTCTTATCATTATTGTTATCTTATTCATTAATATCAAAGAAAATCCTTGAATATCCCCATTCGACTTGCAGGCCTTTAAAACCTATTAAATACCTTTTCTCTATTAAAATTTGTTTTCTTATCGGTCACCACGCTCAAAAAATGTAACTTGAATTAACATCAAAGAAAAAACTTGAATATCCCCATTCGACTTGCAGGCCTTTAAAATCTATTAAATACCTTTTCTCTATTAAAATTTGTTTTCTTATCGGTCACCACGCTCAAAAAGTGTAACTTGAATTAATATCAAAGAAAAAACTTGAATATCCCCATTCGACTTGCAAGCCTTTAAAACCTATTAACTAACTTTTCTCTATTAAAATTTGTTTTCTTATCATTATTGTTATCTTATCATTATTGTTATCTTATTCATTAATATCAAAGAAAAAACTTGAATATCCCCATTCGACTTGCAGGTCTTTAAAACCTATTAAATACCTTTTCTCTATTAAAATTTGTTTTCTTATCGGTCACCCCGCTCAAAAAGTGTAACTTGAATTAATATCAAAGAAAAAACTTGAATATCCCCATTCGACTTGCAGGCCTTTAAAACCTATTAAATACCTTTTCTCTATTAAAGTTTGTTTTCTTATCGGTCACCACGCTCAAAAAGTGTAACTTGAATTAATATCAAAGAAAAAACTTGAATATCCCCATTCGACTTGCAGGCCTTTAAAACCTATTAAAATACCTTTTCTCTATTAAAATTTGTCTTCTTATCATTATTATTGTCTTATTCATTAATATCAAAGAAAAAACTTGAATATTCCCATTCTACTTGCAGGCCTTTAAAACCTATTAAATACCTTTTCTCTATTAAAATTTGTTTTCTTATCTACAAATCGATTGCGGATATTTTTATGATATATTCTTATTGAGGATACATTCTCATTTATTCAATAAGAAAAAAATTTGTTTTCTTATCGGTCACCACGCTCAAAAAGTGTAACTTGAATTAATATCAAAGAAAAAAAATACTGCATAAATAAATTAAATAAATAATTTTAATTGCATAAGTTGATAAAAAATGCTATGCAATAGCTTTACCGCGGCAGTCCTCGAGTGCCACACGTATTTTTTTTTTTTTTTAAACGCGAAGTAGAAACTCACAATAGCGGATATAAAAACTCAAATTCCAGATTTGATTCAAAATCATCGGAAAATAATAATAATAATGCTTACTACCGGAAATCTGGTTCGGGATATAAAAATTCTAACACAATGCAAAAGGCATCAGCCTTTAAATTAACTGTTAGTAAATGTATATTTTGTGTTGATGCAAATAACGATCATGACAGTAAAATGTGTAAATTAAATTTAGAGGATAAAAAATTGTCTTTACGCAAACAGGGAATCTGTTATTTATGTTTCAAAAGAGATAAACATACCGCAAAATTCTGTTTATCGGGTCTCAAATGTGACACATGTTCAGGAAAACACAATACATTAATTTGCTATAAGCAAAAATCGGAAACTCCAACGGCTCATATGAAAGATAAAAATCACATCGAACATACCCAAACAAATAATTCTGAGAACAGTGTTTGCGAAAATGATAATTCTGTATTGTCCTATAAGTGTCCTGTACAAAATCCGCTTGAGAATAATGAAATATATTTACAAACTTGCTTCGCAAGAATAACAAATAGTTCTAATTTAAACTCGCTAAAGTGTGCCGTATTATTCGATAATGCATCCCAAAGAAATTTCATAAACATATCACTCGCCCGTGAATTAAAATTGCCGGTGATTAGAAAAGAAACTCTCTTAATCTATCCGTTTTCGTGTGAACAGCCCCAATCTAACGAATATTCAGTCGTAAATTTCGAATTGTCTCATTTAAAAAACCACAAACAGAAATGTTATGTAGAGGCATTGGTCGTAAATCAAATCTCTTTTACGAAGTTACAGATTCTGGATGACGCATCATTTCGAAAACTTTTGGTTTCGAGAGAGGGGGAAGAAAATAAAATTGCGCAATTCCATTCGAAGGCTCCAGAGATATTAATCGGCGCAGGTTTATTTTGGAAACTGCAAAAAAATAAAAAGAAAATTAATCGTTCGTTGTTTGCTGTAAATACGTTATTCGGATGGACATTGTCAGGCAAAAATAATTCAGGAAACAACCCAGACAACTTAATTACTGGCGCCAGCGTGTTAAAGATCGAATGTGGTAACTCTTTTTGTTTACATGAAAACCATCCATGCATGAAAAAAAATGAATCATCCGATTCTACGGGTAATGATTTGCAAAGGTTATGGTCTTTGGATTTTTTGGGAATAAATGATGATAAATTGATTTCTGCTTCCGATCAGGAAATAATAAATAAATTTGATAAACAGTTAGAATATAAACAGGGTCATTATGTTACTCATTTATTATGGAATGATCATGGTATGGATAAATTTGAGAATAATTTTGAAAATGCAAGACGACAATTCGATTATTTGAGAAAGAGATTAAAAGCGGATAAATGGATTTTCGAGCAATATAGGCAGATAATCACAGAACAAAAACAACTAGGTATCGTGGAAGAATGCGGTCGTTCAAAAAAAGAGTATTTCGCTCCACATAGAGAAATTGTAAGACGGGAAAAACAAACATCAAAGGTACGAATTGTTTTTAATTGTTCCAGTAGAGTATCGGGGTGTAAATCTTTAAATGATTGTCTCGTAAAAGGGCCATGTCTTACACCACCAATTTTGGATGTAATTAATAGATTTCGAATGTTTAAGATTGCGTTTTGCGCAGATATTGAAAAGGCGTTTTTAATGATAGAAATCGCGGAACCCGATAGAAATTTTCTAAAGTTTTTATGGTTTGACGAGGATACCGAGAATTATAAAATAATGCGAATGACCAGAGCTACATTTGGTTGTACAACTTCTCCTTTCTTTTTAACGGCAACAATTAAGAAACACATTAAGGAATATAAGGAAATTTATCCGGATAGTTATGAAATGTTAAATTCAGCTCTGTTTGTGGACGATTTGCTTTATGGCTCAGACACCGTAAACGGTGCCTATGAATTAACTTCTACTGCGGTAAATATTTTAGCAAAGGCTGGAATGAAATTAAGAAAGTTTAGTACGAATTCACAGAAATTAAAGAACATGTGGGATAAAAATGATTGTTTTTCGGAGGTAAATAATGAAAATGTAATAAATATTCTTGGATTGGTGTGGGATAAAGATAGTGATAAATTAGGATTAGCTTTGAAATCTATAGTTGAAAATTTGGATATATCGGTATGTACGAAAAGATATGTATTACATACAGCTGCAAATTTTTTTGATCCTATTGGGATTATATCTCCCTTTTTAATTAGGATAAAGTGTTTTCTTCAAAGAATCTGGGAAAGAGGTATGGATTGGGATCACGAATTGCCGGATGATCTTAAGGGAATTTGGATAAAGTGGTGTAACGAAATTAAGGATTTATTAGAAATTCGAATAGATAGATGCTATTTCACGTATGTTGATTTGAAAAATTCGCCTGTAGAACTACACATTTTTTCAGATGCTTCACCACTTGCATATGGTTGTGTTGCATATTTTCGGGTTATCAGTAATGATAAAAAATGTTATGTAAGTATGATTATGTCAAAGGCTAGAGTTGCGCCGCTAAAGAAACTAACACTACCAAGATTGGAGTTAATGGGAGCGGTGATAGCAGCTAGAGTAGCGAAATATATTTGTGATATATTTAAGGAAATTAACATCGAGAAATTTTATTGGACAGATTCTACTATTGTTTTACACTGGGTGAAGGGATCGGCGAAACAATGGAAACCCTTTGTTAAAAATAGAGTAGTTGAAATTCAGGAATTGTCAGTACCCGAAAATTGGTCATATTGTAATACAAAGGATAATCCCGCAGATTTAGTTACTCGTGGTATTAGCGCAAATGCGTTAGTTAATAATGATTTTTGGTTTAAAGGTCCAAAATGGTTATCTGAGCTAAATGGTAAAGGTAATGATATTGGGGAAAAGGTAGACACGCAATATATTACCGAAGAAAAAAGGAAAACACCTGAAAAAATAATTCAGTTTAAAATCTGTATAGAAACAGTTGAACCAATATTGGATCTAGAAAAATATAGTAACATTTTAAGAGTCCTCAGAATTACGGCATGGATAAAGAGATTTCTTAACAACGCGAATCCTAAAAACGAGAAAGTTAGCGGTCCATTATCGGCAGAAGAAATTGGTAGTGCGCAAACAATGTGGGTTAAATATACACAGAAAATTAGTTTTCCGAATGAATTAAACTGTTTGGTAAATGGGGAACCTATTTCTAAAAATTCAAATTTAATTGAGTTTTCACCATTTTTGGATTCCGAAGGAATAATGCGCATCGGAGGAAGGCTTCAGAAATCAAATTATTCCTTTAACGAAAAACACCCGATCCTGTTGCCTTCAAAGGGTAAATTAATTGATTTGTTAATAAAAAATGCGCATGAAAAAGTTTTCCATTTTGGCATTAATGATACATTAGTACAATTACGGGAGGAATTTTGGGTAATCAAGGGCAGACAGGCAGTAAAAAGCGTATTAAGAAGATGCAGAATTTGCATAAAATTTAATTCTAGAGCTGGAGCCCAGATATCAGCTCCGTTACCTGCAGATCGTATCAATGAACAAAAGCCATTTGCAGTGATAGGCCTTGATTTTGCAGGCCCTTTATACATCCGAAATACGGATAGCAAAATATATATATTATTGTGCACATGCGCAATCACAAGAGCAGTGCACCTAGAATTGGTAGAGAACCTATCTTCAGAAACATTTTTATTGGCCTTCAGAAGAATAGTAGCAAGGCGGGGTCTTTGCCATACGGTTTACTCCGACAACGCACGAACCTTTCATCGAGCTGATATTGAGTTAAGGCACATCTGGAAAACAATTACCCATCCCGACGTTAAAGATTACTATAGTAGTAATAAAATAAAATGGAAGTTTATCATGGAAATGTCGCCATGGTGGGGAGGCTTCTATGAACGACTTGTGCGATCTGTAAAATCTGCCTTAAGAAAGGTGGTTGGCAAAACCACTTTAACACACACACAACTACATACAGTTATATGTGAAATTGAAGGGTCAATAAATTCGCGACCCATTACATACACATATGCAGACTCAGGAGAACCTTCCCCAATTACGCCAGCACACTTCTTGGTAGGTCAGCGACTTACTACCCTACCTATCGTGCATATGAAACCACATGTGCTTCCTGGAACTTCGGCAACATATATCAAACGTTTTAATCAAAAGGAAAGAATATTGGACCAGTTCTGGTCAAGATGGAAGAAGGAATACCTTCTTCAGCTCAAAAACGCCATGACAAGTCGACACTCCAGTATTCGTGAATATACTCCAAATGATGTTGTTTTAATCCACGATTCCAAATTGCCACGGCACTTGTGGAAATTGGGAGTAATAACACAAGTGTTTCCCGGTAGAGATGGAAAGGTTCGATCTTGTGAGATAAAAACCTCTACAGGTACATTGAGACGTCCTTTCCAGTTGATTTATCCAGTTGAAATTTTTGAAAAGGACTAAATAAACTTTAAAAACTTTTATTTATAAACTATGACATTTGTGTGGACTTACAATTTGAAATATATTAGATATAGAAATGTTAGATATAATTACAATGGGAAAATGAACATAAAGTTAATGTTCATCCGGGGGCCAATGTGTTGTTTATTGGTCTAATCTAAAACCTGTAGATGGCGCTGCGCGCCGATATTAATGTTCTGTTTCTTCTTTTCTCCTTAGTGTGTTCTTCGTGTTCGTTTTGTAGTATGTAATAAATGTGTGTAGCCGTAATTGATCTCCTATTATT
Source organism: Salticus scenicus (assembly GCA_963930645.1). NCBI lineage: Eukaryota > Metazoa > Arthropoda > Arachnida > Araneae > Salticidae > Salticus > Salticus scenicus. Next base: position 346,950,117 of record OZ005650.1, on the reverse strand, counting down.
TTGGATTTATGTCTTGAATTCAACTCCAATGAATAGACAGGAACCTACAGAGGCCGGCAGTCCCCACGAATCTGGACCGATAAGGTAAGATATTTACCTTATTTAAATTTAATATTCTGAAATGTTTATTAATAATTATATATGAAAAGATATATCTGAAATGAGTCGCCAAAGTAGCGACATGTGTTTGAATGATGATTTTTATAAAGTCGTTAAGAATTTTAGCGACATGGGGTACTAACGAAGTACAAACGTTTAAGCTAGATTTTGAGTTTTTATTCTGATGTAGGTGGTGATAACTTGATGTTAGCACCGCTAAATTGGAATAGGTAGGGGAGAGTTCCCCAAAACGGGATAGGCGGGCAAAACGAGATATTGAGCCTTGGATCTTGACTGGTGGTGCTACCTCGCGGGAGAAAGGCTAAACTGGTTCCCGACCGCCATGCCACCATTCTCAATTGATCTCTCAACGCTAGCCACGTGTTTCGCAAAGAAATATTTTTTCATAGTTTTCAAGTGAGATTTTTACATACTTTTTACTTTTTTCGACTGTAGAACAACTATCCTTGTGCTTCTCCGTCCTTCGGAACAATTCCGGTACGTACTGTGTTTTGTTCATAGTTCTTTTCACAACAATTTCATGTATTTAAATATTGCTAGTGAGTGACGGTTCAGGGGACAGCCATTTATGTCAAAAGCATCACTGTCGGGCAAAACGGGACACTTTTGGGGTGCCCAAAACGGGATACAATTTGATGTATCCCATTTTACCCGACCATTTCCATTAATGTTTCGGCAATGTGTTTAAGTTATTTTAATCGAAATAAGTAATGAATTAAAATATGTATAATCAATTACAACAATTTATTTTAATTTTAAATAGTTATATTTTCGAAATAAAATAATTTACTTTACAAATGGGGTACAAATAATTGGAATGAGTTATGTACAAAATTTAGTCATAGGTTAAGCATGGCAGAGGCTGTTCGAGAAGTTTTAGAAGGGAGGATGGGTTTTCTGAAAACTGCCCATTCATTTAATGTCCCCAAATCTACACTAGAGAGAAAAGTGAAAAAAGCTCGCTTAAATGCTTTGACACCAGAAGTGGCTGCTGTAAAAAAGCTGGGCAGGTTTGAAAACGTTTTTACTGCAGATCAGGAAAAAAAGCTAGCTCAACATGTACTGATATTAGAAGAAATTCTCTTTGGAATTACCCTAACCGACTTGAGAATCCTAGCTTTTGAGTTAACTGAAATTAACAATATTCAGCACTGTTTTAACACCGTTAAAAAAATGGCGGGTAAGCACTGGTTGTACAATTTTCTTGGAAGAAATAAAACCCTTAGTCTGAGAAACCCTGAAGCTACATCGATGGCTAGAGCAAAAGGTTTCAATCGCGTTGCCGTGAAAATGTTTTATGACATATTGGCCTCTCTCTATGAAAAGTATAAGTTTGCTCCCAATGACATTTACATTGTTGATGAGACTGGGATTCTCACAGTTCCTAACAAACCTTCTAAAGTTCTTGCTTTGCGAGGTAAAAAGCAAGTGGGAAGTTTGACATCAGGTGAGCGAGGAGTCTTGGTCACAGTAGAAACCTGTGTAAGTGTTGCAGGGAATTATCTTCCTCCCATGTTTGTCTTCCCCAGGCAAAGAGAAAACCCAAGGCTAATGGATGATACTCCACCAGGCTCTTTCACGGCATACAACAAGACAGGCTGGATAAACAAGGAATCATTCATTGTGAGGTTCAAGAAATTCGTTCAGATAGCAAATCCTTCCCATGAACGACCTGTTCTGCTGTTGTTTGATGGTCACTGCAGCCACACTAAAAGTATCGAACTAATAAATCTGGCAAGAGAAAAAAATGTGATCATGCTGAATTTCCCTCCCCACACTACTCATCGGCTTCAGCCATTAGATGTTACAGTTATGTCTCCATTGAGCATCTTCTACAAGTAAGAAGTTCGCAAGTGGATGTTAAACCATCCTGGCAGAGGGATTACTATCTACGATTAGGAAAGATGTTCAATGCAGCATTTCAACGAGCAGCTCTTTTCCAAACTGCTGTGAATGGGTTCAGAAAAACAGGCATTTTTCCATATAACCCAGATGTCTTTCCTGAATATCTCTTAGCTTCTTCTCTTCCAACAGATAACCCGTTGCCGGATGCTCAGAACAGGACGTCCCAACAACCATTAAATCTGCAACAAAACGAGGCCAGATCCGAAGGATCTTCAAGTTCAGTCATAGCATCTAAGAGTTTGCAGTCATCACAACCACTAGAGACAGTATTGAATGAATCACCAAGTGATGGGGGCACCGATAACACTAGCACGAACGCAGGACTTATCCAACCGTCCACTTCAACAGGAAACAAAGGATTTGGGCTATACTATCGTCCTTCACTGCCATTTCTATATCACCCAAAGAAATTCTACTTCCACCACGAGTGATTGGACCAAAACCTCAAAATAAACACAATAGGGGAAGAGGGAAAACAGCAATTATAACAGGAAGCCCATATAAACTTGAGAAGAGTGTGAAAAAAAAGAACGAGAAAGAACTCAAAAGCTGAAAAAAAAGGGCTGCCAAAACAAGTCTCTTGAATGTTCCGAAGAGAAAACAAACAAGGCGTAAAAGAAAACCAAGTGGAGATGCAAAACAGGCAGATAAAGTTAAAAAATGTTACTCTGAACTTGAAAAAAAACCACAATCATCATTTGCAAAAATCGAAGAAAATGGACTTAACATAAGAAAACCTAAAAAAAATATCATCAGTTAGCCAAGGTTGGACGTCGTCGTCTTCAGAAGATGAAGCTGAAAAAGATGAAGATGTATTTTCTGCAACGCTCTGTATCTTGAATCGAAATCTGGAGAAGGCTGGATACAATGCTCGAGCTGCCAGAGATGGGCCCACCAAGCCTGTTCCAGAGCAGAAGAAGAAGACGACACATTTTTATGCGATTTCTGTGTTATGTAATTTTTCAAATTTACAATTAAAAAGTTTCTTCCTATAAAAACGTAGCCTATTTTTGTTCTAAAAACTAAATCAAAAGTAAAATCAGCAAAAACCTAATAACATAAAAATCCCTATCCCTTTTTACCCACCCTTGGTAGGGTAAAACGGGATCGTGTAAGACTTTGTGAAACCAGTATTTTTCACATAAATATTATTGAACAAATGTGACAAAGGTATTTTAAGTAGTTGAAAAGGTGTATACTTTTAAATGACGTCTGGCTTTGGAATGTACCTTGTACACAATAAGAAATAAAGCGAAGAATAGATAAGCTATCCCGTTTTGGGGTACTTTCCCCTAGAATTTAAATATTTTTTTGGTTCAAATGCATATTCTTGTGGTACAATTGGATACTAACGGAGTACAAACGATTAAAATAGTTTTTGAGGTTATTTATTTTTTATTACCTGGTTGTGTGGGTCTAGCGGAAAGTTTGCACTACCATATTAAAAGCGCTATAATAATGTCCGGATTAAAATGGCTCTAATTGAAATAATTTTTTGGTACAAACGAAAATTCTTGTGGTACAATTGGGTACGAACCAGGTACAAATAATTAAAATAAATTTCGAGTTTGTATTTTTTTTTCTTCTTGTTGTTGGGCGCCAGCGTGAATTTGGCACTACCATATTAAAACGACTGTAATAATGTGTGAATTAATGTGGCTATTCTTTAAATACGTTTTTGGTACAAACGAAAATTCGAGTGGTACAATTTGGTACAAACGAGGTACAATCGTTTGATATAGATTTTGAGTTTTTTTCTCGTTGTGGTGGTGCCAGCGTGAAGTTGGCACCACCAAATTAAAATGGCTATAGTTTAAATGTTTTTTTGGTACAAACGTAAATTCAAGTGGTACAATTGGGTACAAACGAGGTACAAACGATGTAGATAGATTTTAAATGTTTTTCTCATGGTGGTGGTGCCAGCGTGAAGTTGGCACCACCAAATTGAAATAGCTATAGTTTAAAAACATTTTCGGTACAAACGAAATTTCTTGTGGTACAATTGGGTACTAACGAAGTACAAACGATTAAGATAAATTTTGAGTTTTGTACCTTTGGTGGTGGTGCCAACTTCACGTACACAAGTTCTGAGGAAGGCTGGAGAACCAGCCAGTGAGGAAAGAAAAAATTTAACATTCCTGGTAAGTAAGAAAAGAAAAAAGCTCAAGGAGAAGAATCTCCGAGGGCTTGCAATAAGATTAAAATCTTAGTGGCACGATCTTCTGTGCTTTTTATTAAATTAAGGGCATTTTTAAGTTTGATTACTAGATATGATAAATTTGGAATATTTAGTTCAGTGTTAATTTCATTAATAATTTGGCTTAATTCTGAAAAAGGAGAAGTTTGAGGTATTTGGGAACTGCTAATTTCGGATTGGTCAGGGGGAGTGGCTAAGTAATGGGCTTTGGAAATTTCGGATTGGTTAGTGGGAGTAACAGGGTTAGCGTAGCTGATTTTAGAATTCACGGGGCGAGTAATGAACGTTTTTCTTTTATTTTCGGGAAAAATGGGGCAACCTCGAAAAAGAGCTAGGTGATTTCCACCGCAGTTACAGCACTTCGGATTTTCAACCTTTTTGTTTCCCAAAGGGCACTCTTTTGAGTCATGTTCTTCTGAACATCTTATGCACTTTGGTTTCATATGGCAATTTTTTGCTGTATGAAATAGCTGTTGGCATCTGAAGCACTGTAAAGTACGTGTGGGGGTTTTGTAGCTCTCCACGACGATGCGGAAAAATAGGAATTTTTTCAATTGGAAAATCTCTTTACTTTTATCGTTTTTGGGTAGTTGAATTTGAAATAGGGGCAATTTTTCTTTGGTTTTGAAACTGGTAAATTGAGAAATTTTAATGACATCGAAGTCTAGGGAAGTAAGGGCATCTTCGATGTCAAGGATATTAGTGTCTAAAGGAAGCCCTCGGATGACAGCCTTGAGAGGTGGGACTTTTCTATCACCCATGGTGTAGAATTGGACTTTCATTTCGTTAAGTGCAAAGATTATTTTATCGTGCATTTCGTCAGTTTCAGGAAAAATTTTAAGATAGTGGCCAGCAGGGGTGGCTATGAATTTACAGTTATGGGGGGGCTTGCTAATATTTTTTAGGAGTTGGGTTTTGTTTCCACAACGAACTGTAATGAATCTTCCTTTTGGGAGACGATTTTTTCTTGCGGATTTTTCAGTTTTGGGATTAGTGGGGGGTTGGGGGATAGAATCATCCAAAAGCATTTTTTCCTCAAGTAGATCAAATTTGTTTTCAGTAGGAATGAGAATTTTGGTTTTAGAATTTTTTGCCGAATCAGGATTTTGGGTTAGTTTTCGTTTTGAACCAGGAATGGTAGTTTCAGAATTAGTAGGGAAGGGGGCTGAGAAATTTACATCAAAGGAAACAGAACTTATATTACTTTCCCCCGCAGGCTGGTCCTCCATGACGTCATCCGTCCTGGTCCAATCACTGGATTCTATGGTCCCGTATCCAGGGCGGAAGTCAGGAAAATCAGGATATCTTGTGTGAATTTCGGAAATAGTAAAGGACTCCAGGGGTCCTTCTTTCGTAATATTTTCACTTTTATCAATTAGTTTGAATTTGGTTTTGATGATTTTACTGTATAACTCATCTTCCAGTTGGTTGATGTCAGAAGGACGTATGAGTTCGAATTTTTCGTTTTCAATTGCCTCGATGACGTTTCCGCAAAGATTTCTGTGAAACTTCTCTAAAGACGTGACCGCAAACTCCATGGTGGATTAGTGTACCTCGAGAAATCAGCCCTGAAAAGGGCTTCTAAGTACACTAAGGGAGATTTCAGAATTAAGGTAACAACAATCTGGTCCTAAGGTGTGCATTATGAAGATTCTCTACTGTATTATGTTTTCTAGATTTGAATTAATTTGTGTTTTAAGGTTAATATGCATTTGTAAATTAGTTTAATTTGTAAATATATTCATTTATTACCAGTGTATAATATTTACGTAACCATGTTTAGAAGGCAAGTTTAATTGTCTGTGATATAATCTATATAACGCAAAATTCTATATAATGCAAAACCTCTGGTCCTAAGGTGTGCGTTATAAAGATGCGTATATATGCGTATATATATCATTTAAAGCAGAAAAAGCTTTATGATAGCCCTTAAAACAAATCATATTTAAAAAGGTGTATCATGAATATTTATTTCTCGCACATATTTCTATAATGTATCGCGAAAAATAAAGTAATTTTGCCATCTACATTTAAAATTTAGTATTCAGCGAAACGACTCGGACCGAAGATTAACCGAGTATTTCTGCCTTATTTTTAATAATAATTAAAGAAAAAAAGATGTTTAAATGAATAACTCCGGCTATTTACATTCGTTTCATCGGCGCCGTCACCATCACATCAATGTCAGGCGAAAAGTAAACAAACTAATGCGGAAGGATACAACGATCATTTTATGCAAAAAAATAAAAATAAAAATAAAAGAGGGAAATTAACTGTATTTATCGTACCATTAATATTTTTTATGACAAAATATAAAATAAAAAGAAGAATATTTTGAAAATAAAGCTTTTTTTTTTTTTTTTTTTTTTACAGTTTTTAATTAATTTTAAGAGCGCCATCTAGTAGCGATTTCAAGAAAGGCTGGAAACTGGAATAAAAAATATAGTTCTTCCTCTGTTTGCTATTTTTTAAGAAATGTGCTCATTTAAATGTTGGAAAATTGCAATTTTCGATTAAATACAGTTCTTAGAACGTTTTAATAAAAAAAATTGCATAGTCCTGAAAAATGGGAAACGGAACTTCATTTATAAGCATGTTTTTATACTTCGTCTATAGTCTAATACATACCTTTTTTTAGAGAAAACATTCTTTTAAGCATCTTTATGATGTATATTAATTTCATTTTGTCGAATGCAGCAAAAACGCGTTAAAATGCACTTCAATAAAAACTTGTCTATAGACTCTAATGTCACAAAATTCTTTTGTGTGTTTCTGCAAACGAACCATAAACATTGTATACACCAGTATAAACTATTCAACCTGTTCTACGTTCTTCAAGAATAATTATTCAAAATTTGATATAATTTGGATGATTATGTGCCATTGTCAGAACACTTTTGCAAGGTTCTGTACATTTATTATGAAGCCTAAGCACACATATTTTCTGCAGAAAACATGAGTCTCAGTAATGTCCGCTAATTTAATTTCGTTGGATGCAGAGTAACGATGTTAAAATGCGTTTAAGCGAAATTCATCCCATAGGTCGTAATGATATGAAGCACTTTGGCGTGTCCCTGTACACAATCCATAATCCATATACACATTTAAAAAAAAAAATTATACAGTTATATTCCTATACAGATCTGAACGTGTGTACCAATTTGCAAGCCAATCGGTGGATTTTTGACTCAGACAGACAGACACACAGATGGAACCCAAAATCTTTTTGAGTCTCAACATGGAGGCCTCCACTGACTTGGGGCAATAAATTTTCCTAGTTTTTCACCACTAAAATTCTGTTTTAACCCTATTGTCCTTTTTTTTTTTTTTTTTTTTTTTGTCTTTGGTTTATTGTAGGTTTTGTAGTTCGTACACCTCAAGTTAAATGTCATGTTTTAGGAAACGTGGTAAGGCGTGGCTTATTGTTTGAAATAGCAATACGCAATCGATAATCATGTTATTGTTATTATTATTAGTGTATTAGTATTTAATTAATAATTTTTATAAGTTTTTTACCCCGAATTTTTTGTTTTAATCTTGTTGTCACATTTTTACATTTGTTTACTGTACCGTTTGTAAGCTATGTGTTATTTAAATTTCATCGCATGATGTAACAGAACGAAATATTTAATTTTTGTTGCATGTTTTTTAATACAAAATCAAATAGTAGAAAATTGTTTGTTTTTTTTTCTTTCTCTCTCTTTTAGTTTATAAAATCTATTATTGGAACAAAGCGCAATATTACTTATTTTCGATTAATAATAACCACGATTAATAATTTCGATTAATAATACTACGGGGTAAAATTCACATTTATTACGGAAAAGAGATTTAAAACAAAGTAACATGTTTTATCACTTTTAAAGATATAGATACTGATTTTACACTTTTTATAAAAAAGAATTCAAGTACAGTAGACCCCTGTATAACGCAGGATATTCGTTCTGGGCAATAGGAAATCGTGTTATGTGCACTGTTAAAAATTTTTCTGTAAATTTACAGAGAATCTATTGGTAATTAATTATATTAAGTCTTACGTAAATTTACAGAGAATTAAAAAAAAGAGATTCTGTCAAAATGCAGAGAAACTATTCTGTAAATCAATCATAGTCTCTGTAAATTTACATAGATCAAAATATTCAAGTCTCTGTAAATTTAAATTTGTGAAACATCATAGTCTCTGTAAATCTACATATGTAAAAATATGCAAGTCTCCGTAAATTCAAGCATGTAAAAGCATATAAGTCTCTGTAAATTTACCAATGTAAAAATAACCACGTCTCTGTAAGGTTACGTATGTAAAATCATCCAAATCTCTGTAAAATTACATATGGAAGAGCATCCAAGTCTCTGTAAAATTACATACGTAAGAACATCCAAGTCTCCGTAAATTTCAAATATAATATTATGAAAATCTCAGTAAATTTATCCATGTAAAAATACCTAATATTTGAAGGACCCACCATTGGCTGAGAAGCTCTGCTCTCAACGTTTGAAGGCGGAAGGTGCACAGTTCGATCCCAGGTTGCGATTTTCGACCTACCCATTCGGAATTTTCCGCGGATTTCTCCAAAACTTGTATAAATATGGGATAAGATATTTTAGAACGACCTACACTTACGGCAATCCTCACAGGTCTAGAAACCTAGCACATCCAATCGGCTTTAACTAACGCCGATTAAATATTAGTATGTTTACAAGCGTATCGATGACACTCTAAATTGGCATGTACTTAAAATAAATTCCATTATTATCAATTTACAAGTACAAAAATATCCAACAGTAAGTTTATCTTCATGAATATAGGTAATAATCTAGTAAATACGTTACATAAATACAGATTTTTATTCAACTTAAGGAAAAGAAACTTAAAGTTGGATGTTTTTGCACTTGTAAATTCATAGCCTTGGGATTTATTTTAAATGCGCGTCAGTTTAGAGTGTTTTGAATAGGCTTCTAAATATATTAATATTATAATATTATTGTGGTGGTAAAATCACATTGGTTACTCCAGAGTTCTAGGCCTGTATAGAATGCCTTATGTGTAGGTCATTCTAAGGTGTTCTATCCCTTATTAACAAAAGTTTTTTTAAGAAAACCTTGGAAAATTTCGAATGGGTAGGCTGAAAATCTCAACCTGAGATCGAACTTCGCACCTCCCACCTTCAAACTTTGAGATAAGAACTCCTCGGAAATTGATGGGACAAGAAGACCAGACTTTATTATATATATAGACATGCTATATATTTTTTATCAAAGCTACATTAAAATTCAGAGGTATAAAGTTGGTTAAGCATGTATTACCTTTGTTAGGATTTGTAATGATGCGCTTTAACAGGTTTTTAACTACAATTTTTATTAATGTTGTGGTAGATTTTGCATACATTAAACTTTTAATAAAAAATTTAAAAAAGAAGCTGATTTATATTATGGTACTTCTAATAAAATTATCAGAAATAATTGCAAAATATGTCATGTGTTTGCTTAATATTGCTCGGTTATATTTAGTCCATACCAAAATAAAAACTTAATTCCCTCATTTATGTAGAATATGACTCAATAGTGAAAGATCTCACAGGTCTAAATCTAAAATATTGATTTGATAATTATAACTGATATTGATGGTTTTTGCTCGGCGGAAACCGAAACTAGATTTTACTCTATCACATATTTATCAATACAGGGTGCGCTGTTTTTTTTTTTTTTTTTTTTTTTTTTCCATGACTCTTCCACCTATATAATTATACGGTTACTTTTATAGTAAGATTCCATGATTGATTACAATTAATCATGGAATCATACTAGAAACTACCGAAAGACCGAAAGAGAAGGAATTGTGTCGGTAGACACCCTGTATTGGCAAAGGCTATGTGTAACAGAGGAAAATTGGCTTCCTTTTCGGCTTCAGCACATTAAAAATGTAGGTATCAACTAAAATAAATTAAATTTTGCCAACATTATATTTGTAGATCTGTGTTAACAACCTCAGTTTCTTTCATTCAAAACATACATCCACTTTGTAAATACACTTTAAAAAAATATTTTAATATATATATATATATATATATATATATATATATATATATTTGTCATTGATATTGAATTTAATTAATATATATATTACATTTTGATTAGATATTAACTTAAAACAATTAAGAATGTAATTAAAACACTAATCGTTTAAAATGCATTATGCTCTTAAAAAGGTGTAAACTTTCTAAATTTGGGGGGGGGGGGGGAGAATAAGTACTAAAAATTTTTTAGGTACACTACCTTTCCATAATGACCGTACACTTTCGATTTCAGACATTTTTTAAAGTATTTCAAAAAATGTTAAACAAATCATTTTGAAACTTCAGATTTGTGAAAGGAGGACGGGTAAAAAAAATTAAAGTAAAATGAAAGTATTTGGCTTCACCCTGTAATAATTAATGCTTGAAATACGATCTGGTAGTAGCATGTGATTATAGGACTCTTTCTCATTAATTCTAAGTTTATATGTCTCTACCGCATATAATCAGGGAGATAAAGGTTTATTTAAAAAATTGCAAAAAATTTTCCATTTTTTTTTTTTTTTTTTTAGCTATAACCCGCAAAGTATGAAAAGACAGTGCAAAGTTATTTTCAGGAAACTCGACATACAATAATAAACACTGCATACTGCAATCACAATGAAAAAAATATTAAATATCTAATGAAATATGAGTATTTTTACTAAATTTCTAACTGCGCATGCGTAAATGTTCTTTGTACTGGATTTAATACCTTGCATGTTATAGCAAAAAAAATAAATAAATAAATAAAATAAATAAATAAATAAAAACTTCAGCATTTTTTTAAAGTAATCTTTATATCTCCCTGATTACATGCGGTAGAGACTTAAAAATGTATACAGAAAATGAGGATGAGCCCCATAATCATGTGCTACAGCCAGATTGTATTTCGAGCATTACTTTATACTGGGTGATGAAAATACTCTTATTTTTCTTTAATTTTTTACTGGTCTTCTTTTCACTTTTGGCACAAACAAATAACTGAAGTACATGAGGTACAACATGTTTTTTTACACTCCTGAAGATTCAAGATGATTTGTTAAGTACTTTTTGATTTATTTTAAAACGCATCTGAAATCAAAAGTGTCCGGTCATTTATGGAAAGATAGAGTAGTAAATGAATTTGAATTTTTAAATACTGATATTGATTTTTATATTAGCTAAAGAAGAAAAAAATACTAATTCCTTATAAAGGTCTCTCTAAAAACTATGCATACATTTTTGGTAGTTTATTTAAAAAGTAAATTTGTGCAACATATTAATGCAATGCATAACTTGTCACTTAAATCAAGACTAACAAATTTGATGCAAATTTTATTTCAAACTGTAACAAATTTTGATCATTTTTCAATATTCTGTTTTTAATAAAATTGGTTTCTAAAAGTTATTTTATTAGAAAATAAAAATTCTCATTTCAGATCAGATTTCTAATACGTAATCGTAGAAGTAGAGGAACATATTAAAGGTTCGATACCTAAATAATTTTATTTTTTATAATTAATTCATTGCAATGTGCAGAATAATTTCCTTAATTACTTCAGTTTCTGAGATATAAATATTTTTAAATAGACGGCAAGTGGAATGTTCGTACGTATTAAATAGTATATAAAGAAATATAGAGCTTTTAAAAATTTTAAATATTAATTTAGGGTTCAATGCAGATGAAAATCGGGTACTCTTTTGGTTTTCGTCACTAGTTCCATAAATTCAAGTTTTTAAAATATATAACTTTTTGTTAAAGAAACCATTAGATTATTTTGAATAAAAAATATTTTGACTTTTTTTTTCTTTACAAAAACAAATTTTAAAACATTTTTCTTCTACAAAATAGGATCTAAAGAAGAAACAAACTCTACGCTTTTACACATGAAAGCAGCATCCTGGTAATTTACTAGAATCATTGCAAAAAGCTCACTAAGAAGAAAAACATCTTTGCTGCAAAGAAAACATACAATTAAAAATAATTAAAAAATAAAACATACTGAATTAGATTTAAATTAAACTTTATTTTGCTAACATAACATAAATGAGATTAATAAAAGATAAATGGTGAAAAATTTTTTAACAGGATAAATATTTGGTATTTGTAAATGTCTTTGATGAGGGTATTTTACGGCATTTTCTATTTTCTTATTTCTTAGACAACTTGTTTCGTTTCTTATATCAGGATCAATTTCCATTATAACTAGAAAAAAGAAAAATGATGAAAAATTACTATTGTAGGAAAACACTTTAATTATAAATTTTTAAAACGAAATCTGCATCCTATGACATTTTAAGCAAATAATGAAAAGAAAGGATTGTAATTCCATGGCACTAAAAAAAAAATTAAGTATACATAATCGAATTTTAAAGTGTATCTTATACACTCCATCTAAATAGAATCTAATAAAAAATCATCTAAAGAAAATAAAAGTACATATACATGGTATTTTAAATCATTAATACAGGAAAAAATCACTTATATAATGAAATCATACGATATTTAAGCACCATTTTATGAACGCCAGTGTAACAGGAATATTTTTGAAGTATTTTATGTTAAAATCAAGTATGAATTGGATTGGATTTGGGAATAAGGCCGATTAACTGCTGTAGGTCTTAGGCTTACTTTGAAAAGACTTTATCCCCGAGCTTTTAAAAGACTTCCCCCCCCCCTTCCTATATGAAATTTTAAAGTTTGCCCCTGTGTTCCCCTCCCCCCTTTTTTTTCTTCTTTTTTTTAACAAATGTTAGAAACTGGGGCACTCGGCCTTAGTTCCAAGCACTCTCTTAACTTTATAATACTCCGAATTAAAAACTGTCCAGTTATTAAAATCTTTCCCTTACAAAGAAGGAAAAGAAAAAACATGTTTAAGAAAAATTATTTCTGTCAATGCAAAAACTTGTCTGAAAGTTTTTTGACAATGCATTATTAAGCAGAATCTATTAGCAGCGCTGCCAGACTTGGGGACTTTTTTATTCAACATTTACCTCTGAAATTTTATTGTAACAGCTGCTTAATCACTTCGAAGAATAATCGACTATTATGTATGTCCAATTCCCCTTCTCAAAATTATTGGTGATAGTTGAATAAAAAAAACTCCAAGTCTGACAACACTGTCTATTAGCTATATTTCAGTGAAACTGTATTTTTAAATTGCAGTTACTCCACAATCGTCTGCGTCCGCCTCCCTACATAAACATGTAACCGCAGCCTTGGCATGCTTATGATTATGGTATATTCATCCAGGATAATACAAAAATACAGTTGGATTTTGTACTTAAAAGTAACGTTTTATGTGGATCGGTTATTTTGAGATATAAATTAGTCCGCAACAAATAAGAGCCTGGATAAAATTTCGTATTAGTTTAAACATTTCCTCACTCAATTTAATATACACTCTGTACTTTGAATTCTTAAATATCAAACTGTATTCTGAAAAATATTAACTTGTCAGAAAATTTAATTTGTCCCCCAACACACCCCTCTATTACCATTGCTCGGCAACTGCAACAATAGTTTTCTTTTTCTTACATTGTGGTTTTTTAACTTGTGCATATATATGCATACATATACACACGCAAGCAGATTTTCAAAATTTTCAGAAAGCAAAATTAATAACATTGGACGGTTTAGAATACAAACCGTCCTCCCCTCCCTTAAAAAATAATCAAAAAAATTGTCGGATAAAACTCCCATCAATAAAATCTTTATTTTGTATTTCGATTTTTAAAATTTACTTATTTTTATTATTTAAACTATTAATTATATAATGTGGAAATGACTTACTTTTTCCTCAATTCCTACTATTTTGATTTAAGGTAATCTATATTATTTTTCAGTCTTTCAGCAAATGCCAGCAAACACTTTTAATGACAGGAAGAGACTGTAAAAAGAATATATAAGAAAACATATAGAAGTTTCAGACGATATTAAACTACAAACTAGTAGGATGTGGCCACCACATGACTTTCTTCTATATAATATTACACAAAACTTATACAATAAAAATTACTTATTAAATTATCAAATTCTTTGCAATTATAAATGCAGAAGATTTTTTATCTGATAGAATTATCACTAAATGCCGAAATATGTCAGTTTTTTTTTCCAAATCAAAAGAAATGACTTCTTTCCAAGTTTTTTTTCGTTAAAAGAAAAAAAAAAAAAAAAAAGGAAAAAATGGATAACTTTGTTTTAAATTATCACAGATCTATAGTTCAACAATTAGTTTTAAAGGTATTGACGATATCTTTCGAAAGATACTCATATTGAAAATTTACTCCCCCTGGGGGGTACTTAACCCCCAGGGGGGGAGCGATGCCCCCCCCATGCAAATTTTTTCCCCTAGTTAACTACTACTATTATCAATAATTCATATTAATTTTACAATCACACGATTAAAATAACTCTCATTATGTACATTTATACGAAATTTTGTCCTATATTGTCATGTTGAAAATTTAGAAAAATGCGATCACAGCAGCACCTGTTGAGCCATTGTTCCATAAATCTAATCAGCAGTAGTTAATGTCAGGGTCCAACTAATCACCAAGTTTGGTTAAATTTCGTTCATTGGTTCGTGAGATACAGCGTCCACAAAATTTGTGATACACACACACAGAGACAGACATTTTCTAAAAACAGTCTAAACTGTCTAATCCTCAGAACAAAATTTTCTGGTTCTTTAAAATCCCCCCCCCACACACACACACACACACCTCACGAAGAAAAAAAATGATGCTTAACATGATTTTTTTTTTTTTTTTTTTTTTGTGCGTATGTAAAAAATTAATTGTATATTTTCTGGCCCAGTTTTGATAGGGCAGTATCAATTAGATCTATTTTAGCGAAAAAGTAGTTTTAAATTACAGCCAATTGTCATTTCAGCTATCTCTGCCTTACAAAATAAATTTGTGGACGAAATATTATCATGACTGTAGTTACAAAGTTGTAGTTTTGAATTGGTTCGAAAAATGTAACCTTGATAAAATTTCGCATTCATTTAAACATTTCTTCGTACAACTTAATGTTATGTTTTCAATCTTTGAATATTAATTTGTACACAGAAAATAGTTTGAAAGTGTAATTTAACTCCTTCCCCATTCATTCCCGCTGCGCGTAAAGAAACAATTTTATTAGTTTTTCTATGTTGCTTGTTTCTGCTTTGTTACATCAAATATATAAATATCGTACACACAAACAGATTTTCAAACATCTCAGAAAACAAAACTGAAAGTATTGTGTTGGTATCCATACAAATCATTCCCATCACCCCCCCCCCTTCCACACACAACACACACATACGCACACTAGAAAATGTTTAGCATCAAAGATCTATATAATTCGCAATAATATTTCTGGTCTTTATGGTTCTGATTAAAATTTAACCTTATTCCTTTCGGAGAAAAACATTGCTCATTTAATAAACTTTTCTGGCCATTAGACATATGCTCTTCTCAAAAAATAAAGAAAAGAAAAGAAACGCTTAAGAAACAATGTTTTAATTCATACCGAAATCTTGTCGGAAAGTTTTCGGACTTTGTGTTGATAGGACAGTGTAAGTTTGACTTATTTCAACAAAAAAGTATTTTTTTAATTGCAGTTAACCTGTAATCAACGTCTCCACCCCGCTGTATAAGCGTGTAGGTGTAGTTTCGGCAACGTATGGTTAGGAAACATTTATCTAGCGTAATTCGATAATCCAGTTGTTTTTACTTCAAAATAATTCCGTATTAAATTGAACTTTTTTAAACTTCGATTTGAATTTATTCACAGAATGTAGCCTGTGTAAAATTTAGTATTAAGCATTTCTCTACTCAGCTTGATTCACAAACTATACATTTAATCTTTAAACACCAATTTGTGAGTCGATTGTGCTACTAGTTTGAAAATTTAATCTAATCTTCCTCCCCCTCCCCACTTCCAGTATTATCGCTGTGGAAAAAAATAATTTTATCGTTTTTCTTGCATTGTTTCTTAATTTATATATTAAATGTTAACACTCACAAAAAAAAAAAAAAAAAAAAAAAAAACCTAAAAACATTGCTGGGTTGATGCACAACTCCCCTCCCCCGAAAAAATAGTGTTTAACATCAAATACTCATACACAATTTGTAATATTGTTTCTCTGTTTTTATGGATGTGCTAAATTGTTTTTATGGATGTGCTAAACTGTGTTTAACACCCCCCCCCCACACACACACACACTTTTTTCATCCTTTACAATAACTGCTTTCTAACAAATTAATAGATCTATGTTTATTTTGTTTATCTTCTGCTAAAGCAATTTTCTTCTAAACTCTAGAAGAAAAAGCGGCTCAGATTATAAGAAATAATTTCTATAATTTTGCCCTCCGCAGTAAATACATAATGTATTATGTAACAGAAATACGAAGCTAGATACTACATACTAGATTCTAGATATCTTTAAATTGAATAACTCTGTTTATAAGTTTCAGGATTTAAATATAAAAATAATAACCGCTAATATAACTAACATGAACAGTCATTGTTTTTGTTGATTATTAAAATAGGATAAAAGATTATATAAAATTTAACTTACCTAATTATGAATTCCAAATGAAAACATGAATTGCTTTAAGTTCTTCAATACAGACAACAACAACAAACTTTTAATGTGTAGATACGAAGATAAACATTCCGCAGAAACAATCTAATTTTCCCTAACGTTCCCTTCCCCCCCCCCTTTTTACGTAATAGTATACTGCAATGAAACAAACTATTCAGTATATTTTTGCCTTCAAAACTTCTAGTTATATATATATATGTGTGTGTATTTACTTTAATATAAAAATAATTTAAGGTTATGCATTTACATAGTTTTTTATTTAATGTATCAGTCAAAATCCCTACAGGGAAAACGTTGTTTTGAAAAGGGAAATATCTGTAAATTAAGAACTGAGTTTCTTGGTTCAATGCTTTTAACAGAGAACTCATGTAAATTTACGGAGAGTCTCAATACTTTTTCTGTACTTTTACAGAAATTTTTGACAGTGAACCGAGTTTCTTGATTCACTTCTTTTAACAGTGAACTCCTGTACATTTACGGAGATTCTCAATACTTTTTCTGTATTTTTACAGAAATTTTTAACAGTGTGGGACATACATTAGCAGACCAATTTATACAAGTTCAGTCCACAATACTGAAAAATTTTATTTTATTTTATTTTTTAATCGTTTTCTAAGTAAGGTTTCGATGGCTACGACACAAATTAACCCATTTTTCTAAAATTAAGGGGCACACCTAGTGTGACAGCCTAAAAAAAAAAAGGCGATTTTGGGGAATTTTTTAAAAAAGAAACTACTGTATCAATTGTTTTAAAATTTTAAGGGTATATTTATACATATTTTAAGAATACACAGTAAAATTTTTGAAGAAAAAAATTAAATATTTTTCGAGATACACGCGATCTCCGACGGCGCTAAAAAAAAAATGTCCTCCACTGCTGCAGTGATTCCGGCCTTCTCCGTGGATGAAACCTAAAAAAAAAAAATTCTCGTTAAACCAGAAGATATTGTCCATACAATGACCTACCAGTTTTTTGATCTGATCAAAAATCGAATTTTGGCAGGCCAAAAACGACCAAAATTTTGGGTAAAATTCAACTGTTTTAAAAAAAACTCCGCCATTTTGTCAATTTTTGATTTTTTTTTTCGAACGTAGGTCATTGTACGGACAATATCATCTAGTTTAACGA
Source organism: Salticus scenicus (assembly GCA_963930645.1). NCBI lineage: Eukaryota > Metazoa > Arthropoda > Arachnida > Araneae > Salticidae > Salticus > Salticus scenicus. The sequence goes on along the minus strand of OZ005650.1, from coordinate 346,932,138 downwards.
GAATTTTTTTTCTTTTTTTTAGGTTTCATCCACGGAGAAGGTCGGAATCACTGCAGCAGTGGAGGACCTTTTTTTTTTTTAGTGCCGTCGGAGATCGCGTGTATCTCGAAAAATATTTAATTTTTTTCTTCAAAAATTTTACTGTGTATTTTTAAAATATGTATAAATATATCCTTAAAATTTTAAAACAATTGATAAAGTAGTTTTTTTAAAAAAAAAATTCCCAAAAATCGCCTTTTTTTTAGGCTGTCACACTAGGTGTGCCCCTTAATGCATTGCAGACGGGAAATTTTGATGGCATTCCAATAGAATAATAAACCCCACTCTCTGGCTTCTTTTGAAACAATACCTTATTTTTAGAGATGTTTATTTTTTTTCTTAATTTTAATGTGCTTGACTCTTTATAGGACGCTAGCATATATAAATGACAGGGATGTAACACGGGCGCAGAATTCATACCACTATCGATGTAAGAAAATTTTCTACCTCTTAAATCAACGATATTATAAGTAGAGAAATTTCGTACACGGATTCTGGTATGAATTCTGCGCCCGTGTTCCATCCCTGAAATGAATGAAAATTTATCGTTTCGATTGTTGATGACAAAATTTCAGTTATTTAATCATGAAATTGTTAAGTAATTTGATGTTTTAGAGAAACGTATAAAGGCGTGACTTATTACTCAAAATAGGAATGCTTTAGAACAGTATTTCTTTCTTCTTGAATGTTAACTATCCTTTCCAAGATTTTCACCACTAATTTTTGTTTAAAACTTGTTATCTATATTTTTGTATATTGTAGGTTTGTACGCCTCAAATTAAATGTATCACTTTATAGAAACACTTTCATGCGAGGCTTACTTTATAAAATAAAAATATACCCAACAGAAATAGATAAATTCTTTTTTCTTAAATATTATTATTATTTTAATTTTTACTGCTATTATTATTATTACTATTATTATTTTATCTTGCTATATACATTTTTGTAACTGAATATTGTAGGGTTCATATGTCTCAAGCTATTTAAATTTTAACGCATAAAATGACATAATAAACTATTTCATTTTTATTAAAAATATTTTAATTCATAAACTATATTTCAGAAGTTAAAATATGTCATTTACGCCTTAGAGGCATAAAAAATTGATTAACTGTGTGAAAATGTTAAATATGTCTTACGCGTTATACGGGACTGTTTATCGCGCTGTATGAGTACTAGTCACAAGTTTTTGAGCGTGTTTTGTGGTGGCGCGTTACATTGCAGTTAACTGTAGTTATTCAGATAAGTTTAGATGCAAACACAATTCCTTCTCATAGATGCCAACATTTTAATTTATTCCGGATTATTTTTAGCCCCGCCTTCTTTTAACACCACTTGTTATATTTAAGGATAAATTTTCCTATAAATAAAGTGGTACAAAGTAAAGGTGGGGCTAAATATACTTCGGAGTCAATACTGGCATCTATGCCTTGTGTATGTTAACTTCGTTTTATTTCATAATTAATATTTTTGTACTTTTTTCTGTCATGAATCTTAATGAATAATATCTGTTCTATAGTAGATCACATTTTTTTTTTTTTTTTTTTTTAATATTAAGAGTAAGACGGACCCCTAATATATTTTCGCATGTAACTCTATCAAGAATTGATAGTATAAAAACAGGACTTTTTTCGAACAGTCTTGATCTCAGGAATTTAAGTATGAGGTCTAAAACATGGGTTGCCATTTTATGAAATATTACATAAACTAAAGTTACAAATTAATAATTTTATTTTATTTATTTATTTATTTTACACAAGCAATTTAAATATCACACTTTTTTTTTCTATAGAGCATTTCCTCGTGACGTCTGGTGGTTGGCAAAAAAGCGCGCTCGACTTTCCCGCGCCCCGCCCACCATTGATACTATATTGGTGATCCGCCATCGCTATGCTTTTCCCACGGAAGCCTTTTTGCCAACCACTCATAAAAGTTGAGATGTTTGTTTACAAACAAGGAACTGCCCTATACTAAGCAATTAATTTAAATAATTTAGTCTCTTAATTTTTTTTTTTTTTTTTTTTTTTTTTTTAAGATATGAAAGGGAAAGGGTAATGATTAAACATTAATTTTGCTTTGGCATTTCTTCGCACAATAATTTCGTCCTGAAAAAATGGACCTCGATAAAATGACAATATAAAAATATGTGGATACCCTTTTTAAAATGAAAATAAACTAAAATGTCTTCTTATTTGATCAAATCTAATAATTTCATATTTCTATAGTCAGTACTTGATAGCTTGATGGAGGTCATAGTTATTTTATGCAGAAACAAAGTTCTAACTGAATTATGTATTTTGAATTTAATCTAAATTTAAAAGTACTTGCATAAACATTTAATTAATTAATTAATATGGAGAAATTAAAATCACATTTTAAACAAAACATTGAACTGCCACACTAAGACATTCTAATATAGGCATAAACAATACATCAAAATGTTAATAGTGAATACTTTTTTTTGAAAAGTATTTCTCCCCTAGAACGTGCTTTACTCCTTAGAAAAGCTTTGTAACATTATGACAGAATATTTTTTCTCCACAACTTTAATTATCAAAAACTCTTTTCACACCGTTTTCTGGAAAAAACATCTTTGCAACACATACTTTCCCTAACTGCAATATAGCATACTTACCTGGCACTGGGGTATGCCTTGATCACGAAGGAGGCTCCCCCGAGCAGAGACCTCTCATTGCACACCGAGGGGTTGACGTTCGCCACATCCGCAAATCGCGGTTGCTTGGGGTGCATAAATTTTGGTAGCAGGGACTGCGTACGCGCTGTCCCTTAACGTTCGAAAATTGAGAAAATACGATATAGGTCTTGCCAAAGCGACTGACGATCATTGCTACTAGATTGAGGGAAATTTTAATTCGACACCCACCCCCTAAATTGTAACGGTTGCCTAACCAAAGAACTTCTAATAGATTCACGTATTGAAAGATCTTTGGCCTAACCGTTATGATGAAGACGGCAGTTTTTCGAGTGAAGCAGGCGGAAGGATAAAAGTAACAGTGCGAACTCATTTATACGACTAGTTTGACTTCAAACAGATTTGTAAAAGTCGACACTTAAGGCGACTCTTCATCCACGGCGGCCATTACGAGGTGTCCCATGTTAACCAATGGAAAAAATTACATTCCTTTTTTAGAGAAAAATATCTTAATTAACGGATTAAAAATTTCGAACTCACCCTCTGAGGAAGGGGAAGTAAGAAGTAGGTAAGTTGTGCCGAAGACAGTGGAGACCTAGACTCCTCACTTTGCGAGCGAGAAAACCTCTACCAATCACAGCGAGAACTTAGGTTATTAATAAAGATATGGGATTTTGACAACTCATTTAAGTTTAATGTCCAGCGAAGCGGGCAAAGCCTGCTAGTGGTTTTATATGAGTTTTAAGAAATTGCCAGATTTAACAACTTTCTACTTTAGGTATTTTTTAATATAAAAGAATAGCTGTATAAGATGGCAAAATGCATAATAAATAAAAGCATTTTTAAATACCTTCTTGACATGGTAAGAAAACAATTTTTGTAATCTGCAAATCTGGTTAACCATGTCTTTCGAATTATACCATTTTTAAACCCCCTGCTCCCATAATTAATATGTTAAAAGTGTACCACAAATTTTATGTTTGCCTGTTAATTATACAGATTTACGTTTTAATGCATCATTTATTTTATTTATTTTTTTAACGAAAGTCCTTTTTGCTTAGATTTTTTCTTATATTACTAGTTAATAACAAATACTTTCTCACGTACTTTAGGTAATCTTCTCAAGTTCATTATGAACTTCCTATATAGCTCTATTGCGTTTATAATATATACACTAAGCGACAAAAAAAAAAAAAAAAAAAAAGCCGTATTTGAATATTTTCCTTTTCGCCTTCTACAACCGCTAATTTTATCGTTTAAAAAGCAAATTTTCGAACAGATTTTATTATGTTGTCCTCCACATACACTTTAGCTTTGAGTCCAGTGTTAAAAACAAAATGCAATTGTCAGGAAAATTGTAATTTTAGAAATTATTTCAAAAATGGTAAGAATAAGGCAGTTAACGATGCCACAAAAAGTATTAATTTTTGAAGGAAACTCAAAAAATAGTTTAATACTTGCGATGGCAAAATAATTAAATGTTAACGAAATATTGGTAAATGGGTTTTTAGCAAGATATAAGATTTTTTAGCCGTTTAAACTGGAAATTTTTTTAAGCGGCCACGTTGCTCATCCAAGCGAGATGACCGTAAGTAAAAAGCCATTGCTTATAAAATCGGTTTTTATTATATTTAGAACATAAAAGAGATTCAGAAAAAGGGTTTATCAGCATAATTTCTTTAACTACAGTACAGCAACTATTAAACGAAGCAGGTTTAAATGACACAAAATTTGAAAAAATTCCATTCTTAGTGAAGAGAATTAGTAAAGCAAGACCTCAGATGGCTAAAAAAAATTAAAAAATGGTTAGTTAATTATTGGGCTGAACTGTTCTATTTGATGAGTCAAATTTAACTTATTTCGAGCTAAAGAAAACAAGCAGATCTGACAACGAAAATATGACCGACTTAATGAAAATCGCACTTTTAAAACAGTGGCACATTCTCCGTACATTATGGTAAGGAGGTGCATAATTTGTCAAACAGTCGGGCAAATTTTTATGCTCAAGAAATCAATTAACTCGAAATAAAGCACAATCTTCATTAAAATGGTGCCTGACCGACTATTTTGGAGGAATCGGGGACATTTCCGTAAACTGCATTTCAAGATGATAATGCACCTTACATACACGGCGTCTGTGGTAAGTTTATTCACTTCAAATTGTCAAAATTTCCCATCCATTCCCATGAGAACCTATAATTCTGTAAGTAATCATACCTTTTTTCACTTTAAGTTAAATCCCACAATAGAATTCAGTAGAATTTCTTCTTTACCAGACATGGAAATAGTCCTAATCGCTATCCACTCGAAAATGTTTCGTCTATAAAACGGCGGAGGAGAGGGGAGAGGATTCGATATTTGCAGCCTATAACTCTGCCAGAACTAGAAAAAATTATTCTTGATATTTGACACATTGAAATTTCTGAAATTTATATTAAAACACTGCGTAAAACTATGCCATTGTGTATTTAAGCAGTAATTTCATATAAAGGCGGAGTTAACCCAATGCAGAATACGTATTTTTAATAAAAAAATTGCTTAGATCTGTTGTGATTTAATTGGGTTGTCCATAATGATAATTTAAAAAATTTAAATTTTGCAATAACTTAAATTTTGAAAATTCCAATTTACAGTCATAACTGATCGTATAGATTTTGATTTTTGTACACTGCCGCAAATTCCTAACCCGGTTCTAAACATAAAGATATTAAAAGGAGGTCGAAACCTCGTTGGAAGAATGCTTTGGTCTCTGATACACAAAAGAAAAACTTTATAAATATAAATAAATGTAGTTTAAGGCCATGATGACTTATGGCAGTTTCTGTTAAAAAAAACCCAAAACATTAAATATTGAAGTTGATTAAAGTTAAGCAATTTAATGGTTACGACAGAAACTACCATAAGACTGATTTTCACATATAAACATTCATATAAAAAGTGTCAGCTAAATAATTCATCTATATTAATCAAAGTTAACTAATATGTAAATAAAAAAAAATAACATTGGAGCCATTACCACCCCCCACCCAAAAGAAGCCTAACTTTGTAATTTTAGATTTTTTCACATGTAACCTGCTGGAAGCATGAGGATCAAAACAAAGGGGGAATTTATGCACAACTTCTTTAAATTAGATAAATTATATACTCAAACAATAAAAGCTTTATCTTTTAAGAAAACAATTAGATCTCTCAGCATTTTCCAAAAGGTTACTAAATGGCTCACAAAACAACTCTGGCCTTAAAATCCCCATGAAAATGAAAGAACATATAATATTTACTCATAATAAAACTAAAAAAAACACATAAGACAGCTTTCAAATGAAAATTCACAAATTTTAATTATTAATTAAAGCATAAAAAAAGATAAGAGGATCCTCAAAACTAAATACATCATTAAAAAAACACATAATTTCCTTTTTGGTTTTTCTGGTTACATCAAACAATTACACCTAATATATTAATCCATATTATCACAATAAAATCATCTTTTAAAGAAAAACTTTTACCGTATCAAAATTTACTTCTCCCTTAACTTTTTACAGTTAATCAGAGGGGAGTCCTTCTAGTGCATTGCAGTCCTAAATAGCACTATAATTACCAACACATAAGTTCCTTAGCAATATATGTTACTTATTTACAAAGTTCACTTGGTTTACATTTATAGGAGGAGATATTAACAACTTGGACAAGTGATTGAATAAAATAGTTAAGTGCTTTTCTAAATTTATCAGGTACTTCTTGAACTAAAACAATTTATAAGAGTCTTTCTCATGAAAGTATATATAGATATAGACAAGATCAATAAACAATAAAAATAAAGTTGGTTACCGACTTTGATTATCTCGATGGCTTTCGATCACCTGGAGGTGGTCTCAGGTTGCAGTATGCTAATCCCCAAGCTGAGGAATTTTACGAGATTCTTGGTTGGGCTCGGAACACAGATTCTTCCCCACAATAGAAGGGAGCATGACGATCTGCTCATGCCACAGGTCTTTAACGCTCGGACATCAGGCCTCATATAGACACAAACCACGACAACTCGACCTTCTACAGAAACTTTTGTTTAAAAAGTTGAATATCACTTCTATTAGGTCTTCGCACCAACTGTACTTAGGTCTCCACATAAATCCGAATATGGCTACAGACACGGCAATTTTATCTCCATGAGAATAAGCAAAGCAAGGCTTCCCTCTAAAAGGAGAAGATCCAAGGAGCTAACACAGGGCAAAAGCCCCTCTTTACGAGAAGAATTTTTTTTTTCACATGCTACGTAGTTGATATCTACCGCCTCAATAAGGCAGTTGCAAACAGCTGATAACAGCATGGCAACGTGGACAGCGTGCCCTCCATCACTGGTTGCTATGCGCGGTTGCCATGGTGTTGTGAGCTGTTTTCAACTGCCATTTGCTTACTGTTCTAAAAATGGCATCTATTCATTTTCACGTGGAGTTGATAGCCCTCCATCTACGTCACTATGACGTCATATGAAACTGCTCTATTAAAATTTTTCGCGCTCATCTAAAGGACGCTAACTTACTGTTGCCAATTTTGGCATGAAAATTCCGGGGGAGAAACAGCTCGGCCAATCAGAGGACGCAACTGCACTGTCGATGGAGGAGCTGAACCCCTTACCCATAATAATCGATTAAGAACCGAACACGGTCAAGTGCAAATGTGCGAGAAGAGGAACTGACCTTCATGAGAGCAGGGGATGCCCTGAAGGTCAAGACGGACCTAGAAACACGTACCCAAACCAGAGGTCAAACTAAATAATAGTTGAGGACAAATTCCTTGTCGGAAAAAGGGTTTGCACTGAAAAGAGATACGATTTTGAAAATGCGAAAGAATTTTGGAGGGGAAAAAGGACTGACACACATTAATAACCACAAATTTCCTTTTAACAAAAAAAAAGAAATTACAAATAAGCTATTTTAATTATTAAAAACAATAGAAAAAACACAACTGTTAAAATTTCATTTTAACAGATCTAACAAATAAATAGTTTTATTTGATATTTTAAAATATAACTTCTTTATTTCATATAATAAATCATAATGGAATACAAAGTGTATAGTTATTACATTATGTTCAAAAAGAAAATTTTATGCAGATTTTTAAAAAGTACTTCGTAGAGTGCAATAAAGCGAATTATTAAATCGAAAATGTACATAGGTATCATTTCATACCTTTGCAAACAAGACACTTTTATTTGTTTCAAACATTAATTTTAAAGTTATTACAAATAAATAATCTGGTGTGTCACTCACACAAATTTCTCTTACCCTGAAATTTAATACTATAAATACAGGTTGCAGATTAAAAGGTAAGATAACGAGTAATGTTATGTAAACCTGCGTTAAACAATTCATATTAGGTTTCTGAAGAGTTTTATATGATAATTAGTTCTGTGTGAGGGGGGCTACCGCCCCCCACAACCCCCCGTTTCATTAATGCACTAACATTTATATAGAATTTAATCCGGCTATTAAAAAATAATTCTGTTTTTAAAAAATAATTTATTAAAATTATTATTAAAAAAAAAAAATGATCTTTTATGATAATGCAGACGATTTCCATATTAGAGAAGTAGTATAACATCAAATATCCATAAAAAGTCCATTTTATTCTCAATGTTAAAAAAAATAAATAAATAAATAAATAAATAAATAAATACGATTTTTTTTCTAAGTTTTTTTTCGTCAAAAGTAAAAAAAATCGATAACTTTGTTTTAAATTATCGCAAATCGATGGTTCAACCATTCGTTTTAAAGGTATTGGCGAGCTCTTTTGAAAGATACCCATCATGAAAATTTACTCCCCTCGAGGGGGGACTTCCCCCTCCCCAGGGGGGAGGCGAGGCTCCTACATTCACAATTTTTTTTCCCTGTTGACTATCTCTATTACAAAAAATATATATTCGTTTCATTTGGTTTAGTGCAGTCTATAGACGTTAAACTCTACTTTCCTGCAATTTTCCCCACAGACGTAATGTATTAGAATTCTCTTGATTGTCCCTGTACACGAACCATTTGCTTGATCTTAACGAAAAGCTTACTGTAGCATCCCTATATGATACACATTCAGAATACCAAGTTTGAACTTTCTGCCATAATTTGTTTTTGAGATATGCTGATAACAGACAGACACACACACACACACACACACACACACAGACACACACACAGACATAGACACACAGACGCACACACAGACATACACACAGACCATTTGCTAAAAACATGATTTTCGTATTCAGGGGACCTCAAAACGTGTAAATATAACAAAATCTGGCGTTCGAAAATTTGACCCCAAAACAATACTTTCTTTACCTTATGGGTAAGAGAAAGTAAAAAGGTATGAGTCATTTTTTCTGCAGTGCGGCCTTTTTTTTTTTTTTGTTGTTGTTGCTTAGTGTATATATGCATTGTTCCTTTTATAAATCTTAGTACCATTCCTTTCATATATATATGTATGTAAACGGATTACAAATTATATTAAAAGCAAATCTGATAAAAATGGACAAGAATATGTTTCTCACAAACATTATCTCTCTCAGTGTAACTTATTTCTAGAGGCAAGAAACCCCTTGTATCAATTCTATTACGTTTTTGCCACAGAGGTAATTTGATCTCTCAGAACCCCTCTCGTGAAAGAAATACAAGAACCGATCTTCTGTACTATTCTGCAAATTACGCGGGTTCTGAGAGGTAGAACTATTTTCTTTAAAGGCAGGGATATCTCAGGACCATAGGGGTGAATAGGCAGTCTGTAGAACTTTTCCTTTTTCCCAGTAGAGGTCGCGGTTCTCGAATCTGACTTCTCTTTAGGATGAAGAGTCCCCTTAATATCTCAGCAAATAGGCGATATTTTTAAAATAGTCTTTTATCTTCGGTCTTAATCTACCTGAAATTTTTACATTTCAACATGCAGTATGTTTTGAGATCTGAAATCTCAATTTAAAGCGAAATGGGGGAAAACGATGGTGTAAGTTTGTAATGGTCTAAAATCGAAAAATATCTCTAAAACGGCATGAATGATTTTCTTTTAATTAATATATGTTGTTAATGGGATCTTCCTGAATCTAGTAACGTTTTCGTTTTTTCCAGGTAAACTCCTGTTTTTTATATAATTTATTTAAAAAATGGATCTATATTACTCCGCCAATTGTATACTTTTCTTCGGCGAAAACGCCGTGAGGAGGTTCTTACTTGCAAGGCTTGAGTACGTCACGTGTTGGTTGACCAACGTGAATGCAGTCATTGATCTATTTAATTTTTCATTTTTTCAACGTAAAAATATTTTATTATATATTTTAAATATGTATTATATATATACTAAGTCAAATTCACTTAAATATATTTTATCTTCTGTTATGAAAAAAATATTTTTTATTTCAAAATTTCATATTTAGTCAAAAAAGTATTTAGATAACATTTCAAATAAGGAAGTATTTTGTGATTTTAGATATTCCATTTTATCATAATCCATGATAAATTTACAATTTTTTAAATCGAAAAATGTTTAATCATCATTCATGAACATCGATTTTATCATAGCTCAATTCCTATTCATGTATCCTTCCGCGCTGGGAATGGCAAGAAACAACAAATAGAGTGTTGACGACATCTTTAGTTTTTAATTTAAAGCATACACTTTCGTAAATATATATTGTATTTTTTTTTATTCCTTTTTGAAAATTAAAAATATCTTTTTAAAATACAGTCAGAGTTTATTTATTTAGTATTTATTTTTCAGACTTTAAGATGATACATATTTAAAATCACATAAATGCATAAGGCAAAACAGTTTAATTTAAAACAAATTTTATAAGTGTTTTGTGTTAAGTTTTAGAATTAATTTTATTTTGAAAAAGAGATAACAAGGAAAATTTTTCTTCACTTTTATATATAAAAAAAATTAACATTATAATTAAATATATATATATTTTTTAATTTAATTAAAACAGCAATGGCAAGGTGATGAAATAGTACTTAAAATGTACATTAGAAAAACCATAAAATAGAATTCATATTCATGAAAAATGTGTCAAGCAATTATTGAAAAACACGTCAAAATAAATAAATAACATCTTCAGTTTATCTTGATTGAAACCCATTATAATTTATTTTAAAAATATATTAATTTCCTTTTCTTTCTTTCTTTCTTTCTTTTTTTTTTTTTTTTTTTTTTTTAGCATTACAGCACTTTATTATACCAAAGCACTATATATATTTTAAAAGGATACTGTTAAAAAAAAAAAAAAAAAAAAAAAAAAAGTAACTGAATAAAAATAAGAATCAAAATATTATTTTAATATATTAATTTGATTATTAATTTGCTAATAATAAATTACACTAAAAAATATTTACAATTATAAAATTTTCAATATTTTAAGATGTTTTATTCTTTTCTTTCTTTCTTTCTCATTTTATAATAATAATAGCAGGCAACGACCGCTTCGCTGGTCCCTATTTTTAAATGAATCACTATAATTACTGAATTCTCAAAATTGCATTAATTTTTTATCACGTGAAAAAAAAAAAGTCTGATTAGGAAAAATGCCGCACCGGGTACTCACTGCCTTCAGAAAAAATTCCCAAAATGCTCTAACTCTTATTTCTATTATTTTCCCCCTTCGCCCCCCCCCCCTCCCGTCTATCCTAATAATTTTACAAAAATGGATTTCTCTTATCCCTCCCCTTAAAATTCGAAATTTCCTAGATCACAGATAATATTATATATACCATGTTTTAAAATTTTCTGTTGAATCTTATAGTTATAGAACTACATTAGCACTTTATCAATATATAGAAAATTTTAAGCGATAATGAAGTCAATTTTTGTGAGATTCATAATTTAATTTTTTCTAATGTTCACGTTCAATTAAATGTATTTATTTTTATGTCAAAAAAAAAAAAAAAAAAAAAAAAAAAAAAAGAACTCGTATTAGGTTGATTTCTTTAGAAATCGACCTATTGCAATCACTTCGTTTATCTATACAGTGGCGTTCGCACATTTTTTATACGATTTTGATGGAGTGTACTAAAGCAATTTCACTCATATTTCGAGTTTTATTTGTTCAGTTTGATAGCCCTTGTTCTTAACTAACATTCTACATCATAATTTCTATGATAATAATGCTTTTTATAATATCGGAAGAGGTATATTTTTTTTCTATTCCTCTTGAACGGCTTTCCAGAGTCCACAGAGCGTTGTAGGTCGGTGTTTGGATAATGTTGATTTTAAGAGTCGAAAAACACAAAAATCCAACAGTGAAGGGTATGGTTTTAATTCCCGTTTTCTGTTCCATTTTTTTCTAGAAAAGCAATTGCGGATTGTGATGTGTGGCTGCTTGTTTTGTCTTGATACAGTTCAACGGATTGCTAGCATTGTGGATAAAGATCTGGATTTTCATTTTTAAAAATTGGAATTAAAATATGTTCTTGAGAGTATTTAGAGTTGATTTTGACATTTTTGTCACATTTTTTTGCTTTTATCTTGTGCTTGTATGAAAAATCAGTGGCAATCATAAATCCTTTAGAAAAACTTTCTTTTGATGCTTTGAGCCATATAGCAAATTTTTTTTCTCCATTTTTGGGATAATAAATTGACCTTTTTTTATTGCAATCACTTAAATAGACCCAAGATCCATCTGTTGTTGCAACATTTTTCCATTTTTCTCCTGATAAATGCTTTTCATAAAGATTTCACTAAAAACTATCTATCGAAAGAGCGGAAACCTATCCTTCCATCCACTGCCATTTTAAAAGCGCATTTTTGCATCTAAACAAAAAATCTAAATATCAGAAGATAAATAAAACTTCCAAAAATATAACTGTTGTGAAAATAAAATTCTCCATGCAAATGATTTTTTCTTACTGCGAAATAAAATCGTCTAAAAAATGTGCGAACAGCCTCTGTATATCTATCTATAATGAAAATTTTGTCATCATGATAACTCCCGAAATAATACTCCAAATCAAACCAAATTTGGACAGTGAACTGATCTTATACATATCTTGGATGAGTTCATTAACCAAGTTGCTCCGACTTTTTGTTTTCAAGTGGCAGCCATTTGAAAATTTCAAACCCACAATGTAAAAAGCAGATTTAAAGCAAGATTTGCTTGAATTGTGACGTAAATAGAGAATACTGCTAACGTGGGCAACTCACCTTTCGGCTTAGAGTAGGACACATTAAGTGTACCCACGTGACGGACGGCATCATAACTCTCCAGCGACCCCACTGGCAGGGGCCCGGGCCCGGAGATGTAAATACAGGCAACATAAAGGTCTTAATGAAGTTTATCCGCCATTCTTAATAAAGTGGCAGATATTTTAAGTTAAGCGGGGCCACTTGAAATCAGGCTACCACTTGAAAATTTAAAATCACTATAACTTCCGAAATAATACTCCAAATCGAACCAAGTTTGGACAGTGTCTTAACTTATTTCATAAATATCTTAGATGAGTTTGTTAACCAAGTTGCTCTGCCATTTCGATTTCAAGTGGAGACCACTTGAAAATTTAAGTTGTAAAAAGCGTATTCCGAATTTGTTTGAATTTTGATGTAAATACAGACCACATAAGGATCTCAATGAAGTTTATAAATGAACTATATCTGCCATGTTTAATAAAGTAGCAGATATCTTAAGTTAAGCAGTGCCACTTGAAATCAGGCTACCACTTGAAGATTTAAACTCATAATAACTTCTGAAATAATACTCCAAATCGAACTAAATTTGGACAGTATCTTAACTTATCTTATAAATATCTTAGATGAATTTTTTAACCAAGTTGCTTCGCCATTTTGATTTCAAGTGGAGACCACTTTAAAATTTCAAATTGTAAAAAGCGTATTCAAAATTTTTTTTAATTTTGATGTATATATAGATTACATAAGTGTCTCAATAAACTTCCATACTAAAAATAATCTCAAGATATTCTGCAGATATTTTTAGAGAAAATCTACAGAATATCTTAAGTTATTTGGCCCATTTTTAAGAAAGTTTACAAAATTTTTTTTATAATATCTTCAAAATTTCTGAAGAAATTTTATAGAAAAATATAAATTTTCAAAATATTTTAAGAAATTCTTAAGAAAATACTATTTTCTCAAGAAAATCTTCGGATTATTTTTAGTGGGGTTTATCCGCCATTTTTAATAAAGTAGCAGATATCTTTAGTTGCTATTTGAAATCAGACTAACATTTGAAAATTTAAAATCATAATAACTTTTGAAATAATACTCCAAATCGAACTAAATGTGAACAGTGAACTTATAAATATTTTGGATGAGTTTGCCAATCACGTTGCTCCAATCATTCTGTTTTGTAGAGACCACTTGAAAATTTCAAATTCACATTGTAAAAAGCGTATTCCGAATTTGTTTGAATTTTGATGTATACATAGACCATATAAGGGTCTAAACCAAGTTTATTTTAACAGCCATTTTTTGGAAAGTATCGGATATCTTATACAGTAAAACCTCTTTAAGTTGGACACCTACGGTTCCAAGAAAAAGTGTCCAACTTAGAGAGGTGTCCAACTTATAGGGGTGCTTACTTTTCTTGATTTAATTAAACTGTATCTATGCATGCTTTTTAACTTTTAATCACATCTACATATAATATAATTAAGTATCCACGACTTATATACAAAAAATAATTAATTTGCCGATTTAAAATTTAAATTTAAATTGTTATGTTGTGGCCATTATAATACTTTCTTCTATAATTTTTTATATAATAGCGCTACCTACCAGTTAATATGCAAGGAAATTTAATCAATATAGCTTCTCACAATGAAGATTTTGCACATGCATTTTGGTGCAATTTTATCCAATAGATGCTGAGATAGTCTTGTGGAAAATCAGAGAATGTGAGTAAAAGTAGCACCACCTGTATGCTGATCTATACCCAAATTAAGCTGATATTAATTTTCATAACGGCCATCTCATATATGAAGTTTGGTGAATTTATTCACTCTAGAAACTGAGATATAATTTTCTGGTGAATGGGGAAAACTGAAGCATAGCAGCAACACCTGTCAGCTGATATGCATTCGAATTGAATCAGCATCGTTTTTCACAACAGACCTCTTTCATATTAAGTTTAGTGCAACTATACACTCAAGTTATACTTGGTAGGAAAAATAAAAGGGGTAAATGAAGAGGAACTCTACCAACCAAAATGTATTTTCTAAAAGCCAATTTTTAAACAGTCTAAGTGAAAACATGCCTATAAGCTCTCTGTGGAATGTTAAAAAAAAAAAAAAAAAAAAAAAAAATGCAAGGATAATCCATGCAATTCAATAAAAAGAAAGATTCTTGCATTATGCACTAAATTACAATAATTTGTGAATGTTTCAACTGAAGAAAAGAATTATTTTTTATAAGATAAGACAGAGGCAAATGCGTTGTGACAAGAAACATTGTTTTCTTTTCTTTTTTTTTTTTTTTTTTTTTTTTTTTTTTAAAGATATTTACAGTTTTTTCTACAAGGGATAAGTAAAATTTCTAAAATAAGAGTGAGAAAATGGAAAATTTATTTATTTTATTTCCTGCCTTATCGGGTAAAAGTGTCCAACTTAGGACAGTAGTTCACCGTCCAACTTCCAAGTTAAAAGGGTGTCCAACTTATGGAGGTTAGACATAATGTTAATCCTATGGATACATTCCGTTCCGAGAAAAAGTGCCCAACTTAGAGGCGCGTCCAATTTATAGGGATGTCCAACTTGAGATGTTTCACTGTACTAACAAGGGAAGTATGAATCAGTAATATTGCTATTGAAACCAAACCAAGCTTAAATTAAAGAGCATAGTCGAAAACATTGGGTACCGTACAAATTTGCTGCAACAACTTCCATGGGGGGGGGGGAATATGCCCTCTATTAGTTTTAGTTATTTCTATAAAAGCCAACAAAACACACAGCACAGTGTGAATAGGTGGTGCAGCGCTAGCGTGCTTGACTTCGGATACGTAGGTCGTGGGATCGAGTCCCCGCAAGGGCGTTTTGTATTTCATTTTTTCATTTTTTTTTTCTTTACGTTTTTCATTAAATTAAATAATTAATTTAAGAGAAAAAATTTATTACATTAAGAAGAATTTTTTTTTGAGTATTCCAATTAATAAAGCATTGAGAATGAATTTAAGAAATGCATTTTTATATTTTTTATTTATAAAAAAGAAAACCATGTTTAAAGCTACGAATATAGTTTCTAATTTATAACAATTATGATTAAAAGTAGAAAAATCATGGAACCATAAGTATTTTTCACAATTAGAACAAGAAATATAAAAAGGTTGATCACAATTATTTGAATTTAAATTTTGTTCACCGTCAATTATTGTTCATCACGAACATTTTGTCAAATATTTGGCTTTTTGTCGAGATTACTTGACTTGTAAAATTCATATTTACCCATATTTTGAATTTTTTTAGATGTATATTAATTATAAATTAGTAAAATCATTTTGAGAAAATTTGTCATTGTCATCAATATTATTATCAGTTCTTACGACACCTCGAAACTTGACAGTTGTTTAATGAAATATTTGAAATAAAAGTTAAATGCGACGTTGAATAGTTAAGCAACAGCTGTTCACCATTCAGGATTTTTCATGCAAAAAATAGCATTAATAAATAATACAATTGAGAGCAGACGATTAACTCTTGCTATACGCGATTGTAATGAAATGCTCGCCCTCTGGTGGACTAAGGTGAATATATCATACCACTGATAGCTTTCACGCTGAAACAACGATAGAACAACAAACACTAGCAAGAGGGGCAACCTACCTATTCGGTTTGAGGTTATGAGCGTTAGCTCACCCCCCCCCCCCCATACAACCATAAAAATAACAATTTCACGCTAAATATTATAATATGCTATGACCGGCTACGTCTGTTGCATGAGACAATTTTTTGTGGTTATATATAATTCATGGTTTGTAAGCATGATCATAGTACCGCCTTAATATAGCTCTCTTTGACGACTTTTGAATTTTTGTCACCATTTTAGATTTAATCCCTTGTAAAAATAAGACTTAATACCTTGTAACAATATGCTATGAGCGCTATTTCTGCCATATTTTAGACAACTAAACTTTTAATGGTTATATATATTTCCCATTAAACATATTTTTATTTTCATTTATTTATTTAAATATTGATGAAATTTGAACTTCAATTTGGTCTAGTGTTGTACAGGCTGTATACTATATGTTTGTGTTTGTGAAAGAAAATTTAAAAAAAATTCAAAACTGCAATTTTTAATGCCACTTTAAAAAAAACATGTGACTTAATCAGTAGCACATTTAAAAAAAATTTTCCAAACGGTTTCCATACAATCTCCTTCTCTTGCCACCTAAAATACATACATTAGTTAATTTTAAAAAATCTAATTGTCCGATGGATAAGCCGTTTAATCCGTTGGATTCACAAAAATTGCATCTTTCATTTGGTATCTTATTTGTAACGATACGACTGATATTTCTAATTTTTTTAATTTACTTTCCTCATTTTAAATAAATGTAATTTTTATTGTTCACGTTTTTTTTTTTTTTTTCTGTCCAAAAAATAATGATATTTTTTTTTGGCAACAATTAATAAAATTAAATTGCCAATTTATCAGTAATTAGAAGGTTTTTATTTTAACATTTTAATTAATTAAAAGAAAACTAAAAAAAAATTTGAAAATCGGGCTACGAGGTGCATCAGGAGAGGTCATTACGAACCACCATGCAAATTTTTGTAGCTCAGCCATCAGCCGTTTTCTTAAAAAGCTCTGGAAACCATACACAATGACACACACACAAACATCTTATTTTATTATATGTACTAGCAGGCTTTGCCCGCTTCGCTGGTCACTAAATTTAAAGGAAACTCTTTTCTATATAGCTTTATAAAAATAAAATAAAATACTAAAATTGCTCAAAAGCTCGCTTCGAATCCCTGCTGCCTTCGGTAGCGATTTGGTCATCCGCTAAAACTCGGGCGCTTGTCCCTATTACCTGAGACAATGGTTTACCAATAGGCTTCCATTAAGTCCTTATTAGATAACAGTTTCGAAATAGATAGTATCGAAAAAAAAATGAAGTATTCCCTTTATATTTGAATCCCAGTTACATATGAACAACACTATACGTGGTGCACATAATATTTGCTTTTACGTTATTTCCTATGTTTTTTTTGTTTATCCCCGATCAACCATAAAAATGATAAAAATTTCACGCTAAATATTATAATATGCTATGACCGGCTACGTCTGTTGCATGAGACAATTAATTTTTTGTGGTTATATATAATTCATGGTTTGTAAGCATGATCATAGTAATGCCTTAATATAGCTCTTTTTGGCGACTTTTGAATTTTTGTCACCATTTTAGATTTAATCCCTTGTAAAAGTAAGACTTAATACCTTGTAACAATATGCTATGAGCACTATTTCTGCCATATTTTAGACAACTAAACTTTTAATGGTTATATATATATTTCCCATTAAACATATTTTTATTTTCATTTATTTATTTAAATATTGATGAAATTTGAACTTCAATTTGGTCTAGTGTTGTACAGGCTGTGTACTATATGTTTGTGTTTGTGAAAGAAAATTTAAAAAAAATTCAAAACTGCAATTTTTAATCCCACTTTTAAAATAAAAAAACATTTAACTTAATCAGTAGCACATTTAAAAAAAATTTCCAAACGGTTTCCATACAATCTCCTTCTCTTGCCACCTAAAATGCATACATTAGTTAATTTTAAAAAATCTAATTGTCCAATCGATAAGCAGTTTAATCCGTTGGATCCACAAAAATTGCATCTTTCATTTGGTATCTTATTTGTAACGATACGACTGATATTTCTAATTTTTTTTAATTTACTTTCCTCATTTTAAATAAATGTAATTTTTATTGTTCATGTTTTTTTTGTTTTTTTTCTGTCGAAAAAATAATGATAATTTTTTTGGCAACAATTAAATTAAGGAATAAATTAAATATTTTAAATAAATAATTTTTATTGTTCACGTTTTTTTTTTTTTTTTTTTTTTTTTTTCTGTCCAAAAAATAATGATAATTTTTTTTTGGCAACAATTAAATTAAGGATTAAAATTAAATGGCCAATTTATCAGTAATTAGAAGGTTTTTATTTTAACATTTTAATTAATTAAAAGAAAACTAAAACAAAATTCGAAAATCGGGCTTCGAGGTGCATTAGGAGAGGTCATTACAAACCACCATGCAAATTTTTGTAGCTGAGCCATCAGCCGTTTTCTTAAAAAGCTCTGGAAACCATACACAGTGACACACACACAAACATCTTATTTTATTATATGTATAGATAGATAAATGTGAATGTCCGTGAATTTACTTGACTGAGTTTCACGCCAAAACTACTCAACGGATTTCGATGAAATTTGTAATGGAGATAGCTTATACCCTAACTTACAAAGTTGGCTGCCTTTTATTCCAAAAAAAAAAAACTTTTTTTTGTCATCTTTATACATAAAATAGCAATTTTGTAAGCTAATAATAGCAAAAAATTAGCCATTTAAATTGTATCCATAATTTAATTGTTGCCAAAAAAAGTACGAGTTTATTTTGTTTTTCCTACAGGAAAATAAATACATTTATCTAAACGTGAACAATAAAAAAAAAAAAAAAAAAAAATTATGCATCTTACAAAAATTGACGTCATTTTTAATTTAAAATTTCTTTTACACATTGATAAAGTGCTAATATATGTTGTACTAAAATCAGTTTTATTTATAGGTCCTCCTGGGTGATTTTTTAAATTGTTGCGTTGAAGTACACCGAACATTTTTCGCTAAGAGGTTTAATTTAGCAACAGCGATTTTAATCTGGGTAGTTCAAGAAAAATGTAAAATTTATAAAATATTACAAAACGAAAAGAATAAACTGAAATAGTAGTCACATAAATGATCTATTTTTATCTGAATAGATAATTTTATAGAAAAAAAAGTGCAGTTTTAAAAATAGAAAATTTATTTCATCAAGCACTATTTTAAACCTAAAAACCATTAATAAAATAAATAGAATATGAAGGGTTCTTATATGTTAACGAAAAGGTGTCCGATAAAACGCTTTCTATTTTTATGCAAGAAATTATACAAAAAAAAAAAAAAAAAAATCGCTAATATGGCGACAAAAATTCAAAAGCCGCCAAGGGAGAGATATAATAAAGTTGTGTAGCACGATAATGTTTAGTTATTTATTTATTTTTTTATATACCAATCACTACACTAATTTAACATACAAATAAATGAGCTGCTGTGTGTGACTGCACTTGCATGCTGTCTGGCAGAAATATTTGATTAATTCAAATTAATATTTAAATAACTAAATAAAGATATGTTTAATAGAAAGCATAGTCTTGGAGACAAACTTGGCGAGTGGGCGACCAAATTTGGTGAAAAATGATAGTTTAGGGTTCCCGATGTTCCAAAGCTCTCTGACACATGGGAACATAGACCTTGAGCTTACCAAGGAATTCTCGATGGAGTCATCTCCAAGCCCCATCGCCAAAAGTTATAAGTAGGTGTGAGTTGATTTTTGCGAAAGAGTATGTAGTCACTGCGATCCAGAGTTATTCTGAGTCACTGCATTTTAGGGATTGAGCTCTAAGCGACTGGGCATTTTTCATGAGTGAGCGAAAATTTTTGCTCGGGTGCAGTTGATGTTATTTGCTTTACTCCTGTGGAACAAGTGGACTGTCCCAGAACATTCATCGAATAATGACTTATACTGTACGAGTAACAGCTTCAACTGTTTCCAGAATATTCGAAGAATTAACACCAGCTATTTGACTGTTTTCGAAAATATTTGTTTTAATAATAGTTTTGTTGTACAGATTCGAGAAGTTCAAAAAATGTTTGATATTGCCAAGGAGGTCCCATACTAAAGCTGTGACGAAAATAGTCGCCAATCGAAATATATTCAGTTACAAAGAAATCATTTAAATATAGTGTCCAGTGAAGCGGGCAAAGCCTGCTAGTGTTAATTATTTTCTACATGCAAAAATATCAACAATTTTTGTAACAATACCTTTGATTACAGACTGTATCTACATGCTGAATATTCATTAAATCCAGTACAGTCGACCAGAACTTGCTTATGTTCTTAAGAATTACTTTCTACATGCAAAATGTCGAAAAGACAAGTTCATTACAGGCAATATCTATAGGCTGAATATTCATTAAATGAAGTGCATTGGTCGACTAGAACTTGCATATGTTTTAAAGAATTAATTTTTACATGCTAAAATGTTGATAACTTGAATAACAATATCATTATGAGCTGACTATTAATTAAATAAAGTGCATTTGTCAACTAGAACTTGCTTATGTCGTCAAGAATCACTTAATTCCATGCAAAAACGTTGACAACTTTCATAACGATATCATTAGAGGCTCTATCATTAGCTTGTCTTGAAATCTCTATGATGGTATGTCATATATAATGGCCAAAGTCTTTGTATTTTTGGTCATTATAAATATGATTTTCGTAAATATCTGCATAATGGAAAGTTGTTGTAATACCAGAAAGGGAGGCACACAATTAGATGTCATAAAAAACCTATAAACCAATTTAAAACATTCTATGTTTAATCGTTTTTGAGTTATATGAGATACACACACACACATACTTACATGCAGACGTAATGAAAAATCATGTAAAATCATAGATATTTCTAAAAAGGAAGATCGTATTAAGATCAAAGTTGCAGGTGTACTACTAGACATCATGACAGACATGAATATAAATTTGCAACATTCTACGATTATTTGTTTTTAAGCTATGTGAGATATAAAACCCATTTCACAAATCGGGATTACGATACTTTCTTATACTTTGTATAAGGAAGTAAAAAACAACGTAATAAGAGAAACTATTTGCAAGTGTATAGAATATTTTTGTTAATTCAAGGTTATTAATTGATAACTTCATTAATTAATGTGATAGAAATTTTTAACCAAGAGAAATGTCCTCCTAGGAAGCATTCGGCTAACTTTAATACCTCTCCTGATGCTGAGGACCCTCCCGTTCACAAGGAGATACAGTCACAGACAAAAGAAATTTGATGCCAGTGGCAGTAATTTTTTTTAAATACATACATAGAAAAGATTTTTACTAAATGAACAAAGAGAAAACTAGAACCTGAGATTAAATATATATATGAGACAGAAGCCCAAACACATTTTTTGCACATAGAAAATTTTCATTGCTTTTATGATTAAAAAATTATTTATGTCAAAATTTATCTTTATACTTTCCTTAGCATTATTTGAGGTTTTTTAAAAATTGCTCATTTATAAAAAAAACTGCATTTATAAACAAAAATGAATTTTAAAAATCGAAATTATTTCCGAACATTTAGTTTTTAGGTAACACTGCTATAACATTAAGAAGCAGATTAGTAGACTAAACTTTACAATCCTGAGCAGTGGCTTTTATTTATATTTTTCTTTCAGTACTCAAAAAAGAGAGAGAGAGAGAGAGAGAGAGAGAGAGAGAGAGAACTGTTGAATTAAAATTAGATGAACAATTTCTTCATGATTCACGATGAATATTCTATTATAGCTGTGGTTTTTGTCTTACTACAGCCATATTTATAGGAAAATTTGCTGTCTGGAAAAACATTTTTGGAACAACGGTGCCATGTGATCAGCTGAAGGAATTGGCAAGTTATTTCAAACAAATATGCCATAAAAAGCAACTCTGATCATATAATAGAAAAGTCATTGATGTCTTGGAAAATTTTTAACGAATCTTCTGGCATTTTTTTGGCAGCTTATAAAGCAGTTTGTTGTTTATTTTGAGATATGTGTTTCATAATATCTTCTTTGCCTTTACGTAAAACGGAAAAATCAATACCACATACAATGCAAAATGTATATTTTCTTTTTCTGGAAGATAATATATGAGTGAATTCTTCTGTATACAACTCATTATAAACAATTCCAAATTTTTTCTTTCCCTTTGAACTTGTATCTATGGATTCAGCGACCTTAAAGGTTGATGCTGATATTTCAAAGTCCCTTGCATTAAAATAATATATAAAATTCAGAAATGTCAAGAAATATTAATCAAATACTTTAATGACTATGATGGTAAATAAATAAATAAATAAAATATATATCAATATGCAAAACAAGAATTAAAACACATTTTCGAAGACAAATATAGCGAGAGATACAAACAAAACACAAACTGAGCAGGTATTGCATTGCTAATCTCTGTCCTCACCATGCAAACATTATACATGGATACCTACAATCTGTAGATATCATTTGTATGGAATGGCCAGCACTTTCATCTCACTAGAATCTGATAGAGCATGAGGGCGTGCTTAGCGGACGAGTTGCAGACCGTCAACCACCTCCTACATGTGCACCGGAACTTCCGAGAGCATTGCTTACCGAGTAGAATAATCTTTTCCAAGATCAGCTCGATAAATTAAAATCAGCATTCCTAGGCGTTTTACAGACTGTATTTCATCATCTCGGAAGTTTCTGTAAGGGAGATATTTTTTGTAATTGCTTCAGGGAGCAAAAATCATAGTTTTTATGAATGGTATCCTACATAAACCACCTTTTTTGTTATTGATCTTTCGTTTAATAAATGTGCCTTATGAATAAGTCATGTTTGTTTTGCTTCTGAACCTTCATTTGATGCAGCTAGCATTATCCTTAATTTATGGACATGAATGTATATAAGATATATTATAAAGAAAACCAGTCAAAACAAAAATGGCCAGTTCATATGGAACAACCTGATATAAGCATTCAGTTTGCATGAGTGAAGTGAGAGTACATAGAATAATTTTCATGTGTATTTAGATATTTAGTTTGAGATAATAATCACAAATAATTATTAAACTGGTAAATGGTGATATTATATAGAATGCAGAACATTTAAATGAAGCTGTAAGTACGTATAATATGCAATATGGAGTATTTAAGGCTACTCCCACCCTCTTATAATTACCTTGTCTCCGGTCACCAAATGCTATGTAACTGTATGGGGTAATTTATTTATAAAATGACTCATTGCCTAATTTATTTATTATTATTATTATTATTATATATATATATTTTTTTTTTTTTTAATTTCGCTTTTACATTTGGAATATTCACAATTGTTAAATTAATACTTGTTTTCTAAAATTTTCAATTTTGTGTTTAAAAATGAGAAAAATTGACTAAGTGAATTTTTCTTATTTTGTAGCAGCAAAATGAGGTATGAAAAAAGCAACAGGAAGCACATAAAAACTAGCCACAATTTATTCAAAAATAATATGCACATGATATATTTTTTTTCAAAATAGACTTTAAATCTTCATATACACACACACACATATATATACTTTCCAAACATATACAAATATATTTATGATTTGTTTACAATATATTCTTCATATATACAAAAACTGAACTCGATACAAAACTCTGAACAAAATACATCTTGCAATATATAAATATAACTGAATAAAATATAAAAAAGTATAACAAGTGAAATTCATTATAACAGATTTTATGCAGTAACATTTTTTTAATTTTCTAAGTCACACTTTTTAAATGCAGTAGTATGCCATGGAGTACATGAAATAATAATAAATAAATGAATAAAATGTGTATAGTAAAAATCTTGAGTTTCTCTGTTATTTCTGTTTATATGTAGTAAGATGCAACTTCTTTTGCAACATGTGACTGTATAATAAAATCTTATTTATTTTTATTAATTTATACTTATAATGAAACACATTAATTTTTTAAATAATAAAGCTTTGTTGCTATATTTATCACAGTAATACACTTCCTAGAATTCCTTTACATATCTCTAACTTTTTTAATTATCTTAGTTTTAAGCAAATTGATAGAGAAATTCATTGACCTATGCAATTTTTCATAACATTTCAATAGCTTTATGAATTCATTTTAATTATAATATACATGAAATTAAATTCATATAATCAAAATGAAATACATTTGAATTGAAACCTTATTTCTTTTAAATATGTATACTGAGGTTTATTTTTAAACAAAGAAACAAACAAAGAGATATAATACACAAGCTTACCTTTGTCACAGATTGAAAAATAAATAAATAATATTTTTATTACTTTAAAAGCATTCTATCATGAATATATATATGGGTGATTTTCAAATCAATTGCCGGTTTTGATGTCCTAGTTTTTCAATCTTAATTTTCTCTACCTGCCATTATTTTCCATTCTAAATAAGACGGATTTTTCATCTTAAATGGAGGAACACAGGAAAGATCGAAGAATCAATTGAATTCACAGTAAATTTTTTAATAGCCGCAAATCAGACAAATATTAAAGATTTTTTAATGTTATTAAATAACTATCTGTATGGATGTAAATCGTATACTTATTATTAAAGATACGCAATATCTATAATTAATATTCAAAATGTGTTCATATAGTTCTTAAGAAATGTAATATAATACTCAATATATGATATATGTAATTAGTACCCAATCATGCAATTAATAGTATGAATTTTTTCACTTTTTATAATGAATCTTTTTTTTTTTAATTTAATTATTGTCTTAGTAAATGTATATTATACTTTTTTTAACTTAAGAAACTTTATTAATTAGTATTATCATATAAAGTTTGCTTAAGTGTCATTAAATTTGTGGTAATGAAAGTATTATTAAAATTTCGATTATATGTCTTTTCATGTATACACCTGTCCCTTAAAAGACATATAAATGGTGCTTTACTGTATAAAATGAACACTAAACACAAAATTTTGACATTAGCTCAAATCTCTTTTGAGCGTGTAACAAATGCTCTATCAAATGTATTGACAAACAGAGTCTATGATGCAAAGATATTGCCCATGTAGTATTGGAATATAAAGTATTCACTAATCTATATAAATAAAGAGAAGTGTGTGTCTGTCTGCACTCTGGTGCTCACACTACTGACTGCAGAGCTTCTAAATTTGGCATATAGGTACCTGGGATCCTGCAGGTGTGCACCTCATCGAGATTTATTTAAAATTTGAATTTTTTAAATTAATGTTTTTTCGATTTTAAATATTGGCTTCTTTCTTTTATTTTTCATAGATTTATTCTTTTGCTTCAATCGTTTGTGTATCTTAGCAACGACTATTACACAATTTATTTTTTATTACATTCATTTGAAGGCGAATATTTTTTTAATTTTATTTGTTATATTTATTGAAAATAAAATTGCAAAGCAGTAGAAAAAATTAAGTATAATGAGTTTTAAATTTAAAAACATATTTATAACAGTTATGTTTAATTTTTTATATTTCTTATTTTTCAATTTTTTTAATTAATTCCTTTAAAAGAAAAACCTCTTATTTATTAATTTTTTTTATAAACAGAATTTATCGGTAAAAATGGTAGTATATATGTTACCGCTAAAGTGCAGAAATCAGTTAATCTGCAGATTAGCTAGGTAATCTGCACATTAACTAGGGTGATCCGTTAAAGTGAAGAAAATTGTTTCATTTCTCAAATTACCTAGGTAATCTGCGAATTACCTAGATAATCTGCACATTACCTACTAGGCACTCGTTAAAGTGAAAATAAGATCTCTGCTGCTAATTTTACTGCACACTGTGTTGTATTTGTTTTTTTCATTCGGGGAAAAAAAAAAGATTAGTTTTCTTTTCTTTTTTTCTTTACTTATTTTAATCTGTATGTGTTTTGTTTTTTGTCTTTAAAGTTATATTTGTTTTATTTTTTTTTTTTATTTTTTTCATCTTTTTCATTCTGTCAATATAAGTTTGAAGATGTTATGCATTTTTAATATGAAATGTAATAACTTTAATAGCTTTCATTAAATTCTATTTTATAAATGAATGTTAGAATTGTAATACAGTAACGATTTCTTTTCAAAATAAAAATATTTAACCAATTAAATAAAATAAAAAAAATGTTTTATTAACAACTTATATTGCTATTACTTTCTTTCTTTTTTTTTTTTTTTTTAAGTTATGCACCAATTTTTAATTCGCTAAAGAAATATTAGATTAGACAAATCAGAAGCATTATTTAAGAAGTACTTCAAATAATTAAAAACTACTTTCATAATTTTTAGAACGCATGATAATTAAAATATGGCAGTTTTCCAGGGCTTTATTAAACTACATTTTGCAGCATACATATATCAGTACAAGTTTAGCAAATATATTAATTTTAATATTAAAAAAAAAAAAAACTTTATTAACACATTTTATGTGATAACCTACAACGGAAATATCTGAAAAGGCGAACAAAAAAAAAAAAAAAATGATAATAATATAATAAATAATAAAATCAAAATCAAAATATAATCATGATATATAAAATATATAAAGGAAACTTAAAATTGAAAGAAAAAAAAATTGTAATGATATTCTAAAAAATGCATAAAAATTTCATGTTAAGTATTTATTAAATAATGCCGTAATATTGAATGCCATATTTTTCAAAGTTAACAATTAATACATTTTTTTTTTTCAGTAAGTAATAGTAATTTAAATCAATTTTTAAATAAATTAGTTTTAAAAAGTTGTAGTTTATTAGTTTTATTTCGGGAGGAAATAATTACTGTGTTGTAAATTTAATATTCATAATTCAAAATGAAGTTTCACGAGAGAAAGCTTTTAATTAGATTTCATTAATAAAATGCAGACCCTTATCAAACTTATATTGACAAAATTGAAAAAGGGAAGAAATAAAATCAAAAATAAAACAATTATAACTTACTTGTTGCTTTAAATTTTGTGTTCGTCATCCTAATAAGAAACCTAATCATGCTCATGGCTTCGATGCTCCACGTTTTGCGTTTACTTTTACTCTTTACTGTTTATCATAGCGGAAGGGATAAAAGTTTTAGTTTGTGTTGAAGGTCATTCGCGTATCTGTATCACATGATTGTTTGACGTCATGGTGAATGTAAAAAAACTAAGGCTCGAAACATACATTTGAACTTTAACGACACAGAAGCCGCTAATGTGCAGATTACCTAGTTAAAATGCGGAAAACTCTTGATTCCGCACTTTAACGGGTTATTTTAGTTATTCTGCAGATTAGCTAGGGAATCTGCACATTAACGGATTTCGAGCTCTAACGGTAACATATACATAGTAAAAAGGATTAAACTGATTATTATTGTTTTATATATATATATATTTATTTTTAATCTACTTTTTATTTTATTATATTGGTCGGAATCAAATTGAAATATAGTGTAAATAGCACGGGCTATAAAAATACATGGTTCAAAAACTAAAATATTTAATAGATGCTGAGATACAGTGAACTTTAAAATCGTAGTTCTTAAATAATAGCAGATCTCCGCTGTCGTCGATAAATATCAATATTGAAGTGCCCGGGAAAGATCTTTCTGCAAGCATGGGAAACCTAGACCTGATGTAGTGCTGGCAGAAAGAGTTGCCATAGACAGCGGATACTCGAAGCGAGGTTTGGAGCAATTTCAATGTAATTCTTTTTTTTTTTTTTTTTTTTTTTTTTTTTTTTTAGCTTTCATCTATAATGTGGTGTAAAAAAATAAATATTAATTCAATTATTCTTTTGAAAATTCATTTAAATATAGAGTCCCGGGTGTAGCCTTCTAGTCATAAATAATAAAAGAGGAGAATCGTGCACAACCAATTTCCTGCTTCAACATACAAAATGATTGGAGTGGAGGAATTTGTATCAGTATAATTTTAGATGTAAAGAGGTAAAAATTCTTGCTGAAAATTATAATCACAGATCAATAAAAGAAAATATATATGGTAATTTATAAAGTGAAATAGATGAAGAATCGATTTTGCGAAAACAGACAGTAAGGTTGAAAATGTAATCCTGTAGAACAACAGTAGAGAAATAATCCTTTCTACAACTGAAATCAAAACTGACACATTAGTACTGTTTGAATTTGTAAGTGGGACCCAAAAGAAAAGTAAATTCAGATACATTGCGGTATACACATTGTCACTTTATGAAGATTGAGAAATAAAAGTGGTATTTCTAAATATTTCTGGAGAACATTTTATTCAAATTGAATAAAAATTATATTATTTATGTAGACTTGAGAAAGTGAATGATGTTGTTCTAATTACATTTTTTAATATAGCTTAATCACTAATGTTGTAATAAATTTTTAACATTTCTTTCTTTTAATACATTTTTTTTTTCTTATACATTATTACAGCAGCATTGTTAGCCTGTCTCAAAAGTGTTACTGCTACTCATGAGCCATTACTACAGATAAATATCAGCATTGCATTAATACATTTGTTAATTTATATAAACAAATTATTTTACTAATTAAAATTTTTTAGTTATTTATTATAACTGCAGTGGAAATCCCTAAGTTTTCATTAACCCTTTCACGCCCAAGGGAAATATTTTCCCTTCTATAAAAATCGTTATCAATTGTTCAATTATTATTGAATCGATATTTTTTTTACTGAATGTCAAAATAAAACGTATGTCCAAGGCAGCAAATGTGTTTCTGAACGAATTAAAAAAAAAAAAAAACGTATAGAAAATAGGACACATAATAAATGTGTTACGTGCAATGTCCACTTGTGCTTCACAAGTAAACGAAATTGTTTCGTAGAATACCATAACTAGCTATTTATTTTACTTTTCTGATAATTTTTATATTACAAAGCAATAAATTTGTATTACAAAGCAATAAATAAAATACCGATATAATCAACCTGACTCTTCGTTTATTTACTTTTATGGTCCATAGGGAAAATATTTCCCATGAAATTATAGGAAACCTATACACCCTGCTATGTTTTTCTGGTGATATTCTCTTACTTTACACCCACAATAGCTAAAATATTGTGTTGTATTGGCATATTTAGTCTTGGAAATCTTATGGTCCTGAAAGGGTTAAACAATTCTTTATTAGAAGTTAAAACCTTCGTTTACGAAACAAAGTAACACCCATGAGATAAATATCTGATCAAATACTAACAATTATTAAAATAAATAAATGTTGATACCATTTTGACATTTGTAAATTTAATTATTGATACAAAGGAACTTACAGAATGTTTTTAAAGGTAAAACTCATGAGAAAAATAATGACTTGTCAAGACTCTTTTTGAATTTTCTAAAATATAAATTTAAAAAAGTCACAAATCATCACCTGCTTAATGGTAGTTTGCTTAAAAATCACCCATATATCAAGGCTGATTGTTACCCTAATAATAATAATAATAAAGATTGTTATTAATAAAATACATGCAAAATTTTTGTAAATCTAAAAAAATACTAGTAAATTACAAAAGTCATTCCCAAATTTCCATTGTACAACAGTGTTCTCTTAACAGACACTAAAAAATAATTGTAGAAAAAAAAAAAAAAAAAAAAAAAAAAAAAACCTGATATCAGAAAAAAAGTTTCTTACACAATCACCCCATATATATATATATATATAATAAAATATTATTTATATGTCTTTTAAGTGAACTTTTCATTCATTTCTATTCATTTTAATGCTAAAAGTTTTCATTTATACATTGCTCAATATCGGTTATATATTTTTTCCACTTTTTTAAACTTCGCAAATTTTCTCAACTCATGATTATTTTTCCATTCTAAATGAGGTCTAAATTTTGTTCTTAATATCAATTTTGATAAGTATGTGAACTGTGATATGACTTTGGAATAATTCACAATCAATAATTAATTAAAAACAAACGGTGCATTACTGTGTATGTATATATTTAAAAGTGATGTAATATTTGATTTCAAGAATGCAATATTTAATTTCTGATGATCCGAGTAAATTAATTACTTCACCAGAATTCATAAAAAAATAAATTAATATAATGAATTCAAATTAAAAAAGAAAAATTGTAATACAACACACTCCCAATTACCCGTGAGCAGATTATCCATGGGTACAAGAAAAGGGTGGGATAAAAAAGTGTTTTTTCAACAAGAAACAAAAACAAATGATTAATATAAATATATATATATATTACAATATAGTATGATACTGTTTAATTTAATGAATAAATTAGCTTACAGATTGTACCTTGACGTCTTTGTATATAGCTTTTTTGTTTACTTTGTTTACGTCTTTTCGTAAATAATATACAAATATTTTTATTGTACTATGGATATTTTTACTGTTCATATTATGTTTTATATGCAACACAATCATGTTTTATATGCAACACAATCATGTTTTTGTGCTAGAATATATTTTTTTAAATCTTACTTACCCTTCATATTCAGCTTTTTATGCTGTTTATCCATGATTTGCATTATCTGTGTAACCCATGTATATGAACTCTGCAGATAATCAGGAGTTTACTGTATAATATATTTTTCAAGGCTTAACATATATTTCACATTTTTAACTAAGCAGTTTAACGTAATTTATGAATTCATTTCAACACAAAATAAAGACCAATTCAATGCTTTTTCTTTTATTTTTTTTTATCATTATGATTTTTCTCTTATTAAAGAAATTCATTGTCTAACAACTGCAAATACAAAATTTTATTAAAAATAAATTTTATGATTGCAAAAGATTTTTATTTACTTTTTATCAATAAAAATAAAATTATATTAAAAAAATCATCTTTAACACAAAGATCTTTATTCATAAAAATTCTTTGGAATTTTTCCATAAGCAAAGTAAAATATTTATATAAGTGCATGCTCACAAACATGATTTATTTCATATTGTCTACAAAAAGGATGACCATGATTCAATTGATCAACTCAAGGATCAGTGGACCATCAGAATGAAGGATAAAGATATTTGGTGTTATAAACAAATTGAATTTTTTTTTTACATATTAAACAGTTAGGCTTTTCTATGGTCATAACATAATTTTCACTAATTTGATGTAATTGAAAGTAATAATAATATATGCAATTAAATAAACAATTTTATTTTGAAATTCATAGAAAATTGTTTGTTTTCACTGGATGAAAAACTTTTTTAATTTAAATAAATAAAATATTAAGAATAATACATACATATATTTTATAAGCATATTTAAATGTGTGAATATATATATATATATATATATATATATATATATATATATATATATATATATATATATATATAGTTCCCGCCGCTTATTAAAATCACATTCGTTCTGAGCCAAAGTGATTTTATTAAGTGGCTGATTTTTATATCCGGCGAATGTTCTAAAGGAAAAGGTATTACTTCCCTGAATTTGGAAAGAAATTTCAAAAGGTAATGAATAATGGAATTAGTAAACAATATTAATTAATTTTTGATAGATAATTAATTAATTGTTTCTTCTTCAATATAAATAAATTAAATGCATTCCAAGTTCCCCTGCACTTTCGTTTGAGGAAAATCATCATTACTTTACCAAAAGTTCATGTTGTTCTTATAAATTTAAAATCTTTTCATTTAAACCTGAAGAATTATAGTAATTTCGAAATAAGAACTAGAAATTGCCTTTTAATAATTAGAAATTAAAAAAAATATCATTTCAAATCAAATTTGTAACTTATTACTGAATTTTGAAGAATACATTCCTTGAAATTGTTACGGAGATAAGTAATGGGGTGTGTTTAATTTGTAACTGTGCTGCAAGTGTAAAATCTTCGACAATGAACGATAACGGAGGGATTGTTGTGCTTTAATTTCTTTTCTTATTTCAAAAAATCACAATGTAAATAAAAAATTTTTTTAGTGTGCATAAATGATATTTTTGGCTGCTGAGGAGATATTTTTGAGTTTATTAACAAGCAATGCTGACTTTATTAAGTGGCAGCTTTAAAAGTAATTTGTATTGATTTGATTCTGGTCCTAGCAATCTGATGAGATTAAGCGGCTGATTTTATTAACTAGTGAATTTATTAAACGGCAGTTACTGTGTATACACACATTTAAATATGCTTTAAAAATTTGCTGACCACACAAAACTGCCAAAACAAAAGAAACAGATCTATGGCACTAATAATTATATTCAATAAAATGAAAGTTTCTTGCCAAAAATTATTGTAGTTCGTATATTAAGGAACATTAGATATATACAGTGAATAAACATACAACCAACTTGTGATGGCCTCACATGGTGAGCAGCAATAAAAAATCAGGCTAGGGTAAGTGCACCAGTGATTGACACTTTTAGAGCAATCTCTGACGTTTTTAATGTTCTAGTCATCAGAAAACATTTTTAGAAATCTTAAGTTAGTACATATGGCATGAAAAACATTCAGAACCACATATATGTTAAAATATATACATTTGATAACAATTATTTTTTTTTTATGAATTTTTATTTGATACCCACTTAATGTTCCAGTAATTGACACTGCCAGTTTTTCATTTTATCAGTAATTGGCACCCTATGTTCCAGTGTTTGACACTGCTAGTTATTCATTTTACCAGTTTTTAGCACCCTATGCTCCAGTGTTTGACATAAAATGTTAAAATTCTTACATGTAAAATATATGATTTTATTATTTATTAATTATTTCTGGATAGATGTCAATTACTCGAGCATGCCATTCACTGGAGCACCTACCCTACTATGAATCACATCAGTATAAAATAAATAAAAATTAATATTTAATCTTGAATGCATTAAAGACTTGTTATCACACTGGTAATAATTTTTGTTAACTCATTTAGTATTAAATAATCTTAGCCAGATTTAGGTCTTTGAACTCATTGCACATGATATGTTAAAAATACAGTACAACTTAAATACAGGATAAATTTTTTAAGTAATACAACAAAAAAAATTGCAAGTTATAAAAGACATAATATACAGAGTGCAAAATACATTAAAATACAATGAAGTATTTCATTTTTTATTCTTTGTCTGTTTAATAGTTGACAGAAAAATATTGCATGATCTTAAATGGTTTTTTTGTACTTCCATTACCCAACTACACTGTAGGTAATGAAAGTATTCTAATCAGTCAAAAATTTTGAGATTGACATTACACCCAATTTACATTTTAAAGTCTCCAAAGTTCAAAATAGCATATTCTGGAAAATCATCAAAAGGCGAGTGTGCGGAATCTTCTGCGAACATAATATCTCAAAAATTGGGGGGGAGGGGGAAGATAAAACAATAAACCTTTATAATTGTTAAGAGAGACCTGGTGTACAAATGTGTTTGACAAATTTTGGTTAAAACTGGAAAATCAAAAGTAAGATTTCAAAAGCCAGAAGTGGGAATAAAAGTCAATATCTTGAATATAGCTCTAAAAATTTTCTTTAAATTTGCTATATAAACCCACATTTAGGTCTTTCATATGTATTAGTTACTACAGGAAAACTCATAGGCATCCTGATTAGGTAAGTCAATTTAGAACTCAGTAGTGGCAGTCTCAACAAAGAGATCTGTCCTTTTTTTTTTTTTTTAACTTGCTAAATAAAATAGAGTCTTTAAGATGTTTTTATGACAAATGTATTAGATAGTTGCTACAGGAAAATTTATAAGCATCTTAAGTCAATTCTGAGCACACTATCTCCAAAAACAGTTAGTATAATCTGTCTAGTACTGGATAATGGAA
The DNA here is from genome assembly GCA_963930645.1 of Salticus scenicus. NCBI lineage: Eukaryota > Metazoa > Arthropoda > Arachnida > Araneae > Salticidae > Salticus > Salticus scenicus. The sequence continues at coordinate 346,897,879 of OZ005650.1, read as the reverse complement.
GTCATATGGTTGTTATACACCATTTTTTCTTTATTTCTTTGCTTAGGTGATAGAGTAAATAATATTATTAAAAGGTAAAGGGATACCTTCCATACAATGCAATAACAGATTAAATTCTTTTTGGAATTGAACTATTGAAAAATTTAAAATCAGAAATACTATTACACAATTTCACAAAAATAAGATGAGAAGTGTAGTTTCCGCCTGAAATTTATAAGAATACAACAAATAACAAACTTTATTTGAACATTTAAAGAGAAATAAAAAACAATTTTTCCTAACCTTAAAATAACTGTGAAAATTTTTGGTTGAATTGCTGAATAATTTAAAGTGCGTGTTTCATGTAATCAAATGAAAAAGCTCCTAAAAATTTATTATTTTTCAGCATATAAAATAATGTAACAAAAAAAAAAAAAAAAAAAAAAAAAAAAAAAGGTGAAGCAATGATTTTTTACAGTTGAATATTCGATAAACAGAATTCTGGTTCTAAAACTCTAATTAAAAAATTTACGAGGTAGAATTGTTAAGTATTTGTCTAAAATTTTTGCTTCTGCCTACAATCAGTTAATAAGTATTTTTTTTTTTTTTTTTTTTTTTATGAATTTCAAAACTTTTAAAATACACTCTGTATGATATTTGACTTATAAATCTCAATCCTCTAAAAACAAGCTGACTAACAGAAACTTTTCTTCCAAAAACCTATAAAATAATACTGGAAGTTCTGGATTAACATATTTCGAGTAATAAGGTATTAAATATACAAAACAAATGCAATTAAACTTGCTAAAATAAATAAATGCACTTTTATATTTTTCAGTATAAAGACAGCTGTTTTAATTGCAAATAACACAATAAAATTATTTATTTTTTTTTTTTACTATGTTATTGTCTTTCATAAAATGTAATAAAAAAATTAAATGTTAATATATTCTGATAGAAAACATAATAAAATCCAAATATAGAAAATATCTAAAAAGAAAATTAAGGAATAATTGTGCATTTTTTAGAAATGAGTTTCTTATACTTACATTAAAAATTTGATGATTAAAAGAGACACAATAAAGTCTCTATTAATTGAAAAATCTTCACCGAGCAGGATTTCAATTAACAATGTCAGTGATGAAGTTGAACTAACATTGTTTACACAAACTAACACAAAATTATTCTTGGAATTACATAATTGAAAAGCTATGAAATCAGAGGGTGATTCCAAATAGATAAAAATAAATAAATAAATAATAATAATAAATAAATTCTGAATTACATGTCGAATTTCCTGAAACACTACTTCATAAATAAATACATATGTTATCTAATGTGTATATGTTTCATCTTGGTTTGGAACATGAGTTTATTACCATAAATTAAAACAATTCATTTTTATCAGACATTCAATGCAAGCTATTCTCAATAAAATATTGAAAACCAAGATTTTACCCTCCCCACCTTTTTTTTTAACAAACAGCCTTAATTTTTTTAATTTTCTGAATAGAATCACCACTGCAGGAAATTTTTGCTATATAACTAAATAAATAAGTATCAATTTACTACCAGTCTACTATTACTTAATCTTTTGACCACTGCAGCCAATTATCTGTTCATTGAGCCTTCCCAGCATTATAATTTTGCCCCAAATTCAAATGGTTAAAAGAACTTGGTATCTTTTTAACTTTTTTTTTTTTTTTTTTTTGCTTTGTTTTCACATTTTACAATACTCTTTTTGCAATTTATTAAATGATTTCTTAAGGAAAATAATTTTACCAAGAATAAAGAAAATTCTACAGACAAAATATGAAGAAATTATACTTTATTATACTTTTTTTTTTAAATGTTCTTTGATGTGTTCTCTATAACTTTAAGGACAAGATTTCTAAAAAAGTTGATTAGTTTTGTAGAAAATAAAATAATTGTTGATATATACAAAAAATTTCTTCAAAGGATTGAGTTTCAATTTTATATTTAATTGTAAATCTGATCCTTGTTTTCATAAAATGCACTATAATAAACACATGGGTGGGAAAAAAAAAAAAAAAAAAAAAAAAATCAATAGAATTGCATATTTCAGATTTAGCATTTTGAGCACATTCATATACAGATAAAAACAAGCAACTGAGAAAAAGCATTTTAAGGTATTTAAAGGGAAATGGTTACAATATTTTAATACATAAATATAGTTCTTGAAACTTCTAGAAACTTTGTCAGGATATACTAAGGATGTCAAGATATATTTGAAAATTAAATAGGGATACATATATAATTCCTAAGACCATATTTAAAATGATTCAAACAAGATAATTTTAAAAATAAAAACTTTTTATTTATTTTTTTATTCATGATTTTTTCATATCCAATGGCACAAGAATGAACATTGAAATAATAGTTATTTTATTTCCTTTCTTTCATTCATATATATATATATATATAATGATTTATTAAGCACAGTAGAAGCCAAGCAACAGATACAAGATCACTGAAACCACAAAGACCAATAAGAATGAAAAATTTCTTTATGTAGGAGCCCAGTGGCAGAAACACCGCGACATGGCGACATAGTCGTGGACAGAGAAAAACGGTTGCAGACAGTTTTTGTCTGCACTGATAAAAAAATTTGTCTGCAACTTTCGGATAACAATTCACTTATAAAAATTTCTGTATCAAACTAAAACTAATACTTTTATTATTTATATTGTATTATGCCAAACATTGCTATGAAATATTTAATTGAATGAGATGAATTGAATGAATACAATTGTTTATACTATATTGTTCTGTAGTAAAATTGTATTCGTGTATTGTTGCACGAGATCACCACTGATGTTACCCCCTCCATCAGCTTTCAGGCTCTTTGAGTGTAAGCCATTTTCACCGCCGATTACATGCAAATTTTGCACACAAATTATGAAATTTTAAAAGCCTGTCGCAGACAGCTACAAAACTTTCTGCCACTGGGTGTAGGAGAAGCTCAGAAAGGTGAAAAAAATTCATCAGGGAATGAAATACACATATTTAAAGAAACCAAATTTATTAATTAACAGCCTGCATAACAAACGAAACAATAAACTAATTCAACAAAATCTTAACAGAAAAACATAAGCTAAATCAAAATTTATGATAAATTAATTTAAGAAACTTAAGAAAGGAAGGAAGAAGGCAGGAGGCAAGACTTGTGATTTGCCTCTGGGGTTAAACTAGTTTCATGCCGGCAACACTCCCCCAGCCTGCCAAGACCAGAATAGGAGTCATATGGATTAAAAACAGCCAAATTTCATAGCAGATAAAGAATAATGAAACTATGAAGCAACAATGAAGAAACTGAAAATTTAATGGAAAAAGAAAGATTGCAAATTAATACAAAGTAAATGCAACAAGCCTTCTGCCCTTTTTTTTTTTTAAATTTATTTAATTTCACAATCTCACCCAACCATCCAGCCAAATAACACCACCCATCCTACCTAATCAAACATCTGCCCACCCAACCATCACCTTTTTTATTGTCTTTTATTATTTTATATTTTTTTTTGTTAATATACACTAAAGTGTACACATTTTTTTTTTCTTTTTTCTTTTGTACTGACAGAGGTTATGGATATAAAGTAGAAATATATATATATATATATATATATATATATATATAAAAGATTAAAAGTTAAATGTATTACCCACATTGTTATATTGCTCATAAATAGTGAAAACAACATTTTTTTTTTTGGTAAGATAGCTTATGTGCTATACACAGATAATTATGGTAATTAAATATTAATAATAGCATTGTTAATGAAAATAAATGATTCAATGATAGTGATTATGATAAGATAGTACATAAAATCTTATTTATGACATTATTAAAAATATTTAAAAAAATTCTTAGAATACAGCTGATTTTTAAAGAGCATTTTATCAATTTGAAAAATTTGAGAAATAGATTTTTTTTTTCCCCACTACATAAATCAATCTAATCACAGAAAAACTTCCTAGAAATTTCACACAAACAAAGTTTTAAATTCAAGTAACAACAGTAAAATAAATGATTTCAAAAAGATGAAAAAAACAGTTATGCACAAAGTGAGATAATTTTGCAATAAAAATTATGATAGGAATAAAAGATATGACAAAAGAACAAGTTAAATGCAATAAAATAAAATAACAATCATAATCTCTAAAATTGGAAAGATGATTAAAACGTATCAACTTACTATATATTACTGAATAACCCGTGTATGTAAAAGAATACTTCAACAGAGAAAGAGAGAATAAAATAGTAAAACCTCTTTCAATAAATAATCAATTAGCTGGTATTTTGACAATGAGATGTTATTCATATTAAAAAGTCATACTAATGAAACAAATATGATAAAAATTCATTTAAAATGCAATCAAAATACTGCATGCTCCTCACACAAGCACATTAAAAATATTCAATAACAAATTCATAATAAAATAGTTACACAAACTCTATGTATGGCATATTTTAACAAACTTTAACATATCAGCAACAGTGTCAAACATCACAGCTATATGAATAATTTTGGCAGTTAAAATTGTAATGACTAGTCACTGCATTAACTCTCTGGTGTATCATCCAGTATTTGTATTTCTGGTCTTTTAGGAATATCAGGAGGTGAACCCATATCATCTTGTAATGATACAGAAGTTTTACTTGCAGAGTTCTCTTTCACCGGTAAAGGTGGAGGAGGCTGTATCAAGAAACAGAAATGATCAAATAAAACCTTCATAGATATCAAATAAATAATTAAATGATTAAAACCATAATTTCTATCATGTTAATTTTAAGTAAATTTAATAACTATTCTATTTGGCTTAAACATAATAAATGAGTTATTTTATTATTATGTAAGTGTGCTATACAAAAATATGACTAATATATATCAAGAGTGAAACTGCATAACATGCAAAAATCCTGAAAACTACTGCTTGCAATGAAGAATACATGAAAAGAGAAGACTTTTTAATGATATATTTTATTTTATACAATTGGACCCCAGTTTAATGAATTCATCAGAACCGAAAATATTATTCATTAAATCAGGGGTTATTCATAATATCAGGTTCCAAAATGAAAAATAAAAATATTCTGCATTTATCTTATAGAAAAGTTCAAATAAGCAACTACACAAAAATATCCATTATGAAAAATTTTACACTTTTTATTCAGCAGCAAAACGATGTACAGTTAATAATTACACACTAAATAATTTGAAAATTTAAAGTAGTAAGTAAGAGATGTTTGACAATTTCCTTGATTCATTATTTGAAAAAGTTCTTTTTCAATTTAATGGAGAGAAAAAAAAATACTGTGTCATTTACATCTTACTGTATGAGGTATGTTTTCACAGTTTTTAAACCATGTAATGCATTAGAAAAAGTAACAGTTTCTACAAGAGTTTCATTATAACTTTCTGTGTCAGAATCACTATTCATTGCTTCCAACAAATCAACAATTTCATAACTTCAGTTGCACAGATAGGTGTCCGATGTAATGTAACATAATCGTAAAGTCTATCCCAGGAGCGACTTCTTCTGAAGGGGCAATAATTTCACAGTTTTCATCACTTTCCACTTGTGTGCCTGGAAATCTGCTTTCTGGAAGTATTTTTCAATTGTATTTTTAGAAACTTGATTCCAAGGTTATCTCATAAAATACAGAGCATCCAGAATGTTGACTTTGATCTTTTCTCTACATTTTCATTATATAATGCTGTAATTTTTCTCATAAGCAACTTTCTGTAATTAACTTTTACAGAACGAATGATGCCAAGGTCAAGTGGCTGAAGCAAACTAGTGCAATTTGCAGGGAAATATATGATTTTGACATCTTATAAATTGAAAATTGGAGGATGAGCAGGACATTGATCAATAAACAAAAATATTTTTCTCTTTTGCATCTTCATAGACTTATCTAAAGACATCAAAAAGTCTCTAAATAGGGGGAAAATTATCCAAGATTCTTCGTTTGCTGTGTATATTGTTGGTAAGGTCTTATGTTTTTAACCCCTTTGGCCCTGAATTATGAGCAGATAAAAATTCAATGAATGGTTAGACATTCTGCATTATATGTAAGTATCTTAATTATGAAATATTATAACATTCTGCCAATTATCAAATTCATTAAAAAATGTTTTAATACTAAGTTACACTAAGTTATAATTAACCAAAAAGAGAAAATTTATTTTATGTACAGTTTACAATTATTTTGTATAAAACATTTTGAAATAATTTCTTTGTGCATGAAAACAAAAATAACTTCACATTTCTCACAAAATGAAGTTATTTGAGTAGAAAAGATGTATTTACCTTTTGGCTGGAAATGAATAGGCAAGACACTTCCATTATCTTCTCTGCTGGAGATGTCCTACCATCTGCTGTGCAAAAATGGTAGCATACTGCTATTCTTGTATGTATTATTTGTAGGATACTAGATTTTGAGGTTAAAACATTGTGGCTTTACTGCCCTTTCTATCACAAATGGTTTCAACCTGTCAGTTCTATTAGCATTAACTGCAAGCAAACCCTAAGCCTCATTTTGCTTTTTTTTTTTTTTTTTTTTTTTATGGCAAAGCATTTTTATTTCTATAGCAAAGTGTTTTCTCCTGTTGTAAGTTGTAAAACAATCCTGTTTCATCTACATTATAAATGTTGGATGGTGAATACTCTTCAATGAGGTTGAGCAACTTTTCTTCCCAATTTTCTATTACTTTTTCATTTGCATCTGCCTTTTCTGCACACACTTTCTTTTGGACAGTGTTGTACCTTTTCTTAAAACAATCAATCCAACCACTGGATGCAGAAAAGTCTTTCACATTATGCTTTTTAGCAAATTTAACAGCCTTTTCTTTGATCAGAGGCCCATTAATGGCTATTTTCTTGGCACAAATGATGTTGAACCATTCCATTACGTCAGATTTAATAACAGAGAGAGTATTGGCTTTCTTATTTTCAATGATTTTTCATCACATTCTGCAGATATTTTTTAAATTTCTACTAGTTGTTTCACAATTGTAGCTAATCTTTAAGGCATTCTGCTAAAGTATTTTGTGGTCCAAATGTCATATTGCATAACAACTTTTTTCTATGAAATTATTTAAAATCTAAATTTGTCAATTGTATTCAGACCAAAATCTTTTTAATTAGACCAAATTATTCGTTTTTTTTTTTTTTCAAAAACATCTTCAATGTGAAAAATTAAAATCAGTTACTCTATATTTATTTGTAGGTAAAACCGTTCATTTAATTAATAGGTTAAGTGTGCACACGGTAAATTCTAGCTTCTCTTAGCATCGGCAGGTTTAGTTCATTCTTCTCTCTCCCTCCATAGCAAACAGTGACTGGGGGAATGATGTCAACTGTGACGCACCTCTCTTCGCTCGCTGATTGGTTCGTAGCGGCACATAGGTTACCAGCGCCTTCTGCAGTGCACCCATGTGGCCTTCCCCATGGGTGAGAACGTTCCATTTTTCTCTTAAATATAATTTTTCTTGAATTGCAAAAATCATCATTCTGCGCACACGGACCTTCTATGTGTTTGCCAACTTTTTCCATTTACAAGTCCTGCCTCAGTGGATTAATACCAGGGTTATTCTTCAACACTGGCAATATAAATAAAGGAATAAAATACTAATAATTTAAAGTTAAATCCCCTATAGACTTTTGTTTTTCATAATTTAACAGCTCAATTTATTTCTATTTGACAAAAACATTCCTGTCAAATTCATGTAAAATGTGAAGCTTTTTGCTCAACAAAAAACATTGTTTCCGACAATCTGCCATGCTTCACAAAGCTTCAAAAATATAATGTTCAGCAATACCAAGCGTCCAATACACCTGACTCTCTGAAGAAAGAGAACGGTTGGCACTAAAATTCTCAAACAGTATCCTCTGCGTTGTGGAGTAGGTAGAGATAAAAAAGGAATTTCCTATCCTACAACCCATGTGATGAGTTCCAGTGTATCAATTGCATTGTGGAGTAGGGAATGATAAGATACGAATTTCTTGTCCTACAAACAACATAACAGATTACATTCATGACTCATCTGCAGCTGTGAGGTCTAATAGGCTGCATCTTCCCCTCCTTGAAAATTTCTGATCATAAGAAAAGTCTTTTTTATTTAAGATAAGATGGTATCATTTAAAAAGCAATCCAGAAATTTTCTAACCCAAACTAAGGGAGGGAAAAAAAAAAAAAAAATCAGCCGTTTGAAATATTTTGTTAAACCAGGGTTTTTTTCTTCATTTTTTAAAATTTATGTTCAAAATTTGTGAAATCGGGAAAGTCAGTAAATCGGGGTCTGACTGTACTTATTTATAAGTGATATTTTAAGAGTTCTTAATACATTATAAGGCAAAATAAACATTCAAAATGAGAAATTTCTATAAAAAATAAAATAATTTAATATGAAATTCCTACATAGCAAAAATTTTTAAACCTATGAATTCAGGGGTAGCCCTTGAAAAGTTTTGCTCATGATATATAAATGTATTATAATTTAACAAGGCATAGTCTTATTTTTTATTAAAAATTTCTATTAAACTGATTATTTTCTTCCTTGTAAAGAAACTTGCATATGTTTTACTGTTTTGCTTTTTATGTATAAATTGAACAATATTGCAGTTGCAATTGAATGCTAAGTAAAAACACAAACAATATTCAATTATGATTAATTCTAACAGTCGTGGTAACTGTGTGCTAACTGCGAGAAGATACCATTGCCAATGGCTGTGGCAGGTAGAAGAAGGCTGTGTGCCAAATTACATTATAAATGTAAGCTTTCTCAATAAGGAAAGGATGATAAAGATTGTACATGTGTAAATGATGATTCAGAGGGTGCGTTTTTCAGAAATGATGAACACTCTTATAGTTATCAGGATAATATCAATTATATTTGGGAAAACAGGTTATTTTTAAGAACATATTTACAAAAATTGAATATATCATATTATTTTTATTGATTTTAATACAGATATAAATAAAAAGAATCCTACTTTATTTTTTGTCCGTAATGATAAAGATAAGGAATTTTTCCTTAAAGGGCTACTAAACTGAAAATCCTCTGAGATATTTGTATAATCAGCATATGCTTGTTTCTGGGGCAGAGGCGGTGGCTTTTCCTCTGAGGCTGCAGCAGCTGCAGAAATAGGTGACATTGCAGTAGGAGTAGAAGGCAAAGATAATGAATACAATGATGAACTAGGTGCTGTAAAAAAATAAAACAGGAAATATAAACTCCAGAGAAGTGATTTCAGTGTTTTACAAGTGATTACAAAAATAAAAATTATGCAATTAATGTTACAACATTCTAATCTATTCAATTTATTACTTTCTTCTATATTCAATAGAAGAAAGTATTGGATTCGTAAAATTTTTTGACCTCGAGTTTTTGATAGATTTACATGTTTTGAGAGCTGTAGAACACGATTTGACCATTTTTAGAAAATGTCTGTCTGTGTGTGTGTGTGTGTGTGTGTGTGTGTGACAGCATTTTCTGGCAACTGTATCTCAGGAACTACTGCACAGAATTTCATACAAATTGGTATGTAGTTGCACCTTGACATAAATTAATGCCTATCAACTTTTGGTAAAAATTGTCTTACAGGTTGCGTTGCCATCCCGCTTTTTCTAAATTTTTAACATGGTGATATAGGACAAAATTTTGTATAAATGTGCATAAAGAGAATTATTTTTTAGTAATCATTATGAAATTTACAAGAATTATTTATAATAGAGATAGTCAATTGAGAAAAAATTTTTGTATGTGTATGCGCCTTGCCACACCCCCTGGGGGGATAGTTCCCCCTCGAGGGGAGTAAATTTTCAAGATCTTTCAAGGTATCTTTCGAAAGGTCTCGTCAATACCTTTAAAACAAATGGTTGAACTATAAATCTGTGATAATTTAAAACAAAGTTATCAATTTTTTTTACTTTTAACAAAAAAAAAAAAAAAAAAATCGTATATATATTTTTTTTTACGAAAATTAACCAAACTTGGTATTTAGTTGGCCCCTGACATAAACTGGTGCTGATTAGATTTGGGGATCAATCTCTCAACAGGTGGCGCTGTGATCACATTTTTTCTAAATTTTTAACATGGCAGTATAGGACAAAATTTCGTATAAATGTACATAATGAGAGTTATTCTTAACCTGTGATTGTAAAATTAATATGAACTATTGATAATAGTAGTAGTTAATTAGGAAAAAAAATTTTGTGCATGTGGGGGCATCGCTTCCCTCCTGGGGGTAAATTTTCAAGATGGGTATCTTTCGGAAGGTCTCGTCAATACCTTTAAAACGAATGGTTGAACTATAAATATGTGATAATTTAAAACAAAGTTATCGATTTTTTTTTTTTACTTTTAACAAAAAAAAAAAAAAAAAAAAAAAACACCTTTTGAAAAAAAAAAAAAAAAAAAAAAAAAAATATATATATATATATATATATATATATATATATATATATTTATGTATAAAAAGTAGAAGGCTTGTTGCATTTGCTTTGTATTACTATGCAAACTTTCATTTTCCAATAAAATTTCAGATTTTTCCTTTTTGAGTTGTCAACTATATTTAATGTTCTAATTATACTGTTAAACACAATGTGATCAATCGGTGAATTTCATTGTGGCTTCGTGGTTTTATTGTTGTTCATCTGCTTTGAAATTTTGCATTTTTAAATCCATATGGTTCCTGTTCTGGTTGTGGCAGGCTGGGGGAGTGTTGCCGGCGTAAAACTAGTGTAACCCCACAGGCAAGTCACAAGTCTTGCCGCTTGCCTCCTTCTTCCTATCTTGTGTTTCTTGGGTTGTTTTTTCATTAATTCTGATAAGTTTATGGTTTTAAGTTAAGATTTGGTGTTTTACTTTATTGATTCGTTTGTTTTGCAGGCTGTTAATTAATAGATCTGGTTTCTTTACATTAGTGAATTTCATCCACTGATGATTTTTTTTTTTTTTAAATCTTATTGGTCATTGGTGTTTCAGTGATCTTGTATCTGTTGCTTGGCTTCTACTATGCTTAATAGATCATCTTTATTATATATATATATATATTTTAATATTGTTACTGAGTGAATTTGTATAGGAAAATATAGAAGAAAGTCTTGTGGCGGCCACAACATACTAGTTTTTCTTTATATCCTACAAACTTCAGTATAAACTTCATATAATTAGTAACCACCATTTTATTCTGACATAAAAGTCTTTGAACTATTACATTATTGTCAAAAATATTTTACATTAAAAAAAAATATATATTATATATATCGTCCAACAAAGTTGAAAAGTGTTTATGACACCAGATTGTCTGTGCTCTAATTGCCATAAATGTTTGTAGAATGTCTTGAAACTGATATTAATATATTCACCTAATAAAAATTAGATACAATAATCATTACAAAGAGAAAATATATTTTATTTGAAAAAAAAAAAAAAAAAAAAAAAAATGCAAAATTTCTCTGGATGATAACATCTAAAAAATTTTGCAGTGTAATGCAATAGCATGTTCAAATTTTGCAACATTTTTCCAAAATAAATAAAACACGAGAAGAAATGACACGCAGAGAGATAAATAGACATTCCTTCTTACTGCTTAACGAATTTTATATAAGTCGTCATTTGTGGAAAAAGGATTATTTTAGGCAAACTAATTCATCAAAATGTACCAAGTTTACACTCTGTGTATTTAATTAAAAAACTCCCTTTGTATTACAATTTTCGCAAAAAGAACTACTACTCACTCACAAAATTTAAACATACTTTAATTAGATGTATTTTATCTATTTTATCTTATAGAAATACCACCCATTAAATATATAAAATCAAAATTAAATATTTTTCTTTTCTTAATTAAATTAAAAATTAAAATTTTTAATCAATCACACTCAAAGAAAGCAAATAACTTAAATAACTTACATCGACTCATTCTAGTTGGAGATGGAGTTTGGCGATGAAACTGACCACTGGAAGGTCTGCTATGCCTCTTTTCTGCTTCAGAACGTAATGGTCTTTGTGGAGTTAGCTAAGAAAATTGTTTTGAAATTACTTTTTACTTATTAACATTAAAACTAATATATTTAACTAAAAAATTTCCCCTTGTTAAAAGGGGAAAAAAATCCCCCCTCTCCCACAATAAACATGGTTTTCTAATGGCAATTGTAAACATAACTTTTATCTAGCACTAATACTACAAATAAAAAAATTGGCGAATAACAACCAGATTTCCATTATCAACTATTAAGCATATCATAAACATACCAATCAGATACCTAACAATTTTCCTGTAGTAGTAGCAAATTAATACATACACTGTAAAAACATAAATAAGAGATGATAATACAGATAATTGATACCAAATGGAGAAGTATGCTCAGACAGAGCTATAGAGGAAAAGAGAAGACTCAGGGCTACACTATATCTGAAGACATGACAGATCTGTCAGTGAAAGACATCTAGCGAAGACAAGAAAGGTAAATAAATCAAATTTTGAGTATAAAAGAGAGTTTATATAACGATTTTAAAGAAACTCGGTAAAGACCCCCCCCCCCCTCTTTTTTTTTTTTTTTTGACAGACTTGTTTCCAAGATCTGAAATTAATTTTCCAGTAGTATCCAAGTAATAAATGCAAATGGAAAAGATTTGTGTAGAAAATTTGAAGAAAATCATTAGAGACATTTTTAAGATACCGACCTTTGGTTCTACAACTGGTTTTCTCCAAAACATGGCAAACTCATCTGTTCACCTGAAACCAACAGTTACATGCGATAGGACATCAAAAGAAGGTTAATAGGGTGAGTTTGAAGAAAATATACCGAGTCATTTTTTAAGAAACCATTTTTGAGACCTAAAATTGAGCAGTTTATTCAAGATGCTTATTAATTTTTCAGAAGTAACCATCTGATACAAACTACATTGCATGTAAAAGGAGGTTTCTATAGCAACTTTGCCTTTTGATAACACAGCTCGACATGAAAATTGCCTCTAACACCATTTCAGCACATTCTTATGTAAAATGACCTCCTGAATCTGAATATGATGCCCATTTTGCCCTATCACCCACAGTTTTTTAGGAATGGCCCCCTATTCATATCATTTTTCGGTGATTTTATGGCTATATATTTGATTTTTAGAAGGGGGAGGATTATTTTAACTGATAAATATCTTCTGAGGGGCTATAGAGTTGGAAAATTCTAAAACATAAACATTTGCAACAAGGGATTTTTTTTTTTTTTTTTTTTTTTTTTTTTTTTTTGGCGGGGGCGGGGGGGGGGGATTTGCCACTGAAATTATGCATTACATATCTTATATATTTTAATCTATTATTAGTGTTATTTCTTAAACTTCATATTATTTTGCTTTTAGGTGTTAAGTTAATTATTTTTCATTCTTCATATCAAATTCATGGTCATAAAATTATAGAACAGGGAAAGAAATTGAGGGAGGGTGGTGTATTTAGAAAATGGTGGGTGACTGGGCGAAATGGGAGTTATATTTGGATTCAGGAGGTCATTTTACATAAGAATCAGCAAGAATGGTATCAGATCTTGAATTTTTTTGTTTTTTTTTTTCTTTTGGAGAGCAGTGTAATTAATGTAATTTATGCAACAAAACTAATTTTATGCAGAATTAAAAGAAGTGTATTGCCAATTATATTTTATTTAAAAAAAAAAAAAATGTATGAATTAAGAAGGAAACAGAAATGGAAATAAATGGTTTACCTGTTCACTCAATTCAATGACAGGCCCTTCATTTTTTGGAGTAGCTGGAGATAAATCATACCATTGTGATTGTGATTGATTTTCATGGTTTTGGTTTGAAAAGGAACTAGCAGAACTTCTCCTTAATGTCAAGGTAGAACTTTCTCGACTTTTTCTCCCAGAGCTTTTTGAACTTGAAGAATTAGATTTCACAAAAATAGATGTTCCACGTACATTAGGGGATATTTTTGATGACTGGACTGAGGACATGCTAAAAATAAAATGTTACACAAATGCAATTCAACTTTTTATTGGAAGAAAGCATATAAAATGATACATTAACAACATATTTTGATCAAACAATTTTTGTGTTTGTGAAATTTTTATTACACTTTTAAGGTGAAATAAAAATAATGTATCTTAAAGCAAATTTGCTATACCTTTTTATTGTTTTTAAGAAAAGTTAGTAAAGTTAATCAATCAACCTATCCATGCACATACATGTCGATAATGCATACTTTTATAAACAACTTGTAATACACACAACAATAATACATACATGTTGTATTTTGATTATAGTGTGAACTCTGTATGATAGTCTGTTAAAATATAGAATGTTATATAATTTTGTATAACAATGCTTTTGAAATTAATAATTGTTTTGTTGATCAAATACCAATAAGAAATCACGAATGCTTCCTAATACTTTAACCAGCATCAATTAAAAAATATTATTAAATTTCTATTATGTAAAGATTTGGAGATTCATTAGAGCAAAACCGTTTTGATAATTTTTCTTGATATGAATTCAAATACAGGCTAACTTAAGAGGATACCAATCACAAGTGCAATATGCATCATTATTATTATTATTTTTTTTTTTTTTTTTATTCTTTATTAACAACATTATCAGTTTCCCTAAGTTTAAAAAAGGACCTAGTAATACTAGTACAAAAGCACTTTTCAGATTCTTGAGAGCTATTTTGGATTCTTAAGGGTACTTTTAACATTTAAAATTCAATTATAAGTATGCATACAATAAATATTTTTTTCATTTTAACTTTATTTATAATGATTGTTGCTAATATATAAATGAATTCAACATGCACAATAATTTTATTTATATGTATATCATTTCAGCGCATCATTATTCTTCAGTTTAAAAGTTTTTTTCTTATAAACTTGTGTAAATATAAGCTAGAATTTCTAAGAAAGGTGTAAGTGTAAGGATTACAGCCAATTGACTGCACTTTGGGGTCCTGACCGACATTTATGTGTTTCAGAGAAAAAAATAAAAATTCTGAATGGCTAGATCAACGAGCCCAATCTACAATCAAAATCAGTATTTCGTATCTACTAGCTTTCAGAAAAGAACTTCTGAGAACCCTAAAAAATTTTGCGAACAGAGAAAGATTTCCTTTGACCCACATCCGTTTCATCCCTATTAATAAGTTAATAATTCATTTGAGATTATTTTTAGTTAATAATTATTTAGTGAAAAAATGATAAGTTATAAATAAAAAAGTAAAATAAGAGTAAGGAAGAAAATCATTAGAAAATAAATATTTAATATAACAGAAGTAAAATTTTTTTACAAACCTAATGGATGACTGTATACTTTTCCTTGGCCTAGAAAATAAATAAGGAAATTTATTAAAGAAAGAAGAAAGTAAGATAGTACAAACTATACAGATAGTAACTATAAAAAGAAGGGAATTCCAATGCCAGCATTAAAACTTACGATTCTAAAGGTATATTAGATGCATCAGATGACCTTTCTGGTTTGATATTTGGTTTAAGAGGGGCCGTTTTTGTCCGTCTAACAGTTACTGGTTTGTGTTCCAGTAATTCTGGTGGTGTACTCTAAATAATAGATATTTAAATCATAATATCATGATTATAAAAATAAATCCCAATGGTAATTAAAATCATATAATACTTAATAACAGTGTCTACATTATTTGTTTAAAATATATCTGGAATGAGGAACTTACTCTTTTTCCATATTTATCTTCGATATTTGCCTTCAGTTTCTGAAAAGCCTCTTCCATATGCTGGTGAAATGGTTTTAAACTTTCAGGAGCTTTCACTCTATGAATAGCAAGGCCAGCTTCTAATAATGGAACCTATATAACAAATTAATTACAAATTAATGGCCCTTACAGAAAGTGTAATAAGATCTCTTTTAAATATTCAATTTATGTAAATAATGAATCGTGTAAATTCATGAAAATTTTATTTTTGATAAATTTATACATTAAAAATGTTTAATAATAAAACAGCTTTATTTTCATATACATTTATGGGATTAAATAAAGCTAAAAGAAACAAGCAAAATGCAAACATAACACAATTGTTATGTTTTAATATTTTTAATTAAAAAGCAATACAATAAAGCTTATAACAGTTGGTGCAGAACACAATAGTCAAGGAATAGTTTTCATGATAATTTTCAAGAAGACTTTGTTTCTGACCATAGGTGCCAACTTTTCAAAATTTAAGGGGGGGGGGGGGGTCACCTCAAATGGTGTTGTGCTAAAATCGGTCATGTAACAATCGGTCTCACTATTCTCACTTGGGGTAAAATCAGTCACATATGTTATTCAGATTGATTTGGAAAAATGATTCACTGTATTTCCTGTTGAGAATGCAAAAGAATATTTAATGAATGGTGAGATGTATGTCTTTGAAAATACATTCAAAAGTTGCTCCGAACAATTTTCACAACTGCACATTTTTGATGTGGCATGCGGTAACACAGCATGTCAACTACCGTGTTCCCAACAATTTCTGCATTAAAACCTGATAATCGAGAAATGACACATCACAATTTATTCAACAAACTGAAAGACTGGTGCACAGAATAGCATCCATTTACATTAAATGTAGATTTTGAATCATCGGTCATAAATGCAGATAAATGCACCTTACACACCCAGCTTTCAGTTTACTCAATCTTTATGAAGATATGGAAGATATGCCTGCTGAAATATGAAATGTGCATGATAACGCCACCGAACCAACAATGCCATTAGAGGATAAATTTCAAAATTAAACAGAAGTATCGGCATAAAACAACCAATTATGAATGTAGATGATTTTCATCTCAGAGAGGTATTATACTAAATGTCCAAAGAAAGTGAACTTTTACTGTGCACATGATATCCTTCCCGTTCCCAGGGAAAGTTAAAATATAGAAGCACTACCTATCGACAGATATGTACCCAATTTAATCAGCATAATGTCTCATAATGGCCTTTCCATACATCAAGTTTTGTTTCATTATTCACAATAGAACATAAGATATAGCCTTCCCTTAAATTACAGAAATTGTTGTACAGCAGCGTCACTTGTTAAACGATTGGCATCCAAAGTTGACACAAGGTTATTTATGACAAGGTGCATCTACATATAAATTTAAATGCAATTCTGTGCAGTAGTTTCTGAGCTATAGCCTTCCCTGAAATTGCAGAAATCAATGTATAGCAGCTCTTTCTTTTTAATAACTTTAATTAAAAACAGTACCTTTTAAAGATGTAAAATAAGATATTTAGTAATATCAGTAAAAAAAAAAAAAAAAAATGTTTAAAGATGAGATGATTTTTTTTTTTTTTTTTTTTCTAATTCTCATTTGACACTTTATTGCTGGTAATTTAGAATCTAGGAAAAGTCAATACATATATTTGTGATTTTAAAGAATAAATTATTAAAAGAGAAAATGACATATATATATAGATAAATAGAATTACTTATATTCAAATATGATTTCAGTACATAGTAACTAAACACTGTAATAATTGAGAAGTTTGTGAATATAAAACTGAATATCATTATGTATGTCAAATTCAAAATTGATACAACTGGATCATGCTATTATTATTTTTAAAGATATTAAAAATCTGAAATGACACCACTTGAATTTCCTGAACATTTAGCTATTAACAGCTATTTAAATAATTTTTAATGGGAAAAGTTATTAAATAAACAAAAGGAAAAATATACGTATTTGAATATTTCTCCCCAAGTTATATGTTGTTTAATCAGGGCCGAAACTAGGATTTTTTTCACCCGGGGCAAGGAGGGATTTTGGCGCCCCCCCCCCCCCAACCAGAAATTAAAATTTCAAAGGAAATTTTACAAAGTTTTTATGGCCATTTTATTTTCAACTGCATTCATAAGAAGTAAATATTGAATTTAATTCAAATTTTTGATAAATTTACAGATTTTGAAATGTATTATTATTATATTTAACGGATACGTGTGTGTGTCTGTACAGGACACAAATACTGTAACTAATTTATGAACTGCATGTTTGGAATTCCATGAAACCTAGTGTGCAGTTGAATTCTGACATAAACTGGTGATGTCTAGTTTTTGATATATATCGCTCGACTTGCAGCACTTTAATGCCACGTTTTCTTATAGCTATATCTCAGCATCTCCAGGACGGAATTTAACAAACTTTATACATTATATGCTTGTTATGAAAAACAGAGTTTACAAAACAAAACAGAATCGCAACATGTGTTTCGTGTCGAAAAACTTAGCATGGCACTTCGCCAGGCGTAAAATTGTACAAGCACAAGTAGAGCTATAACCAGCCGATCTTTATTACGATTTTTATTTTAACGTATATGTTTTATATCTTTATAACATTTCTTGAAAGAAAAAAAAAAGATTGAAGTTGTGAATCAAAGCATTATTTTAGGGGGAAAAAAGAAGAAAAGCATATTATAGAGAAAGATTTAAATTAAGCTACAGTTATTATTTTTATTTATTTATTTATTTTTGCTGGTTTAATGATAGTTTCTTTTTTTTTTCCTTTCTCTTAAATTAATGGTATTTATAAATGACAATTCTAAAACAAGTAAATGTAAATTTCATATTCAATTACTTTTAAAACTGAAAATATCATCATTTTGAGAGATTTTAAAATGATATTTTGAATATTATAGTCGTTACATCAACTATACTGCAGAGAAATAAACAGAGAAATATTTAACTTTTTACTATAATTAAGATGCATAAATTAATAGATATGAACAAGTATCTAAAAACTACTCATATCCATCAAGTGCGAGATAACCGTTAGCTGTCTAAATACACTGCGCTGCAAAAAAAAAAAAAAAAAAAAAAAAAAAAAAATTCGAGCCCTGATACCATTCCTGCTGATTCTCATGTAAAATGATCTTCTGAATCCGAATATGACCCCCCCATTTTGCCCAATCAACCACCGTTTTCTCGGGACGCCACCAATTCTCTTATTGTTTGGTAGTTTTATGGCCATAAATTTGATTTGGAGAATGGAAAAAAGTTATTTTAATACTTTGAAATAAAAAAAATATAATTTATAATAAATAATAGTAATAATTGATTAATAAAATATAAAAAATGTAATTTGTAATTTCAGTGGCGAATCCCCCTCCTCCTATATTTTCCCCTTGCTGCAAATGTTCACGTTTTAGAATTTTTCATTTCTGTAGCCACTCAAAAGACATTTAACAGTTAAAACAATCCCTTTACCCCTTTCAAATCAAATTTATAGCCATAAAAATACCATAAAATGATAAAAATAGGGGAGCGTCTCCAAATAATGGGAGGTGATAGGGCAAAATGGGCGTCATAATCGTATTCAGGAGTTTATTTTACATAAGAATTTGCAAAAATGGCGTTGGGGCCGATCTTCATGCAGAGCAGTGCCATTTGTAGATAATCTTTTTTTAAATCATTTTCAGGAAATAAAATAGAAAGGCAGGTTCTAGTCTATGAATATTATCGGAACCAATCCAAGAAAACTATTATTAGAACCACTAACTTCATGGTAATAGGATTATATACACCACAAAATAAGAATATCGTTTGTTCAGAAAAAATATTCTACAGCTTTTTACAGAATCTCTCATAGGCAAAAGCATAGCTTAGAGTTCAACAGAATTCGCTCATGAGCAAATAGCCTACTTTTGCACTCTTTGACAAACAATTAGCTGCGAGAAACAATGCATAATATATAGAAAAAATTAACTCCGATAAAACTGTGAAATGGCTTGCTGATTTTGGCAATCCTAAAGTATTTTCTGCCAAATTTGATCGCTAATCTCGTGATGTCACTAAACTCATCACCAATGTAGATGACTACTGGTCGCAGAGTCAATGCTTTGGCGACAAAATTGGCAACCTGGCATTAATTTTGGTGAAAAATATTGGCTTAATATTGCCGAAATTTGGAAGCTGGCATGATCTACTGTTTTCTTGCTCAGAACTAACTTCATCAAAAGTTCTACAAATCACTAATGAGAATATAAAAAGGAAAGAGTCATTACTATAATTATTGTTGACAACAGCCTGTCTACTTCTTTACGTATTACTTTATACACGGTATTACAGTTAAAATGGAAATAGATGGCAGATTTCTTCACTTCCACGGAAATAGGCATTAGCGGCAAATTTTGCGACTTGGCGAAAGATTTCGCAATTTGGCACCCAATTTTGGCGAAAAGTTGTAATTTAGAGTAGCCAAAGTTTAGAAGATCTAACTTCAATAGAAACCGACTTGTAAAATTTTCCAGGTTAATTCAGTAGTTTCTAGAGTAGAACTATCTCGAAAAGTCTATAAATCACTAGTAAGACTGGATGAGTTTAGTTTCTGTTTATACTGCAAGCTGAGCGTACATCTTTTAGTGCACTGGATTGTTTTATAACATTATGGCCTTATTTTGACATACTTATTTTAATATTTTAATAGTCACACTTTTAATAGTCACGACGGCGCCCTGAGATTTTTTTTTTTTTTTTTTTTTTGCTTCCTTATGAATCATAATTTCTAAAGAGCTTTCTGAAGTTTAATCAAATATACTACATATTTTCCAACCATTTACTTTTTAAAAACCTTGGCTGAAAGGCAGGAACCACTTGTAAATTACTCTTCTTCGATTGCGAGAATATTTTACCACACTCACTAACCTTAAAAGAATATTGTTAGTCTTGGAGAACACTCTATCCACGATGCTTCTCCTTGTAAATGAATTCTGTTATCTATTAATCTCCTTTCTACTTTTTTTTTCTTTGTTCAAATTGCCCTGAGTAAAAGAATTTGACTTTTTCTTTCTTTCTTTTCTTCCCTTCTTCCTTTTTTTTTTTTTTTTTTTTTTTTTAAACTTTGAAATTTTTTTTTTTTAAATGTGTAAATAAGGCAACAAACCAGCCTTTTTCGGCGCCCTTCTTCATCTGGTGCCCGGGGCATATGCCCCGCTCGCCCCCCTCTAGTTTCGGCCCTGTGTTTAATGGATCGTAATGCACCTATTTTTTTTTTTACCTTTTAACATTACTAAAGCTAACTTTAAATAGTTTGAGTCCATAGCTTGCAATTGTATAAAAATTCTAATTTGTATACAATTCCCCAACTAAAAAAACTATAATTCCTACACTCATTTAAATCTGTACATTTTTCAAGATGATAACCATAACATGCCGACTTATATCTTGATTGAATGTAGATTTTCGATGTTAGCACACTTAAAAAAATTTAAGTCTATAGTTGGCTATGATATATATATATATATATATATATATATATATATATTTATTTATTTATTGTGTGTGTGTGTGTTTGTCACAGTAAAAGAATCGTAAGTCATATATTCATCAAAATTTATACAAATCATGTGACAGTGATTTATAATATGCCTACTATCAATTTTTAGATCAATTGGATAAAGCTTTTAGATGCTTTTAAATTTAAAATAATTTGAGTCCATTAAGCATAATGATAAAGAATTTTTCTTTGTGTCCCTGTAAAAAAAACTATGTATCATTGACTCATCAAAATCTGTACAGTTTGTGCGATGGTGTCCTATATCATACCTACTATAACTTTCAGCTCAATCAAACAAAGCATTTAGACACAGTATTCACTCATGCACATACATCACCATAAAAACTGCAAAAATGAATTCAGGAGAACTCAAAACCTGCAGCCAAAACCTGTACCAAAATCTCAGAGTTGAATTTTTTTCATAACTATAATATTTTTCTTACATAATATAGGTTTGGAAAGTAAAAAAATTTAAATAAATAATGAAAGTCAGAATATTCCATGGTCTGCATATAACAAAAGCTGATTAGAAATACTGAAACAGAAAATCAATCCGTTAAAAGTTAAACATATAAATTTTAACGAACAAAGCACTTCCCCCCAAAACAAACAGAAAAATTAATTAGCAAAACTAATTTTAAAAATTAAGAAAATACTAGTAGTACTACAATACCTGGCATGCAATTAAGTCTTTCAGTTTTTGTATACCTTCAGCATCTTTTCTTGTATTATGTTTTTGAGCATATTCCTCAGTAAAAAATGCCTACAGAAAAGAAATAAAATAAAGAAATATAATCACACTAAAACAATTGTGACTTATTATTGATAAAATTCAAATACCAAATGAGGTTAAATACCATAGTTTAGTTTGAATAAACATCACATGAAAAATGTAAAACAGATCTCTATCTACAAACAAAAAATATCGAAGAAAAATTACTAACACTTTTGATTTTATAAATTTATGTCCCCCCTCCCCCTTTAATATGAAAGTATACATATACTAATTTAAAAATTAGATTGGACATAAATCATTCTGTAAATTAAATTTAAAAAAAAAAAGAGGGGGGGGGGGGGAAGAGAGAGTTTTTTTTTTTTTTTTAATGCATTAAAAGACATACTTTTTTTTTTTTGTTGTTGTTTTTTGTGCTTTTAAAATAATTTTGATTAATGTTTCCAAAAAGGAAATAGGCCAATGACACCACTATATATTTTTGATCACAACAACAAAGTTGGCCAAATTTTGTCAACACTTTCAAAAATTAAAATATTAATGTAAAAATATCTTAAAAATCATTCTAAAAATAATTTCGGTTCATTTTATGCATTTGTGGCTCTATGACCTCACAAACAAGAGGGTCTCCACTTTTGCCAAGAATCCAACGTTTGCAGAATAATTAAACATAAAAACTTTTTTATATACCATAAAATAAATGGAAGTATTACCAGTTTTAAAAGGATGTGGCTTTTTTTCTTCAGGTGCAAAAAGCATGTACTACTACCTTGGAGGCAAAAGCAAGACTGAAAGACAGGGAAAAAACCAAGGGAAAGGAGCAACCAATAGAATAACCAGCTAACAGGACAACTGCACACAACAATTACACAGAAGGGAACACAACAACAAAATGGAGACAAATTTTTATTTATTTATTTAATATATATAGATAAATAATGGAACTAAACAAGTTTTTCCACACTGAAAACAGTAAAGTGGAATCAGATTTTTCATTAACAATTTTATCTCAACTGAGACAGATAGGTAAACTTTCAGGAAATCTAACTCAGAAACACAAATGGCATTAAAGATAATTTTAGGAGTAATGCAAGCACAAAGGGGAATTTCGGGATATGCATTTTTGAAAATTTCAGGACAAAATTATTAGTTAACCTGTATAAGCGAGACATCTAGAATCTACTGTGCATGGGCAAAAAGAATTATTTTATTTAGAAAATAATGTAAACATCCAGTTTTTGGATGTGTTTATTACTGAATGAATTTTGATGATAACTTTCAAAAAGAACAAACCAACAAACATAGATGGAAAGTTAAATAATGTATTTTAATACATATAAGAAAATTTAGAATGAAATAAATAAATTAATTAAAGTTTGGCATACAACTTTAGGGTTAAAAAAGAGTAATTTTCATCCCAGCACATGAAACTCCACTAAAATTCAGTTACAGAGATTATTTCAAAAACATTTTTGGATTCATATTTTCAATCACCTTCATATAAAAAAGAGCACCTTTTTTGTAATTTTATTAGAGACAAATTTAAAAGACTTTCTCTAAACCCTATTGGGGGGGGGGGGGGGAGCAATAAAATAAGAAAACAATATATTTATTATTTCTGGAAAATAATGGCAAATTTTTCTTAGGTTCTAAAATTATGAATCTTATTCATTCATTCATTTGTGTGAAAGTGCATCAGAATTGTAAACATCACTGATCAATGTAATGGATATAAAATGCATAAACCTGGTGCAAAAAATTAATAAGAAACTTTGTAAGAAAATACCATAAACTACAAAAAAAAAAAAAAAAAAAAAACCTCACAACAATTATAAAAATATGGGATTTTTTAGCTTAAAGCTCCACCTTCTCAACTCCAATCTAAGTTTTTTAGTTCCCCATCATACTATAGTTATAGGGAACTTAGATAATCGTGAAAATTTTCGACCTAAACTTTTTTTTTACATGTTTTCAGGTGTGAGAAATCCGAAAATGAAAAAATTTGTACGGTGTCTGTCTGTAGGGTGTCTGTTAGTGGATCAGTTAGTCAAATCTAATTGTCCAATCGAAAAGTTAATTAAACCGACAGATTCAGAAAAAATGCCCCTTTCATTTGGTACCTTATTTGCAACGAAATTTTGATTAGATTATTTTAAAATTAATTAAAATGTGAAAATAATAACCTGGTAAAAGCTTTAAAAATGGACATTTAAATTTTTAATAGTTGCCAAAAAAAAGTACACTTTTTTTTCCAACATAAAATGAAATATGCTTTCATGCGGGGGAAAAAATTAAATATTAAATTTATTCCTGCACATGAAAAAATGAAAATGGAGTTAAAAAAAAAACTAGTATGTTGTGGCCACCACAAGACTTTCTTCTATATTTTCCTATACAAATTCACTCAGTACCAATAAAAAAGCAAAAAAAAAAAAAAAAATCGATAACTTTGTTTTAAATTATCAGATATTTAGTTTAACCATTCGTTTTCAAGGTATTGACGAGACCTTCTGAAAGATATTCATCTTGAAAATTTACCCCCTCCTGCCAGGGGGAAAGCGATGCCCCCACATGCACAGCATTTTTTTCCTAGTTAACTACTACTATTATCAATAATTCATATTAATTTTACACTCACAAGTTAAAAATAACTCTCATTATGTACATTTATATAAAATTTTGTCCTAATACTGCCATGTTAAAAATTTAGAAAAAATGTGATCACAGGGCCACCTGTTGAGCGATTGATCCCCAAATGTAATCAGCACCAGTTTATGTCAGGGACCAACTAAATACAAAGTTTGGTTAAATTTCGTAATAAAAAAAATCGATAACTTTGTTTTAAATTATCACAGATTTATAGTTCAACCATTTCTTTTGACGAGACCTTTCAAAAATTCAGCATCACATTAAAGAGCTTTACTTATTGCTAATCCTGGGTAATTTTTAAAATTTTGATGTTTAAACAGATGGGACATTTTACGCCAAGGACTCCACTTTCGTAAAAGCCACTTTAAGCCAAGTAGCGCATAAAAAATATAAATAAATTATAAAACAGAAAAGAAAGGAAAGGAAAGGAAAACGAAAAGAAAAGAAACAAACAAAAGAAAAAATAATAATAAGATACATAACTTATAAGTTATGTATCTTTGTCTAAAGTGACGATAAAAATTCAAAAGTCGCCATGGGGAGCTACATTAAGGCTGTACCATGATCAGGTTTACATATTTCATTTTTTATTTTTCTATATTATATACCAACTACTATTAACTAACTCAACTACTATTAAATCCACAAAAATTAAATGTCTCATGTGATAGACGTAGCCGATCATAGCACATTGTAATATTTGGTGTGAAATTGTTGTCATTTTATGGTTGATCAAATAAATCAAATAAATATAGAAAATAACGTGTATGTACACCACATATAGTGTTGGTCATATGTAACTGGGATTCAAATATAAAATGGCTACTTCAATTTTTTCGATACTGTCAGTTTAGAAACTGCCATCTGATAAGCACACAAATGGAAGCCCACTGGTAAGCTATTGTCACAGGCAATAGGGACAGACACCCGAGAGCCTGCGAAGAACTAAAGGGGGCTTTAAAGAAATTTTATGATTTCTTTAAATTTTATTTTTGTTTGTTAAGTGATATAGAAAAGAGTTTCCTTTAAATATAGAGACCAGCGAAGCGAGAAAAGCCTTCGTTGATTCACTACCTTCATTGATTTCATGAATTAAAAAATGGTTTTGTTAACAAACTTTGATCTATTGGCACGCAGGCAGCATCAGACCGAGTTTTGTACATTTCGAGTTTATATTTTATACAGGATTTTATACAAGCATATAACTCGTAATAAGTTTGTTCTCATAAGTAAACACTTGATGTTATGTTGTATGTGGTGTAACGTCTTGATTTCCTTTGCAAAAGCCCTTGCAAGATACGATTCCTATTTTGGAACAAATTCTATCATGTTCTTTTGGTTAAGATGAAAATTTATGCACATGAATAAGGTTTTTGCATATAATTTATAAATTTATTCAAAAATTTTTACTTATTTGGAAGCAGAAAAAATTAAATACACAGAAAATCTCAAAATCAAGAAGATTCTATTTTCTGGCAGGAAGCAAGAAGAAAATACTAAAATCGGGAAGTCTTATTAGAAATCAAGAAGACTTGGAAGCTATGGATTCAGGTCTGTCAGAAAAAAAAAGACATTTCTAAGTGTAAAGATTCCTACAAGATAGCAGCACCAAACAATCCATGTCATTTTCTCTTGTGGATTTGTTTTTTGCGAAGCATACAAAGATAAAAAATTGGTTTCAGTTAGTGTCACTTCTTTTCAGTCAGACTTGAGTCGTGGAACAATGAACATTAAAAAAAATATTTGGCTGTAAACTGCCTTTTCATTCATGAAGCTCTAAATGATTCAGACATTATAGCATTCTTGATAAATCTATTCAATATCATTTGTTTCAGCAGTCTTAATTGCTGTATAGAAACTTAAATACTGAAAATGCTCAGTGATAGATCTATAATCATGTACATAAAAAAAAAAAAAATCTAGATATCTTTAATCAGGGATCTCTTGTTACTCTTGGTGTGTGGATTATTTGGTGACTCATTATGAATTTTGGGAGCCAGGTGAGTACCAATTTCTTTTCCTTAATTAGTATTTGAATTGCATGCACATTAATGTCATTAATGTTTTTAAATATTTAACTTGAATAATTTAGAATTCAAAAATTCATTTTGAATATATTTTGTGAGCATTTTAAATTCTGATTTTTTTGTAAGAATTAATTTATGCATAATTTTAATTATCAGTCACAATTCTCGTCATTTTATAACCAAGGTCCAAGTGAAATTAATACTTTTAATTAATTATTTATTTTTGCATTCTAATGCTTTACTAGAATAGGATGTAAACATTTTTTATTCATAATTTTTATGTTTCTACCTGAGAACATTAAATTAGAGTAAGTGCAAGAAATAGTTACTGTTATTGAATTGTAGCACTGAGTCTCTTAAAATTTACATTCTAAATACGGATTAACTTTAAAAAAGCAAAATGTTTGGTAACATTTTTTTCTGTTGTTGCTGTATTGGGAATAAATATTAAGCTTATATTAACATATTTATGGGTTTCAGTTTACTATTGAGAGTAATGATTTAATAGTCTCACAGGTTATTTAATTAACACAACAATTTTTTAACAAATAGAAACAAAAATATACTGATGCCCCAACACAAGAAAATATTTAACAATTTAAACTTTGTTAATCTAGGATTTTGGACTTATTGAATATTTTGGACTCAGTATATCTGATAACACATTATCTAACTGAATTTACAAAAATACAATAAGTTGAAAATATAATCATATAAAAAATAAACATACCTTTTCATAATTAATTATACCACCCATGACAGCAGCATCCACAACACCATTTAGTAACATGCTGAGAGGATTTATAGGTAACATTGGATCACTCCTATGCTGAAGTATGAGACTACAAATTTTCTTGTTTGTACTTTCCATAGTTTCAATGGCATTTTCTAGAGGGCTTATTTCTAGAGACTGACAGGTTGTAACAGGAAACCAGTGTAGAATACCAGGAAGAGGATAAGAAATAACTAAATTAGTCCTTTCTAACCACATGGTTGCAAATTCATTATCAGAATCCTTTTCACCACGACGAATAGGCCGAGAAAATGTGAACTTTTGCACTTCATTCACTTTATAATATTTTAAAATTTGATCATGTACAGTTTTATTTCTGAATCGTTCTCTTTCATGCATAACAGGATCAATTTTATTAATCTGAAGGTACTGCTTATCAGATTCTGTTATATCATCACCTGGAGGTGCTAGCTTAGTCATTAACTGAGCATTGGGATAGTGATTCAACATCCTACTACTAAAGTCTGAGAGACGTTCATATTCTTTCCCCCTATATACAAACACTTTGTTCTGGAGGAATGTTGGAAAACCTTTTCCATAGTATCCAACTCGAAAATATTCAGGCTCAGGTCGAACTTGTTTCATTATGTTGTCATAAAATGTTGCCATTCGTTTAAGCAAGACACTTAATTGTATGTAATCAAATACTTCATTTTCATATTGAGAGACAAGCTCTTTACAAATGGTCAGACCAGCTTCCCATAATTTACCTTTATCAAAATAATCCAAAATATCATAATACAAACATTCTTTTAATTCTCTATGAGTCTCACAAGTATTATATTTGTCACTTTTGAGCAACTGTGATAGCATTTCATCATTCCATCTCAGAAGTTTAGCATGTAATTTTAAAGTGAATGCAGCTTCAACATAATTTTCACATTCCAAGTGAAGATCACACAATTTGTATAGATATCTAATGTACATTTCTCTTCTGTTTATTTCATGATAAAATTCCTAAAAATACATTAAAAAAAAGTGCGTAAACATACATGAGGTATTTCATTAGCCACCATACACAAAGAAAAAATATATTCATTAAACTAATAATAAAAATAAAATAACATGAAAAATTATTCCTTTTGATCACTGTTATTTATAAACTTTAAAATGCAGTTTTTTTTTTGTTTTTTTTTTTTTTTCCTTTCTTTGAGTGATTTACACATTTTAATTGGCAAGTTTCAAACTTCAAAGACAACTTATAATATTCAAAAATATATAAAAACAAACAAATATATATATATATTTTAATCTGATATACTAGTTTTATATTCTTAATGACAGATTTATTTTGAATAAAAGTTAAAATATTAATGAATAATTATTAAGAACTCTGAATGTAAAGTTGTTACAATAGCACTTTTTTTTTTTTAAGAAACCCTCCTTTTTCAATACACCGTTATTAAAATAAGCAAACAAAGCAGTAGTTAAGAAAACAAGCTGTTTTAATCTTTAGACGAATCTCTTTTTCATCTTGTTAATGCAAAGATTTAAACTCAGAGATTATGACATACACTTTTCTTTGAAAACATAAGGGTAAATTTTGAAAACTGATTTGGGGAGGAGAAGGGGGTGCAGGGAAGTACCTCCAGAAAAATTTTCAAACATAAATTAACTTTAGTTGTTTGTTATCTGCTAAAAGGAGGAAAAAAAAAAAAAAATCAGAACATATTAAAATTAATTCTCAGTAGATTAACCACATACCAGCTTTTTCTGAGATGAACTCGGGCAGGCAAAATGTGCCATCCTGGTTTATCCCGAGTGTAGCTCAAACAATGAGAACATTTTCACTGTATATGCAATCTTTCCCGGAATGTTTTGGATGTGCTTTTTAATTGTTTCAAATAGTTATATTTTCATTTCTGGCCACTACATGGCAATATTATAGAGATGTTTTAGGTTGAAGAAAAATTCAAGGGCAAATAAGTATGAAAGTTTAAATTTCTTTTTCTTTGTGAGAAACCATTGGTTGGTTTACAGGGTGTTGCTTTTTACTTTCATAATGGCTTGTGAGCAGTTGTTTGATTATGATTTGAGATAATCCAGTTTGGATGAAGATCGTTTAAATATTTCAGAATCAGATTTTCCAGATTTTGATTCTTCTGAAACAGAAAGTAATTCAGATTAGGAAAGCCTGAATATGTTTTTTACATTATTGTTTAGGAATGTTATTTGCAAATGATATTTTTGTGTTAAACTTATTTCACATGAAGACTTAATTAATTAAAAACAAGAAAAAACCTTTACATACTTCATGGTAGGCCGAAACGTGTTTTCATCGGGGTACCCCGACTTGCTCACCGGCACTTGCGGTGTCAAAAGTTTTGCAGTTGTTCCTTCTACTTTCTGCTCTTTTAAGCATGCTTCGCCACTGGCTATCAAGCCCTGCTGCATCGTTGCCATTACAAGAATTACTGGAATAAATAATTTCTACGGTTTCTCGGTATGCAGCATAATTATGGTTGTTGTAATTCGCAATTTTCGTAACATTTTCAAAATGGATATTTATATTGTCTTCCTGATTGGCTTTCGTTAACACAGTGGTGATTTTGTTTGTGGCTATGTCGTGGCTGTGTTCTTTGATTCTAGTTTTTATTTTTATTTTTGATTTACCAATATAACATTTACTATTGCCTTGGCTATCAGTATAGGGGATTTTATATATACCAGCTGTTTCTAAAGAATGGATGGGATCTTTGTCATTTCTTATGATTTGATATATATATATTAGGGTTACGTTTTATAGGGATTTTATGATTATTTTTAGTGGCAATATTTTTAATTTTACACGAAGCACCACGGTCGTAAGTAATCAAAGTTGTGAATTTTGGGGGGGGGGGGGTGGGGGGGTGATAAACAAGAATATTGTTAAGGGTTTTAATTCTTTTTTTGCACATTTTATCAACTAAATTTTCAGGATAACCGGCTTTTTTAGTGTACTGTTTAATTATACTTAATTCCTTTTTTAAAATCTTTTGGTTCATTACAAATTGTTATTGCTCAAACAAATTGTTAATTACCGTTTTGTGAACTTTGATGTTGTTAACCTGTACCCCTCAATAGATATTAATGAAAGAGCGGATTTAATTAATAATGAAATTAACAAACAATTCAGTAACCCTAAAATAGCCCAAACTTTAACTAGTACCACTAACTCTTTACTTAAAGAAAATTATTTTAAATTCAACAATAAAATCTATCATCAACTTAAAGGGATCCCAATGGGATCCCCCATACCTAGTTTTTTTAGCTGAACTTAAATTGCGCACAATGGAAAATGAAAATTAGGAAAAAGTTTTTAAATAAAATCCTTTTTTGGTTCAGGTACGTAGATGATATTTTTGTAATTATTGACTGTAATAGTAACTCTAGTCAAATTTTGAACACCTTAAATGAGATAGACTCCAGCATAAAATTTACCCTGGAAGACGAATGCAATAACCAAATTACGTTGATGTTACTGTAACTCGTTTTGATAATAAAATAAATACTAAAATTTTCAGAAAACCCACCAACAGTAATGAAATTATTCATTATAAAAGCAAAACTCCTAGAGAAATAACAATTTGTAATGAACCAAAAGATTTAAAAAATGAATTAAGTATAATTAAACAAATACACTAAAAAAGCTGGTTATCCTGAAAATTTAGTTGATAAAATGCACAAAAAAAGAATTAAAACCCTTAACAATATTCCTATTTATCAACCCCCCCCCCCCCCTAAAATTCACAACTTTGATTCCTTACGCCGTGGTGCTTCTTGTAAAATTAAAAATATTGCTGCTAAAAATAATCTTAAAATCCCTATAAAACCTAACCCTAATATCAAATCAAAAGAAATGACAAAGATCCCATCCATCCTTTAGAAACAGCCGGTATATATAAAATTCCCTATATTGATAGCCAAGGCAATAGTAAATGTTATATTGGTAAATCAAAAATGAAAATAAAAACTAGAATCAAAGAACACAGCCACGACATAGCCACAAACAAAATCACCACTGCGGTGTCAATCAGGAAGACAATATAAATATCTATTTTGAAAACGTTACGAAAGTTGCGAATTACAATGGCCATAATTATGCTGCATACTGCGAAGCTGTAGAAATTATTTATTCTAGTAATTCTTGCAATGGCAACGATGCGGCAGGGCTTGATAGCCAGTGGCGAAGCATGCTTAAAAGAGCAGAAAGTAGAAGGAACAGCTGCAAAACTTTTGGCACCACAAGTGCCAGTGAGCAAGTCGGGGTACCCCGATGAAAACACGTTTCGGCCTACCATGAAGTATGTAAAGGTTTTTACTTGTTTTTAATTGATATTTTTGTGTTTAAAAAATGTATTCTATGAAAATAAGCATTAAAGAATTACAAGATAAAAAGAATTTTTTATGTACCATGTTTTTAAATTTTCTGTTGAATCATATAAACACTACCGAAGGCAATGGGAACTCAGAACAATTAGTTAAAAGTAGGGGTGGGAATTGATTAAGAGTTTTAACTGGGTTAATCGTAGTTCATTAATCGATTAATCAGATTTTTAATTGTTTTTCATTTTTCTTTATATAATTTTATTTCAATGATGAATAAAACTCTCATATTGTATATATATATATATATATATATATATTACATTATATGCTGATACATTATATATTATATGCTGAGGAGATTGGCACAGCATAATTTAATTTTCTGGCTTAAATAGAGTTTAACTTTAACTAATTTTCTTGTTTATTAACATTGTTTAATAAGTTTTCTTATTGTTTGTTACATTTCACTTTCATGTCATCATTTATCATTATTTAAATAAATTATATATGTATATATATATATATATATATATATATATATATATATATATATATATATATATATATATATATATATATATATATATTATTCATAAGTCTGACTGATTTTTTTTTTTTTTTTTCAAAAATTTTTGTATAATCAATTATATCTGTTTTATAACTGAAATTTAAATAAATTTTCAGAGTAATAGTTGGTAATTTTTAATGTTAATTTTATATAAATATTTTCACTTATTCAATTTTATTTTATTATTTAAATAAATTAATTTTTCTATTCATTTTGAAAGAAACATTAAATGAATTTACACATATTTTAGTTTTATATTGCCTTGCCCATCTTGCTTTCACTATTTTTAAATGAATTCTCAAAATTTCATATTTTTCTCATAAAAATCTCAAATTCTCATATTTTAGTTCTTCTTTGGCACTTCGGACCAGAACACAGAATGTTATTTTCTGTTTCTACTTCAATAGTTACTACCAGCAATTCTGAACAGACAATAAACACTTGGAAGATATTGTGAAACTCTGTTTACATTTACCCCATCAGAGGGATAGTGGAAATCTCAGCCCACCCCCCACCCCCTTTTTTTTCAATCTTTAGCATTTTCCTTTCTTGAAAGCTTCTTGTTTATGAGAATACTATTACCCTAGCCAACACTTTCTGTAGAAGGTTACAGACAGGTGTTGTTGCTCCGGCATGCACATTAAGCGACATTTTGTTCAATAAATGTCCTCCCCATTTTCTCTATCAACAAAAGTGCAACAACTTCTTTTGAGAGGTTTTATTTTTATGCATTTATTTATTTATTATTATTTTTGCTTTTTCATTTTTTGATGGATGTTTCTTAGAATGTTTGTTAGCAAAATATGTGAAAAAATATTTTGTAGGCAGAACAACATTTTTACTTTAATTCATAGTTTGAAAATTTTAATCGGATTTTGTAAATTTTTAATCGAATTAATCGATTCGATTAACTCGATTAAAAAAATTGATTGGGACTAAGCATTGATCGATTAATTGAACCGATTAATCGGCACAGCCCTAGTTAAAAGTATTAAAAGAATTCATTACTATCGTGTTTGAACTATTATAAAAGTTTCAAATGGCTAGCTAGCTGGAAAGTTAGTTAAAAATCGATTGCAAGCTTTGTACTGGTAATGCATCCGAAGGCAGCAGGGTCCCAAAGCAGTTGGTTAAAAATATTTAAAAAATGTGTTTTCACCGTGTTCTGAACTATTATGAAAGTTTAAATATATAAGTAAAAATGAAGTATTAAAATTTAATTATAAACATAGGAAAAACCTTAAAAACATTTCTTCGTGTGTCATTGTTTAAATTTTTCAGCCGGGTACCCGGCCCTCATCCTCTGTGGAAGATTTGAGCTTGACTGTTGTTGATCTTCTTTCACCATAATGTGGTACCATACACAGTCTGGAGCTACTGCACTGCTGTCGTTGCATGCCTCACTATTGGTTGTAATTTCAATCGATTCTCGGAACATCGCATAGTAATAATCATTGTAATTTGTAATTTTACTGGGTTTATCAAATTCTATTTTAATATCTTGTTTATTAAACATTTTGGCTAAGGCTGTATTAAATTTTCCCGTTTTTATATCATTTTTGTGCTCATTAATTCTTGTTTTAATTTTTCTTTTTGGAACTCCTAATCCTGGTTTATTATCTTGATTTGTAAAAGGTATTTTAAAAATTCCTGCAGTTTCTAAAGGGGGGATGGGGTCTTTATCACTTCTAATCAACTGGGAAATATTTCTATTAGGTTTGATAGGGATATTTAAGTCATATTTATTTGCTACATTTTTTATTTTATTGGATGCTCCGCGATCATACGGTATAGAAGTAATTTTTAAGGGTGGTTTTTGAAAGTTGGGTATATTATCAAGATTTTTAATTTTATTTTTAATTAGTTTATTAACAATTTTATCCAGGAATCCTGCTTTTCTAGTAAAAACTTTAATTAGGTCTAGTTCATTTTTAAGATCATTGGGTTCATTACATATTAGAAAGGCACAATTAATATAGAAACGAATTGCATTGGTTTTATAACGGAATGGTGTTTTACTATTGTAGTGGATAATTTCATTACTATTAGTTGGTTTGCGGTATACGGTGGTTTTGCACCTATTTTATTTATTGTTTCTTCCATTTTATATGGAAGAAATTCCATATAAAATATAGGATTCCATATAAAATATATATTCCATCCTTTCCCTTTTTCCTCTATTCCAGATTATAATTTAAAAATAGAAGTAACAATAAATGAAATAGGTGTTAATATTATAAGTAAAGACCTAAATAATAAACTGTTAGATAAAACCCGGAAAATCATTAAAGAAAGTAAATGGCCCAATAACGTCCCCTAAAATTCATAACCATGCAACTAATACTCCCCGCATTTTCGGTAGGTTCAAGGATCATACCCCCCCCCCCCTGCCCCTCCCCCAAATTCAGACCCATTGTTAATAAAAACGAAGCTCCTACTTACTGTTTAAAAAAGTATATGGCAAAAATCTATCGTAACATTATTCCCTCCTCACAACACTGTTTAGAATTTACAGAAGACTTTGTCAAAAAATTAAGAGAAATTGAAAATAAAAGTAACTATCACTTTGTAAGCTTTGATGTAATTAACCTATACCCATCTATAAACAAAAATGAAGCTTGTCAAATTGTTAACGAAACCATTAATGATTACTACTCCGACTCTGAAATAGCCCAAACACTAAATGCCGCTACAAATTTTTTGTTAAAGAAAAACTATTTTAAGTTTAATGGCAGAATTTATCAACAGATTAAAGGTGTCTCTATGGGATCGCCCATTTCAGCCTTTATCGCAGAATTCAAATTACGATTACTCAAGAATAAAATTCTAGTAAATTAAAAAAAAAAAAATTCTTTTTTGGTACAGGTACATTGATGACGTTTTTGTCGTCATAGATAAAAAGCTTTATGTTAATAAAATACTTAATGAAATTAATAGTTATGACCCAGATTTCCAATTCACGTGCGAAGAAGAAATTAACCAACAAATTAATTTTCTAGATGTTAAAATTAAGCATACCAGCAATAAAATCAAAACCACCGTAAATCGCAAATCAACTAATAGTAACGAAATTATCCACTACAATAGTAAAACACCATTCCGTTATAAAAACAATGCAATTCGTTCCTATATTAATCACACCTTTCTAATATGTAATGAACCCGATGATCTTAAAAATGAACTAGACCTAATTAAAGTTTTTACTAGAAAAGCAGGATTCTAGGATAAAATTGTTAATTAACTACTTAAAAATAAAATTAAAAATCTTGATAATATATCCAATTTTCAAAAACCACCCTTAAAAAATTACTTCTTCTATACCGTATGATCGCAGAGCATCCAATAAAATAAAAAATGTAGCAAATAAATATAGCATAAATATCCCTATCAAACCGAATAGAAATATTTTTCAGTTGATTAGAAGTGATAAAGACCCCATCCCCCCTTTAGAAACTGCAGGAATTTATAAAATACCTTTTACAAATCAAGATAATAAACCAGAATCTTATACAGGAGTTACAAAAAGAAAAATTAAAACAAGAATTAATGAGCACAAAAATGATATAAAAACGGGAAAATGTAATACAGCCTTAGCCAAAATGTTTAATAAACAAGATATTAAAATAGAATTTGATAAAGCCAGTAAAATTACAAATTACGATGATTATTACTATGCGATGTTCCGAGAATCGATTGAAATTACAACCAATAGTGAGACATGCAACGATAGCGGCGCAGTAGCCCCAGACCGTGTATGGTACCACCTTATAGTGAAAGAAGATCAACAACAGTCAAGCTCAAGTCTTCCACAGAGGATGTAGTTCTGATGAGGGCCGGGTACCCAGCTGAAATATTTAAACGACGACTGAAAGTTTCAAATATCTAGCTAGTCAGGAAGTTAGTGAAAAATCAATTGCAAGGTTTGTACTGGTAACACTGCCGAAGGCAGCACAAACCCGAAACAGTTGACTAAAAGTATTTAAAAAATACATTTTAACCGCGTTCTGAACTATTCGGAAAGTTTCAAATGTCTAGCTAGTCGGAAAGTTAGTTAAATTTTCTGTTGAATCATATAAATGCTGCCGAAGGCAATAGGGACCTGAAATAGTGAACTAAAAGTATTAAAAAAATGTATTGTCACCATGTTCTGAGCTGTCCTGAAAGTTTCAAATGTCTAGCTAGTCGGGAAGTTAGTTAAAATTCGATTACAAGATTTGTACTTGACAAACAAACAAACAAGAATCGAAGTTAATAAAAATTTGGAAAATGCCGACTCCTCAGAACCTTGGCGAAAAGACATAATCGGGCTTTGGCGAGCGAGCGCGAGTCGCGATGACAAACACAAGGGTTGCATCTGAATCGATCATTACAAAATATGTATATAAATTTTAGATGCTTTTATCTCCTGATTTGGATACTTTGAAGTATGATTTAAAACATTTATTTGGTAATTGAATAGATATTTTTGTTTTCTATACAAGCTTTTCCGGGTTTTAAAATGGAAACGTTCACAGGTAGGTAATTGGAAACATCTTACATGTACACTAAACATAAAATTGTCGTGTTTATATTATGCATAGATAAACGTGAAAAGAGATTGACGTATATTTATTTTATATTTTGCCGATGTATGTTATTATTTCACATCTGCATTTAAATGAATAATTAATTAATAGTGCTGGAATTCAAATGTTCTATTTTGTGTGTGTGTGTGTGAACAACTTGTTGCAAGATGCAAGGTATGTACGTAAACACAAGTTTCAATGGTTTTATAATTGTTAAAGTTGAATTTAATGTCTGTAAGTTGTATAAGTGCCTAGAATTAATATATATATATTTTTTTTAATTAAAAGTAATATTGTGTATATTATTGCTATAACTTATTGGAATGTTAGTATCTAATACTATCCTGTTAGCTTATCTTACATCAAGTTATTTGTTTAGACATTTGACTTAAAATTGTGATATAATAGTGATCATTCTCCTTTTAATTAGTATATTAGTTGGATATTTATTTTGTTAAATATCACCCTTTGAAATGAAACCGATTGAACTGATGATTACATGTAAACATGTAATTATCAGTTCAATCATTTTCATAATGATAATTTCAATAAATTTATTTATTACACATTACATTTTGAATAGTATAGTAAGATATATTTACATAGAATAGATTGCATTATGTGGACTGTTGATTAAGTTGTACACATACTTTCTGAGTGATGTTAATTTAAGTTTATAAAAACAAGAACTAATATTTGTTAATTGTGGATAATAATACAGTTTATGATATGACTTAGTGTTTTTAATAAATAACTAACTTGACACAATTTTACTATTATCCTTGAGATTTACAAACTTTTAGGAAAGTTTATCAAAGAATGCCTTACTCAGAATGGTAGAAAATAAAATTGCTTCAAAATACATTTTAAAAGAAAAATTTAAATGCATAAAGTACAATTAAAAAAAAATTCAGTTGAAAAGCTCAAAATTATAAACAATCACAGTTTAAAGAAAATCGAAGAGAAAGGAAGGAGCAGTGTTTCTTGGAAAGTCCTCTAGTTATGAAGTCTGCATCCTATGCCAGCTGGACCATATCTTCAGTGCACAAAATTGCTTTTGTGCCTGATAGACGTGGGCTTGCTAGCGATTTTATTAATATCAACATCAGATAGAAGAAAGAGGAGGATAAGCTTATTGAAGACAGCCAGTTCTTTGTGACATGCTGTAAATAAATCTAAAAATAATAACATTTAAATTTGTCATTTGATTTTCTTGTATCCTTTTCAGTTGTTTGCCATTCAAACTTTTGTGTGTGTTTTTTAATTTTATGGCGTTTGTTTATAAAATTTTTTAGTTGTATTTCCTTTTTAAAAATTTTATTTATTGCAGACATAGCCTCAACTAACGAATTTGTAATAAGCAATTTCAGTGTATATATCTATAGTTTAAAAAAATTACACATTATCCTTAAATATTAAAATATATATTTTATATAGATAATGTTTAAAAAAAGAGTGAAGAAGAAAAGACGGAGCAGTTTTCCCCAGAAAGTTCTCCATTTATGAAGTCTTTGCATCCTATGCCAGCTGGAACATATCTTCAGTGCACAAAATTATTTTTGTGCCTGTAGATATGGGCTTGCTAGCTCATTTCATTAACACCGATGTCAGATGGAAGAAAAGGAAGGAAAAGTTTATTGAAGAAAGAATGTTTGTTCATCATGGCGTGCAGTAAAGAAAACTTTTCTTAAAATAGATAAACATTTAATATTTTACTTTCTTGTATTGTTCAATTGTTTTCCATTTGAACTTTTGCATGCTTTTGAATTTTATGGTGCTTTTGAATTTGGTATTACTTAATTTTCATGGTATTATTCAACTCTTTCAATCAAATCGAACATAAGTTTGGTCAATTCAGCTTTAATCCAAAGAAAAAACATATTTTTCATTAATTGGGCAACTCACCGCTTTCACTTCCTGATCCAAAATTTTACATATTTCTCAGAAACTACTTAAATTTAATAAGATAAAATTTTTAAAATTGCTCCATGCAAAATAATTTTTAATTCTTCTGCTAAGACCTTTGTCATGAGAGACTTGTAGATTTAATCACTACGCTCCCAAAATTTTACAAATTTCTTGAAAATTTTTAAGTTATACTTCATTTTTAACAAATTGTTTTTTCAGACTTAGCCTCATCTAGTAAATTTGAAAATTGCAGTTTAAGTGTATAAATTTATAATTATTATTACTATGGAAAGAGAAAGAGAGAAAAAAAAGCATATCATATCATCCTAAAACGTTTAAAAAGTGAAATGTGTGTTTAAACAGTTGCAGTTTAAGGAAGACTAAAAAGAAAAGGAAGGACAGTTTCCCTCGGTAAGTCCTCCAGTTGTGCAGTTTTTGCATCCTATGCTAACTGGAACATATCTTCATTGCACAAGATAGCTTTTGTACCTGCAGCTATGGGTCTGCTAGCATATTTCACAAATATCATGAAACGGAAGAAAACAGAAGAGAAGATAATAAGAAAGCACCACAAAACAATAAATTCACAGTTTTAAAGTAATAAGTACAAAACTTTGAATAAACACCATAAAATGCAATAAACTTGTAATAATTGTTTTATGTCGAAAGAACACACGACCCTTTGTCAGGCAAACAAAGTAAGCACCAGTGCTGCATGAAAGTGGCAACGGACGCTGCTGCTTTGATTTCAGCACATATGCTTCCTGACAGTGGCACCATCTACTTAAAGAGAGAGTAAGAGACAAAAGAAAATATCCACTAGCGATAGCATAGACCACGAGGAAGTAAGCTGATGAAGGAGCCCCCCCCCTCATGAGAGCAGCTATTCAGATTTTTACGAACCTGTAATGTAAGGTTTTTTCTTATTATTTACAAATTTTTCAGCAAATCGCTAAAATTGATGCAAAGACCAACATATGTGTTGGCTACAAACTTGGCAGCTTGGTGAAATTAGCGATCAAATTTGGCAGCAAATATTGTTTCAGGATAGCCAAAATTAGTAAACCTTACTTCTCAATTTTAACAGAGTTATTTGTTTTGGTAAAATGCATCATTTCTTACCACTAATTTTTGCCAAAGAGAACAAAAGTATTCCATCTGTACTTGAATGATTTTCATTGAACACTAAGCTATGTTTAATAGTTAAAAACTTCTTCACATACCATAAAATTAATGAAAGCACTACCAGTTTCGAAGGGATGTGGCTTTTCTTTTTCAGGTGCAAAACACTTGCTATTACCTTGGAGAAAAAAGCAAGACTTGTGTTTTTTGTACTTGAAGAAGAAAGGTCACGTCCTTTCGAAACTGGTAGTGCTTTCATTAATTTTATGGTGTGGGAGAAAGTGTTTTAAATTTAAATAGCCATTGTACACGTTATTTATTTTTTACTGTCTAAGCTAAATATTTGCCAATGGTATTTTCTGTAATAAGACATGAAGTATTATTTATAAAAAATTTACTATAGGTGGTATATATAATCCTATCATAAAGACTATTGTGGTTGGAGTAGCAGTTTTTTTTTTTTTTAAGAGGTTGATTTCTTTAGAAATCGACCTATTGCAATCTCTTCGTTTATCTGTATTATATATCTATTTATCTGTCTATAATGAAAATTTTGTTATCATGATAACCCCCGAAATAATACTCCAAATTGAACCAAATTTGGACAGTGAACTTATCTTATAAATATCTTGGACAAGTTTGTTAACCAAGTTGTTTCGTTTTCTTTTTTGTTTTCAAGTGGTGGCCACTTGAAAATTTCAAATTCACATAAAAAGTACCGATGAACCGATGTGCTTAAAACCCTATTATGTACATAGCCCAAATCAGTATTTCTACCAAGTCCATTAATAATTTACAGCCGCCATTGTTTTACAATGGCGGCTACTTCATAAAAAGAGAAATCAACCTACCCTTCCTAATGAACTAGGACTTTTTTTTTTTTGGCTTATTTTCAGGAATGTTTGTGGACATGTATATTCCAATGGTCCCCATGTGAGATTTTTTTTTTTTTAATGCTAGCTAAGTGAGCATACATGTATGGTACCATGACCACTGCTCAGTGGCGGATCCAGAACTTAACTTTGGGGGGGGGGGGGCTAAGGGCTTTCAAGATGTTATTCCAGATCAATGAAAATTTTACAATTGTAACATTCAATTGTGAATGCCAGTGCTTTTTTTTGGGGGGGGAGGGTTCAGCCCCCTAGATCTGCTACTGCTACACAGATTTTCATGCAAAATGAATAAGCTATATCCAGTATTCCTTTTTTTTCTTTTGGATTTAATGGTTGCAGAGTGAGCACACATGTATGGTAGTGATCGCTGCTGTACAGATTTCTATGCATAGTGAAGTAATTCAATTTTAAATATTTGTTTTATTAATCTTAAAAATAGGCTTCCATATTAAGGAATGTACGTGTATTAAAAAATATATATGCACAACTGTATTAAAATATAGCTATAATTTATTAAAATGTATGTACGTGTAACATGGTTAAGGCAATTAATTCTTCATTTAATAATGATTTTCTTTTTCATGTTTAAATTATTAAAACAAACATGGCTGCAATCTTGACAGGTAAGTTATGGTAGAGTATCTTGATAGAAAGAATGATAACATACAAAGAACTAACTATGAATAGTCAAAGTTTCTATTTTACCAAATCTATAACAAAAAAAAAATAAATAATATGAATGACAGTATATTTTACTTTTTAAATTCCTGTTTTTGAATAGTAAAATGCATTATTTATTAATAACTACAAATCTTTGAATAAACACAATAAAAGCAGACACTTGCAACAATTGTTTCAGGTCAAAATGAAAACACGACCCTTTTTCAGGCGAACAAATTAGACACGAGTGCTGCAAAAAAACAGCAACAACACGCTGTTGCAGGTTGCACTGTGTTGCTGCTTTGTGTACAGCACTCTACTTTGTTCACCTGACGAAGGGCTAGGTTTTCTTTTGACCCGAAACAACTGTTGCGAGTTCTTGCTTTTATGGTGTTTATTCAAAGTTTTGTATTTATTACTTTTAAGTGCCATTTCTTTTATGCTTTTTTATAATGTATTATTTATTGTTAGACTAAGTTATTTTGGTGAATACATCTCAATTGATACTTATATCAACGTTTTTATTAGAGTAAAAATATGAAGTACACTTCGAAAATTAAGTGGATATCCTTAATTACTGTAAATTTTACTTTTTAGCTTCATGTTTTTAGATAGCAAAATTTAACATTTATTGTTAAAAGAAGTTATTTTGATGAATGCATTTAAATTACCACTGATATCAATGTTTTTCTTACAGTGAATTATGATTAAAATTTTGATGAATAACATATATATATATATTTATTTTGTAACATTTTCATTAAAAATACTCATTATGCGCGATTTAAAAAACTATTAGTGTTTATAAAAGTATTGCCTTTATACTTATTAT
The DNA here is from genome assembly GCA_963930645.1 of Salticus scenicus. Lineage (NCBI taxonomy): Eukaryota > Metazoa > Arthropoda > Arachnida > Araneae > Salticidae > Salticus > Salticus scenicus. The sequence goes on along the minus strand of OZ005650.1, from coordinate 346,855,528 downwards.
CTTCAAATATTATTTTAATTTAAAAATAAGTTTGTCTAAAGCAGACAACAGTGTTAATCCGATCTTGTGAAATTTGGCAATAAAATACTTTGGATTTTTATTGCTTGCTTTGGATTTGTGTAGTATTAAAAGCATTAAACTGGAATGGTAATCTATTATGACAATTCACATAATGTTTATACAGATAAAATATTGCTATTAATATCTCCATTTTCATGTGATCATCAGGGGGAAAATACTATACACACAAAATTAAGAGCAACTAGTGAGTAACACCAACTTCTAGTTCTAAAACTCAATTTTTGTATTGGCAACACTCTACATGCTGAGAAAATGACTGTGGCATTATTTAAGCACTTGTATATTAATTATATCAAAGTATCCTAAATTATATGACTTGTTGGCGCAATCTGCTGCATCAAGAAGACTAAAAATTTCTCAATAATAAAAATTTAAGTTTCAAATATCTTTTTTTTTTTTTTGTCAAGTTGTAACGATATAAAACTCAACAAAAAAGGTCTTTGAATGCAGAATTGTTTGCATGAAATTTTATAAATGAAAGGTTTTATATAAAGGTTATATAAATACTTTTAAATGTTTGGATATAGTTCATTTTCACTGAAGCAAGATTACTACTGAAATAAATTCAGTTAAAAATCATTTACATAAAAAAAATTAGAAATTTCATTTTAAGGAAGAGATTATACATATAATTAATCATATTATAAATGTAATCAATCTATACCTATGCAAACATTTGAATTTGCTCGATTTTTAGAAAGTGAGCATTCTTTATTTATTAATCTAAATAAGTAAATAAAAGAAAATCAATGTGTTGCTATTTTAAAAATTAATATAGCTTAATTTCAAAGTTAGGCAAAAAAAAAAAAAAAAATCTCCATTAATCAAAATTAACATTATCTGACAAATAAATTTTACTTAATTACTTATGTTTATAATTACTCACAAAATACTTAAGTTCATCATTACTTAACAAATTATTGCGATTTTTTTTCCTCTTACAGAAAAAGAGACAGAAAAAAAGAATACTTCAGAATAAATATGTAACAGTATAAATTAATTTATTTGGATAAAATTAATTTATATTGTATAAAGAAAAATATTGAATGGTAAAATTAATAAATCAGTGGAGAAATTTATTGCGATACATTTACTTATTGTTAAAAAAAGTTATGTGTAATAGATTTGTATTTTTATTTAGCACATTTTAAAAATTATAAAAAAAAAAAAATGTTTTCTTGTAAAATAATCGCATTTCATTCAATAAAATGTGAAGAAAGTTACTTTTTATTTAAGCAAAATGTTTTACTTAATGTTTACAATTACATACTACAAATACGAATTACGAACGATATGAATCGATGATTGATTCATTTCTGACTGGTTTGATTCAATCAATGATTAGTTTCCACATTTCAGATTTATCATCTCAGAATAACGTTTCGCGCCAAGCTTCTGTCGCCAAGGTTCTGAGGAGTCGGCATTTTCCAAATTCGCGGAAGAAAAAGCCCTTGAACAATTACTAATCGAAAAATTCAATGATCTCATTCCGCCCCACTTTAGAATTCATCTACTATCACAAAAAGCCACAACCTTTTATCAGATGGTGGAATGTCTCGAAAATTTTCAGGAAATTTATAACTTGCAAGTGAACCCTGTCTTACCAGGAACATCTTTTGCTACTATTCAGAACTTCAATCATAAAACAGATAGTGAAGTGATAGGTACAAACTCAGAAAACAATTTGACTAAGATTAACAATTCATCTTATAGCAAGCGGCCATACAATAAATTTCCACAAAACAAAGGTTCACATACGATTCAATGCCAATGGTGTGAAAGACCTAGACATTCTGCTCAGAGGTGCTTTGCACTTAGAAAATTACAAAATAATAAGTTTTCTCACAGATATCATAATGGGCAAACTTTCTCTAGACCTTATAGAGACATGTCATGGAGAGCCAGGGCCCCTAAAACATTTAAATCCAACTCCCCTCAAACCAAAAGTAGTCATTCACAATGACTAGAAGTGGAGAATGGTAGAAGTGACACTAAACTCCTAAGTACAAAGAGTTCCTCATATAGGTCAGGTTTGAATAAAGTCAATTACCATAACAACTTTTCACAGACTAACTCAACATATTCTAATCTACCTAATAATTTTTTTGTAAATAACAATGAAATCATTCTGAGATCTCCAGACACACAGGCAAAGTTCCCTTTGTCATTAGAACGCAAAGTAAAATCTGTTGTGATACAGACAACATCTCCAGTACTGGTAACGTCAATGTGATGTTAAAAACATCACTTCTTTTTAAATTTTAAATAAGATCGTTTTTCTGCACTTAAATGCATTGTGTCTCTTAGCTGGCTCAACTCACCCTGTTGTGTTTGCTTTACTGCAATACACACACAGGAGAAAAATTGGTTCTTCTTTCCTAGTGGTGATGTCATATCACACCATTCTGAGAACCAATAGGGTGATGGTTCTGACCCCACCTTCTGTTATCCCGGCAGTTTTAAATTCAGTTTGGTTTGAGCACGAGCAGCACTCAAGAGAGGAGCATGGGTGAGAAAGTTTTTTTTTTTTTATGTTCTATTTTTAAAAGACTGTGACCAATTAATCATTTGGAGAGAGAGTGCCTACTTATTAATAATAATATATATATAATCAGCTTAGATGGATACATATCCAAATTTTAATAACCATCTATTTTTATATCCTGCTTAATTTGCACTTACTAGTGTTGGTTTGAAAATAAAGAATGGAACTTTGATGCAATAGTTTGGTTTTTCTCACAAATTTTATTTTGTTCTGCATTGTTCCTTTTACAGCATTCTAGCAATGAAGTGAGTTTATTCCTTTTTTTCCTCTTATGTAAATAAAAGTATTTAGATATATATAGACATTCTGACCAAAAGAACAAAAGGGTTAGCGGTCAAAATGTAGTGTAACGATCATGTACGTCATGAGGTCTTTGATCCTCACTAAGTAACTTCTGTTGCTAATTAAAATTAAAAATATTAATAAAATTAATTTAAAATATGAAAACATAAAAGGTAAATGAATTATTTACACCACATTTGGTGCCGGTTATGTCAAATTGTGATCCGATGGTAAAAGATTGAGATCACAAACCAAAATATTCATTTAAACTAAACTATTAGATACATTTATTTAGATTACCAAACTATTGCAAAAGAGGAAAACATTAGGTTATTTAAATGTTTATTGAATTAAACATGACTTTATATTATCTACAATGATTCTATAAGCTGCAATGTTTGAAGAATATATGCATAAAAATAAATAAAAATGGAAAATGAAAGGAATACTTGATTATTGTTCTTAAGAATGAATGATAGTATAGAGATTGTTTATTTTGAATAAGTTATTTTATTTTTATTGCTAGAATTACTGAAATTATTTTTAAAGTCATACATAACCAATAACATTTTTTTTTGTGATTGAATACATAAGAAGTGACCTATAAGACAATTCCCTGTTTCAAAAATTGTGATATGCTGGAACTTTGTACAAATGAAAAATTTTTTTTGTTCAATATATTTTGAATAACTGATTAAATAAATAATAACCAACAGAACTTTGTATAGTTGGCTTAAAAAAAAAAAAAAATTGTAGGTATGTCTCTCTCTCTTCAACTACTTGAATATATTAAATGCAAATAGCTATCAACACATGTAAAAATCAAGAAATTTAAATAACAAGTTTCATACATCTGTGTTGTTTATTTTTAAACCAATGAATAAACAACAAACTAAAGTTTCAAACTAAAGTTAAGTTTCAAACTAAAGTTACAAACTAAAGTTACTAAAGTTTCATATATATACAAAAAAAAAAAAAAAAAAAAAAAAAAAAAAGGCTTCTAACAAAGGATTGACAAGATGTTTACCGTTCAAAACTTTAGTAACGCCATTTTCTGGAGACCCTCAATTATTGGATTTTTTTATTGAACAAGTGAAATTTAAAATTGAGAACAGCAAATGGGAGGAATCCCATGCTTTGGCTTTTGTGAAATCAAAATTGGCAGATACTGCTCTTAAGTTTTATGTCTCCTCCCCAGCTTGCCAAAAAGCCAAAAATACTAAAGAATTATTTAATATATTTAAGAAATATTTTAAGGTAGAGTCGGCAACTGCAATAGCACAACAATTTAACGAATTTAAGTTTGAGTCCGATGTCAATATTAATATTTTTGCTAATAAGCTTGAAAATTTAGTGAGAAAACGATTTCCTGATATGGAAGAAAAAGCCCTTGAACAATTACTAATCGAAAAATTCAATGATCTCATTCCGCCCCACTTTAGAATTCATCTACTATCACAAAAAGCCACAACCTTTTATCAGATGGTGGAATGTCTCGAAAATTTTCAGGAAATTTATAACTTGCAAGTGAACCCTGTCTTACCAGGAACATCTTTTGCTACTATTCAGAACTTCAATCATAAAACAGATAGTGAAATGATAGGTACAAACTCAGAAAACAATTTGACTAAGATTAACAATTCATCTTATATCAAGCGGCCATACAATAATTTTCCACAAAACAAAGGTTCACATACGATTCAATGCCAATGGTGTGAAAGACCTAGACATTCTGCTCAGAGGTGCTTTGCACTTAGAAAATTACAAAATAATAAGTTTTCTCACAGATATCATAATGGGCAAACTTTCTCTAGACCTTATAGAGACATGTCACGGAGAGCCAGGGCCCCTAAAACATTTAAATCCAACTCCCCTCAAACCAAAAGTAGTCATTCACAATGAATGACTAGAAGTGGAGAATGGTAGAAGTGACACTAAACTCCTAAGTACAAAGAGTTCCTCATATAGGTCAGGTTTGAATAAAGTCAATTACCATAACAACTTTTCACAGACTAACTCAACATATTCTAATCTACCTAATAATTTTTTTGTAAATAACAATGAAATCATTCTGAGATCTCCAGACACACAGGCAAAGTTCCCTTTGTCATTAGAACGCAAAGTAAAATCTGTTGCGATACAGACAACATCTCCAGTACTGGTAACGTCAATGTGATGTTAAAAACATCACTTCTTTTTAAATTTTAAATAAGATCGTTTTTCTGCACTTAAATGCATTGTGTCTCTTAGCTGGCTCAACTCACCCTGTTGTGTTTGCTTTACTGCAATACACACACAGGAGAAAAATTGGTTCTTCTTTCCTAGTGGTGATGTCATATCACACCATTCTGAGAACCAATAGGGTGATGGTTCTGACCCCACCTTTTGTTATCCCGGCAGTTTTAAATTCAGTTTGGTTTGAGCACGAGCAGCACTCAAGAGAGGAGCATGGGTGAGAAAGTTTTTTTTTTTTTTATGTTCTATTTTTAAAAGACTGTGACCAATTAATCATTTGGAGAGAGAGTGCCTACTTATTAATAATAATATATATATATAATCAGCTTAGATGGATACATATCCAAATTTTAATAACCATCTATTTTTATATCCTGCTTAATTTGCACTTACTAGTGTTGGTTTGAAAATAAAGAATGGAACTTTGATGCAATAGTTTGGTTTTTCTCACAAATTTTATTTTGTTCTGCATTGTTCCTTTTACAGCATTCTAGCAATGAAGTGAGTTTATTCCTTTTTTTCCTCTTATGTAAATAAAAGTATTTAGATATATATAGACATTCTGACCAAAAGAACAAAAGGGTTAGCGGTCAAAATGTAGTGTAACGATCATGTACGCCATGAGGTCTTTGATCCTCACTAAGTAACTTCTGTTGCTAATTAAAATTAAAAATATTAATAAAATTAATTTAAAATATGAAAACATAAAAGGTAAATGAATTATTTACACCACAGGGTTAATACATTGATAGTGTTAATAATATATGTACTATTTATTATTATTATTTTGTAGCTTTTTATTCTCATTTATTACCTATTGTGTTATTATTTGTTTTTGGCAAACATTTGACTTTAGTGTGAATGTGCCACTATTTTTATCATACAATAGTGTTTCAAGTATACATTGAAATTTTGTCTTCATTCCTTCTTTTAACATAATTTTTTTTTGTTTAATAAAATGTTTCTTTTTTAGCACTAAACAGAATTTTTACTTTATTTACTTTTATAGAGAATGTTACATAGACTTACTAATAAGTTGACAGTGCAACTCATGCGATTTTCTTTATTTTCATCAGTGACAATAGCTCGATATTCCAGAAGCCTTTTCATCAAACGAACAACAGTCCTGACAAATATCATTCCTTTTTCAGCCATTGTTTGATGATTTTCACACAATCCACCAATACTGTAGGATAGTAATAATAAAAACAGATTAGAAATAATTTATTTAATTTTTTGAGCCACTTGAATTTACAAAAGGTTTCAGCGCAGTAATACTTCAATTTATGTCACTTTATATAGCACAGCCCAAAAATTATTCTTGTTTTACAGTTAAATTCCTATATAAAATAATTGAAATAAGAAAATTTTGAAAATTTAGACAATTTCCAGTTCTTAAAATTAGAGATTGTCATAAATGGAGAAAAAACATAGCTTAGCACTACATGCTCCTGAATTAGGTAGTATCTATAATCTTAAGGAACTGTGAAGGATAAGAAATGTTAAAGAAACAAAATTTTTTAACTTTGAGTTTATGAAAATTATAAAATATGGAAAATTAAGAAAGCTGAAACTCATTCAATTTGTAATTAAAGTATTTCAGGACATTGGCTGTATGAATAAAGAATTATGATGAGCTCGAAAACTTAATAATATGTAATTTAGCTCTAAAAACTTTGCTCATTTGAGAGCCACATTTAAATTTCATTAAAATATTGCCCACTATTCAGTAAAATTTTGAACTTATTTTGGGGAGCAATAATGGAGTAATTTGATTTACATTAATCCGTTAACACCGGAATTAATTTTGTAAATCATCATTAGTTGATTATTTAACTTCTAAATTAATATAGACAACTGACAGTAAATTATATTAACTTAAACAATTCTTCTGATAATTTTAAATTTAAAGCCTATCCTCATTTATTGACGTTTAATGTTCTAGCGAGAAAACTTCGAGATAACAGATTAATTTCCTATTATATGTTGACAAAGATTTCGAAAGTAAAGTATTATAATATATATTATTATTCAACTTGATTTAAGTTAGTATACCTGTGCAAAAAGCAAATATATGTGCGACGAATGAAAAATCAGAAAATGACTATCCAAATTATGAAATAATAATTAATAGTAGGCACATAAAACTTTCAGGGATCATTTAGAGTGACGCTATAAACTGTCACTAAAAAGCAGAAATCATTCCAAGAAACCACAAAAAATATACGTGCCATTTTATTAGCTGTCCTCAAATGAGGACACTGGGTGCTAACGGGTTAACATATGTGCTGATAAAGATATTGGAATTTTGTTATAATAGATTAAAACAAAGTAGTGCAATGAATATTTTTTAATTAGTAATGATAATGAAACAAGGGAATTTTCAGAGTACTAATCAAAATGATTACCCACCATTAAAGAAGATTAATTATAATGAACTTATATAACATGTGAGAAGTATAATAATAATAATAAAGATGATAATAATAACATCTTAAGTTTAATTTTACAAAAAAAAATAATATGTGCTTTATCAAGTTCAATGAGAGCATTCACAATAATAAGCCAGAGAAAACAGTAGAATTGCATCATCAATTGGAAATACTGAAAATGTAAGAATGTACAGTTTTGTTATATAGTTTATAATTTTCTTATGTAGCTTATCCCTTTCCGACCTGAAACATTTTAACCTTAAAACATTACATTCTTCTGTTTTGTAAACTGAAAGAAAAATATGGACTATAACTGACATTTGTAGATTGAAAATTGTTCTTTACACTTTCTGCTAATTAGCTTGATCATTCATTTCCTGATTTTATTACGTACGACTGTTCCAGATGCAAAAATTTAAGTGGATGTCGTGGATGTCTAATCCACACGATCGTACGCCTTGGGTCAGAAAGGGATAAAAGTATTTCAAGAATATTTTTATGCTTAAAAATTTACAATTATACATATATAGTTTAAAGCAATATGTCTATGCAACATGATTAAGCAAATTGCCAACTAATCAGAAGACAAACCATTATATTCTAGAATTTTCAATTCAACTTGGTTCCTTTAAAGACATACATGAAGCTAATGTGTATTATATTTCCCTCATTGTATTTCATCTTAAAAATGAACACAAATTCGACCTTGGCTACTACAAGAGCTTTAATATAATCATTAACATTTTTCTTCTTCTTTTTTTTTTTTTTTTTTTTCTAAAGCAACATTAATAAGTTATTTTTAGTAGTATAAATAAAGTTCTGCATTGCACACCATCAGTATGGACATCTTTCAATTTATACGCAAGTTGTTTTTGAGTTGAAAATAAACATATTTACAAAAATGAATAAATAGATAATCAGATGAAAATGGAAAAGTTAATTTTATTTTCCTCTCTTAAATAAATAAATAAATAAATAAAAAGGATTTATACATGATGTAATCTACATTTTACAACCATGAATATCAACATATTTTTTTGTTGCAAATTATTTACAATAAAAAATTAAATAAATAAAATAAAATGGGGTTGAAACTTTCACAAATATTAAATTACACAAAATTTATGCTATTTATGCTTGATTATTTATCCATTTCTTTATTTTCCAATATTATCTAGATTATTCACTGCTCAAAAGTGTAGTAAGTTTTGCAAACAATCAGTTTTTTTTTTTTTTTTTTTTTTTCAATTTGAAAACTTATCTCTCGATGAAATGTTACTTTGGGTATTTAAAGAGGTCTTCCTCATGTTTTTCAGTGAATATTGGTTTAAGATACCATTTAGGGGGCTAGTAACAAATTGAGCAATATCAATAATGTTTGTGATCACCCTGTAATGTTAAATGAACTAAATAATCTGTAACTTTAGGACATGTTTTTATAGACCCAGTACAATTTGTGGATGAATTTGTGTGACGATAGCATGGTAAATAACAGAGATAAGCATTTATTCTAAAACTAAAAAAAAAAATAAAAAAAAAAAAATCAACATGTTTTTTACTTTTTTATACAAAATATAAGGAAGTATAGTAATCCCGATTTGAGAAATAGATTTTGTATTTCGCATTGCTCGAAAATGAATGATCGCAGAATGTTGCAAATTTATACGTGTGGCAGTCATGATGTCTAGTAGTACACCTGCAAGTTTCGTCTTAACACGAGCTCTCCTTTTAGAGATATCAGCGACTTTACACGATTTTTCGTGATGTCTGCACGTGTGTGTATGTATCTAGCAAAACTAAAAAATGATTGGATGTAGAATGTTGCAAATTGGTACATAGGCTTGTTATAACATTTAGTTGTGCACCTCCCTTTTTGAACTTTCGGTAATTTTCCGTTTTGGAGATATTTAGGAAAATTAGGTTCGTACTGACCAAAAATAGAAAGTTTTTGGCCATTATGTATCAAAAAACGGTAACTCAAAAACAGTATGGACAAATCTTGGAACCGGTTTTTAACTAACTTTCCGACTAGCTAGAAATTTAAAAAATATTTTTAGCCAACTGTTTTGGGTTCCTACTGCCTTCGGCAGCGTTACCAGTACAAATCTTTTAATCAATTTTTAACTAACTTCACCAACAAGCTAGACATTTGAAACTTTCAGAATAGTTCAGAACAAGATGTTAATGCATTTTCTAATACTTTTAGCCAACTGTTTCGGGTCCCTGCTGCCTTCAGTAGCGTTACCAGTACAAATCTTTTAATCGATTTTTAACTAACTTCCCGACAGGCTAGACATTTAAAACTTTCAGAAAAGCTCAGAAGACAGTGACAATGCATTTTTAAAATATTTTTAGCTAACTGCTTCAGGTCCCTGCAACATTTGGGAGCGTTTATATGATTCAACAGAAAATTAATTTAACTAACTTCCCGACTAGCTAGACATTTGAAACTTTCAGAAAAGCTCAGAACACGGTGATAATGCATTTTAAAAATATTTTTAGCCAACTGTATTAGGTCCCTGCTGCCTTTGGCAAAGTTTATATGATTACACAAAAATTAATTGACTAACTTCCCGACTAGCTAACCATTTGAAACTTTTATAATAACTCAAAACACGATAACGAGGCAATATTTTAATACTTTTAGCAAATTGTTCTGGGCCCCCGCTGCCTTCTGTAGCATTTATATTGTTCCACAATCATATAACTTCCTGATTATCTAGAAATTTGAAACTTTTAGAAAAGCTCATAACACGATGACAATGCATTTTAAAAATATTTTTAGCCAATTGTTCCGGGTCCCTGCTGCCTTCGGTAGCATTTACATGATTCAACAATCATGTAACTTCCTGACTAGCTAGACATTTGAAACATTCAGAATAGCTCAGAACATGGCGACAATGCATTTTTTAAAGTTTTTTAGCCAATTATTTTGGGTCCCCACTGCCTTTGATAGCGTTTATATGATTAAACAGAAAATTTAAAAACATAGTATATAAAAAGTTTTTTTTATTTTGTAATTATTCATCCCGTAGATAGAGCCTGTAATTTATCTTGCATAACTCAAAAATAGTTGGATGTAGAACATTGCAAATTGGTATATAGGTTTGTTATAACATCTAGTTGTGCACCCCCCCTTTTTGGACTTTATGTGATTTTCCGTTTTGGAGATATTTAGGAAAATTAGGTTTCATAATGATCAAAAATACAAAGTTTTTGGCCATTATTTAAGATCTACCATCATAGAGATTTAAAAAAAAGCTAATGATAGAGACAGTAATGATACTGTTATGAAAGTTGAAGACATTTTTGTGCGTAGAAAATTATCTTAAAGACATAAGCAGGTTCTTGTCAATGAATGCATTTTATTTAATGAGTATTCATCCTGTAGATAGAACCTGTAGCGTATCTCGTGTAACTACAAAATAGTTGGACGTAGAACCTTGCAAATTGGTATATAGAACCTTTTAACATCTAGTTGAGCACCTCTCTTTTTGGACTTTATATGATTTTCCATTTTGAAGATATTTAGGAAAATTATATTCATAATGATGAAGAATACAAAGATTTTGGCCATTGAATATGACCTACCATCACAGAGATTTCAAAAGAAGCTAATGATAGAGTTATGAAAATTGAAGACATTTTTGTGTGTAGAAAGTAATTTGTAAAGACATAAGCAGGTTCTTATCGATGAATGCATTTTATTTAATGAATATTCAGCCTGTAGATAGAGCCTGTAATGAATTTTTTCAGAATATTCCAGATCTCTCTTATTATTGAAGTTAGAGCTTCCAAACATTCGAAACCCTAAACTACAAATTGTCACCAAATTCAATGCGAAGACCAAAAATCTATGCTTTCTACTAATTCGCAGTATGGTGAGATTAGCCAGGGGTGCAGAAAATGTTCAGACCTCGGAAATTTCCCTCAAACACAGTATAAATTTCCCTCAATAATGCAAAAATCTACTTTGCTATAATAAATTTTTAAGATAATAAGTATACAGTGTAACATAAAAATATCGCTGTTAGTGTATATTATAAGAACTTCAAAGCAGCAAATTTTTATTTTTTATTTGCATTTTTATTTTTATTTTCTCTTAAAAAAATATTCAGAATTTCCCCAGTTAGTTTAAATTTCCCCCGAACCTCGTTCGGGCGTTCAGACATATTCTGCACCCCTGAGATTAGTCATAAATTTTTGCGGAAAATCTTGTTTTAGGATAGCCAGAAACCCTTTCTCAATTTTAACTGAGTTAATTTTTTAGTAAAATTTATCTTTTTCTGATACTAATTTTTGCCAAAGAGAACAAAACTAGGCCGTCTATACTCAAATGATTTTCATTGTACTCTAAGCTGTGCATTTGCCAATGAGAGATTCTGTAAGAATTCGTTGGGTACTATTCCTCAAAAAAAAAAAAAAAAAAAACAGTATATTTGTCTTGGTGGCATCTATAATCGTATTATCTTGATTTTTTTGGTTCGAATGGCAGTTTTTTTTTTTTTTTTAAAGGATGTTTGTGGACTGGAACATGCCTGTTTATTTATGAATCAGTTACCTCACACAAATCTGCCAATGTTTTCATAAAAATATGTATATTTCTATGGTTGTATAAGGAAGTTATGTGGTGGCCACTAGTGCTGGACGATATCAGAAATTAAATATCGCGATATATCACCAAGTTAATATCGATATTAGTGATATATTGCAATATTTTTTTTCAAGGCAGGAAAAAATAGACATTTGTTATTTTTTAAAGACATATGCACACGAATTTTAAAGTATACAAGTATAGAGTGTTTTCCATGTATTTTCTGGTATATTACTACCATAACTTTATCATTAAAAAAAAAAAAAAATCATAAAAAGTGAATTAATGTTTTGTGTTTCTTATAACTTATACTATTGCTTTTTAGTATACCTCTGTATAGTTTATCCTCTATTCTTCCCATTTTAAGCTTTAATTATTTTAAAATCATATTTTAACACAGCTAATATGTGATCTGTGTTTTATTTGTACCAAGTATATCAAAATTCATAATTCTACTAAAAATAAAGCTTCAGAAAAATTGTCTTAAGATGTAGGTATTAAAAATGAAAATCATTTTAAATAGTTCAGAATTGCCATTATAAATAGTTCAGAATTGCCATTGAATACACCTTTTTTGGTCGTAGAGAGTAATATTTTTTACTTAAAACTCTTATATGCATCCTAAATGTCAGTTACTTGTCATTTTTATTTTTGTATCCTCTTACCAAATCATTACAATATCTTTTAAATATATATGTTCAATTCACATTCGTAATAGTTTCACAATAACTGAAATTTGAATTACATATTATATATATGTGTGTGTGTGTGTGTGTGTATGTATGTATACATTGTCAGTATAAAAATTATATTATTTAAATAAAATTATGTTGAAGTTTCATTTTGTTACTTAAAGTAACTCATTTTGCATTTAAACCAATTTTATTTAACATGTACGGTTTTAAAAATAAAATAAATAAATAAATAAATGGAAAGAGAAAAAATAAATGCTACATAAAAAAAGTAATAAACTATTCAATATTACATAATTCTATAAAGAAACTGTCACTGTAAAATTACTGACGATAAAACTTTATTTTACATCAGTTAGATAGCACCCTTTCTCCCTTCCCATGTTATCCAATGGGATTTTTGTCGCTTTGTTTTATAAAAATATTTTATTCAAAAATGAACTTTTTCGAATTCTGTTTTTTGAATATTACTCTTTGAACAGGTCGTCTTTTAGCTTAGTGAGCAATTTTTCGAAAAAATAAATTTAAATATTTTACTTAGAGATCCACACTTAGAGTCCATAATTTACTTATTGAAATAAAATATTTAAATTAATTTTTTCGAAAAATTGCTCACTAAGCTAAAAGGCGACCCGTTCAAAGAGTAGTATTCAAACAGAATTCGAAAAACTTCATTTTTGAATGAGATATTTTTATAAAACGAAGCAACGAAAATCCCATTGGATAACATGGGAAAGGAGAAAGGGAGCTATCTGACTGATGTACAGTCTTAATAAAAAAAATATTTTATCGAAATATTTAATAATAATAAAATAATATTTAAAAAAATTACATTCCATAATTGCTTATATTTTCAGAAGTTTTTTATTAAACGCTAAGAAAATTTGCAAAAAAAACTCTTCTAGTAGATATCAGTTCAGTGATGCCAGATGGTCGAAAATTATTTCCCCAAACAGGCCTTCAAATTTCCCCAAATCACGTTTTTTTTTTTTTTTTTCGAAATCAACTTGATTTCTACGAAAAAAGGAAAATAAAAATTTTTTCAAAAAAAAAAAAAAAATATCAAGCAGATTTTTCTATGATTTAAGCTCAGATTTTTCTCCAAATGAAGGCAATTTTAGAAAAAAATCCCCAAATAACAATAAAGCTATTGAAAGTCTCTAGTCATAGGGATAAATCATTACGTTACCAACATTGACAGAAAGTTGAAAAACGCCCCAGATTTGTCCCCAAAAATTTTAGAATTCCCCAAAAAAGCCCCCACAAACATTTGGTCTCCAAAATTGTCCCCAGAAGCCTCAAAACTCCCCAAAATGGGGACAAAATCCCCAATCTGGCATCACTATATCAGTTCGGCTTTGATGATCTTTATTAAACACATGTTGAAGCATGTTATTGGCCATTTTATATCGACACTTTGAAACAGACCGATATCAATGAACCGATAGCAGGAAAGGAGCTAAAACAGAACATATTGTTTTCATTCGTCATATTGCCTTTTATGTGGTTTCCATCACCTACAATATGCATGAATGTAGAGTGGGAATTCAACATAGTGTAATATATCAGAACCCATAATAGATATCTCGGATAGGGATATATCGTTTCGACTAACATCAGATCTCTTTCCTAGTAAACATACCTGCTGATTATAGGTATGAATACGCATTAATAGTGAATGGATTGTGATATTGGAGTATGTCTGATGAATTTTTTCTGAAGGGGTAGAACCGTGACCTTGAACGAAGTCAGCTTATTCACGGGATAATCAAAGCAGATGGCTTTCAATAAATACTGGTTTATTTATTTTATTTTTTTATTATTATGCGGTGGCCTTTTTAAAGCAGTGATGTTTAGATTTGAGGTTATGAAGGATGAGGAAGTAGTATTGCAATAGAGATCGTTTGGCGTGGGGTTATTTTTTCTAGTTTATCAGTGAGTAATTAGAGGAAAGTAGAAAATGAGTATTAGAATAAGATATTCGGCGCTTTTTTTCTTCGGGTCTCGTTCGCTGTTGTATGTTGGCTGATCGGGTTTCGTTCGCTTGAGTTTCATTCACTCGGGTGTGCACTTGGCAATATCGTTAAAGGGATATATTGGCGGAGCTAGATTTTAAATATTGTTATCGGGATATTAAAAAAATATCGATACTTGGGGATATATTGATAAATAATCCAGCCCTAGTGGCCACATCAGATTTTTTATTTATAACATACAGAGTTCTAAACGAAAATTATTCCAACTTTCAGATAAATTGAAAAGACACTTTTGAAACAATACACTGCAATCTGAATACAGATATTTTAAATATCGCATGAAATATAAGCAATTTAATGAAAAACGTTTTCATTGTGCATGCGTGACAGATAGAAAATTTTTTATTACATAGATTGAAAGCTAGATATGTTAGACAACTTTTTTTAAAAGTTCATCTAAATACAGTAAAAATTAAGCAAATTTTCGGCAAAAGAATGAGCTAGATTTTAGGCATTTTCCAAGAGTTGAAATTTTATAAGGGGTTTTTCACATGCTGCATTATTTATTTACTTATGTTTTTTTAACTCGCTAGGTAAATTTAATTTGAAGATCCAATTATTTTAACCATTTTGCAAAAGTTCTTATTTGGGAAAAATCCTTATGATCTCACAAATCTTAATAAATCAACAAAAATATGTTAGAGTTACAAGCTTATAAGGGGTTTTTCACAAAAAAGTACTTTTAGAGCATTGTTGAAATAATCAGATCTTCAAATTAATTATGTGGTATGTGAAAAACCACTTATGAAATTTCAACTCTGGGAAAATACCTAAAATCTAGCTCATTCTTTTGCCAACAATTTGCTTAATTTTTACACTATTCAAATGAACTTTGCCCAAAATATCTAGCTTTCAATCTATGTAACAAAAAAATATCTATCTTTCGTGCATACACAGTAAAAACATTTTACATAAAAATGCTCATATTTCATGATATATTTTGATATTTGTATTCCAATTGCAGTAATCCAATTAGCAGTTTCAAAAGTAATTTTTTAATTTATCTGAAAGTGGGAATACTATTTGTTTAAAACATTGTGTGTTACAAATAAAAAATATGCTGAGTTTTTTTTTTTTTTTTTTTTTGAGGTTTAAATGCTTATATCTCCGTTATTTAACATGCTATTGTCACACAAATTCATCCACAAATTGTACTAGGTCTATATTAACATATCCTAAAGTTACAGATCATTTCCTTCCTTTAATGACACAGGGCGATCACAAACATTACTGATTTTGTTCAATTTGTTACCGGCACCCCTAAATATTGTCTTAAGCCAATCTTCACTGAAAAAAATGTGGAAGACCCAGTTTTTTAAATACCTAAAGTTTGAAAACATTTCATCAAGAGATTAGTTTTTAAATTGAAAAACACTGATCATTTGCAAAACTTGCTAAGCTTTTGAGCAGGAGTGTAGACAAACATATATATATAAATAAACAGAAGACCTACCATTCAAGAAAAAGATCTTTATATTCTTCATCACCTCTTCCACCTTCAACTAGCATGTCTAGTTTTGTAATCATCTCATGTTCAAACTATGAATATTGATAATTAAAAAGAAGTTACCTAAAATGTGATTTCTTAAACAATTATAAGAACAATATATTATTTTTGTTTCTTTTCAAACACTTACGTTACATCTTTAAAAAAAAATATAATAATACAAAAAAATAATAATAAATTAAAAACATAAAAATAAAAATCCACAGAATTATACCATTTATATCAATCTACCCCTTTACCAATAAATGAATACACTAAATGTGTGTGGTATAGTACTAATTTTTATTTATTTATTTATTTTTTACCCCAGAAATTCTCTGATGAATACAGTGATTGGTAAATGAAACCAAAAGAAAATACAGAAAGAAAAAAAAAAAAAAAAAAAAAAAAAAAAAAAACTTATGTGAAATAACCACATGGCTTCATTACCCAATATTATACATATAAGCTTTTACATATAATATTGTCTTTTCGGAGATAATGCAATCAGAAGACATAAAACTGACCTAACAAAGTAGACACTTAAAAATTTCTGTGTAAGAAAAAACTGATACATGCGTAAAGACATGTAAAAACAGAGTTTACATAGTGAGATAAAATAAAAATAAAAAATAAATAAATAAATAAATGGAGTTATTTTTGAAATATGAATTTCTGAGATCTAAAACTGACCTACTTAATCAGGATGACTGTTAATTTTCCTGTAATAACTTTTACAAAACTTGGTATACTCAATTGTTGACTGGAAAACAACAATTACATATGAAAGGATATTTACAAGGGTGACATTATGGCGAGTTTGAAAAAAAATTCATACATTCGTTTTTAAAAGAAGGCACTTCCGAGACCTGAAAATGGGCTACTCATAGAGAATGCCTATCAATTTTTCATGAACTAACCAACTAATTCATATGAAACGACATTTAAGAGAATATTTATTACATAACAACTCTGAAGAAAATCACTAGAGCCAATTTTGAGATAATGACTTATGGTCTCACTTTCACCAAAAGTTGGAAAAATCATCCGTACACCAGACCCGTATCAATTTTAAAACTCCGTAGCTCTATATTTATTAGTTTTGGAGATATGATAGTCAGAAGATTCCCCATAGACATATAGACACACACACTGACCAACTGCCGAAAATCACTTTTTTGGACTCAGGAAACCTTAAAACATGTAAATCAGGTGAAAACTCAATATCGAATTTTTGGATCAAATACAATACTTCCTGACATATTATCATCGATCAACACTTCATTTAATTAAGGCATTACAAAAACTGAAATCATACTTCAAGTTATTTACGAGCTATCAATTACCCCTGTAAAAGATCTAGACTACATTTCCTTCTTCACTCATGATTATCTGCTGACTGACACTAATGAGGATTACTCGTTGTTCCTCAAGGACTTCTATTATTAATATGTATTGACTGTCTACACAAACTATAAACATTCATAAACCTTTTTATTATTCTATTATATATAATTATATTTTTCACTTTGTAATCTCTCTCACTTTCATATCTGATTCCATAGCAAAAGGATGCAAAATAAAATGCATCCAAAAGTAAAAATAAAATTTGTAGCTTAGTGTTCAATGATCTATTCATTTCTAATACTTATAAAACCACACATTTTTATATATACACTGGATTATTCAACACATGCTAATGTGATGTTTTTAGTTTACTTGATCTACAGATCAGAAAGTTTATGGATATTCGTCTTTTGTTAGAAGAATAGCACTGAGATTGCTGCACAGAAGGTAAGTGACGAATTTTATTATTTATATAAGTCTTACCTTCTAAGAGCAGGTTTTGAATTTATTTATTTAATTAATTCTTTAAGATTTGATTAATAGTAATTTCAAACACTTTTTATCACTTCCATTACCTATGGAAGTCGGGTGATGGAATTAATAAACACACATACTATGAAAAATAAAACAGGAGATTAATTAGTTTAGATTTTAAGATGAGATTTGGCATTGTGTTATAGAATGACAGCCTATAAAATAGAAGGGTTGTAATGAAATTAAATATTTTAATAAATCATGTTTTATTACATTAAAAAAAAAAATAATAATAATAATTAAATATTAGTTATACAGAAATTATTCCTGTGGTTGCTTATTATTTTTTCTCTGCCAATAGAACATACATATAAACATAAAAATAAAATTTTTAGGTTTCATTATACATGTTTACTAACGGGATCAATGTTCTTATAATTGATTTGATTATTCTTTTAAAAAGGAAATGTTAGACATATGGCTAATAGAAGTGCAATAATACACGAATTTAAATAATTCAGTTATATTAAACTTACTTCATCAAAGTTACATTTAATTTCTTTGGTACTATAATGTAGGTCATCTTGATGAGTTGAGATGCTTTTATATGAATAGAATTCACATTGCATCATATCAAAAAAGATTGGAATGGTAGCTTTTCTTAGCTCTACTTCAGGAATTAATGTCATCTCTAAAAATGGTCCAATCATTTCTGGTACAAATTTGATCTGATTCTTTCCTATGTAGAGATACAGAAATTACTTCAAGTAATTTTCCCAGTAAATTTATGATATAAACAGCTTGTTAATAATTATGAACAATCAGAAGAGAGCAACAATATACAGAAAAATTATTAGTACAATAATAAAATATATAATTAACAAGGAAAAATATAATGGATTTTAAAATTGCATAAAGTATTAACTCAATCAGAGGAGATTCTTTGTGCTTTCATAGAGAAAATTTGTACCACACAATATATTTTGAATTAGTCTTAGGATTGCATTAACTCTGGCTTTTAATATTTTTTAATTTCTTCATACTCTGACATCAACAAATTGATTATAAATAATCGATTATTATTTTTCAAGATAATATAAATCACAAATTATAGAATTACTCACTCGTTTCTCAACATGAATATGCACACACTATCTTTACAAATTCTTTATTTACACTTGCTAAAGAAAAATATCATATACAGATCTCTACAGAGAGCATGCTCATAACTCCATCTAACAAATGCAAAGAATGTATGTGTGCTGGAACAATTTTTTTGCCACTTACTAGCAATTTTTTGAAGTTCTTATTTTCAATATTTCTTGAATTACAAGATAAATAAAATAGTTAGCAACTCAATGTATTTTTTATTTTTATTTATTTATTTATTTTTTTAAGGACAAATTCATAAAAATATATTTTAAAAAATAATAATTTAATTTCTATATTCTTGAAACAGAGACATTTATAGTGAGCTAAAAATATGGTAAATGTATTGATTGAATATACAACTGCCTAGTAATTATGAATTTAAAATTATTTTTTTCTATACATTTAGATTTCATCTGTAGGAAAAAAAAAAAAAAAAAAAAAAAAATGGCTGTATGATTTAAAGTGGGTAAAAAATGGTTATTTCAATTCAGCATTTAAAAGATGCTTCTTTTTCTTCATTAACATTCTAGAACAGTGAATTTTTTTTAGAAGTGGGTTAGTTTTTGTTCATAATTTAATTACTTGAGTCATATAAAGTTAGGTAAAATTACCACCGCACTTACCAAAACCAACGCTAACGAAAATATTGATATCGATTTCTGTGGCGTCCCAAAATTAGTGAATTATAACAACACAACAAACGCTTATAACCATGAAACAATAGAAATTTTTTCCAATCCATTTTCGTGTAATGGCAACGAACCGGCTCAAGACATTGACCGTAACTGGTCTGGTTTCTGGAATAGAAGCAAGTTTCGCCAGAAAGAAGCTACAAGCCACCACAGAACTGCCTCTGAAGACGGGGGGTGGGTGGGGGGGGGGGGTTGATTACTTATGTCAGATATAAAGCCATAAATATTGTGTTAATGATTTGGTGGGTTAAGGTTCCAGACTGTTTGGGAAAAACGAAATTATTAGCAAACAGGACACAAAGAAGAGGTAATTAAATAAAGTAACCAATTAAATAAAACTTAAAAGAGTTAAGTTATTAAATAAAGTAACCAATAAAAAAAATATGGAGGAGATTAGAAATACACCAAATTACACCAAAAAATATGGGTATAAAACATGAAACTTGCAAAAATTAGAGAGATCTTGAAACTATCATCTGCTAAAAAAGAATTCACTAACGAGCAAGTGGGCCTCAGGCCATTCCGGCCCCGAGGTCTGGAAAGGATCTACGGCTATTTTGGTAATAATGTCCATCGAAACCCCTAACTCCATTGCCTTCAGCCACCTACAATCATGCTTTAGAATTAAATAAAGTCAAGTAAAGCCAGCTGACATGTAATTATTGTGCCTAGACTGCAAGTTAATGACTCCAGTAACAGCTGAAGGACCCCAACACCGCCCGCATTTCCAGTTTATATTACATATATATATATAAATACCCATTAATGTCAATTCTTTCATGACTGTAATGATTACCAAGCAATTACAATATCAAACTTTTTTTTTAATCATATATTAGTAGAAACAAACTAACAATTTGATGCAAGTTGAAAATTTAGAAGAAAATCAGTAAAAATAACCAGTTCAGCATGCAAAAGAAATTGATTTTTGCAGAAGCACTATATGCATATTTCTATATGAAAAGAAAAAAAAAAAAAAAATGTAAAAGTTTTTAAATTAAAAAAAAAAAAAAAAACTACAAGCTGACTTTGCTCTCTTTCCTGGTCACTATATCTAAATAAACTGAATTTGTATATAATAACCTTGGTGCTACCATTATTTGGTCTGAATCTCAAGTTATATCTGCTCTGCTCCATCAAAATATCACTGAATTAATGTATTCTGAAGCTATTAATACAGTGTGTCCTAAAAATTCCAGTACTGACGTTGATGTATTTTTTATTTACAAAACAACAAACCTTAAAAAGATTATTTTTATGCAAATGATAAAAGGCATATTTAAAATAACGGAGGAAAAAATACAGAACTTACATCTATAATAAATGTTCAAAATGTCCACCCTTTTCTAGGATTCAAAGTTGAACTCGTTTGTGCATGTTTTTAGAAACATGTTTTAACATGCTGGGAGTGACTTCTTGTATCCTTTGAGTAATGGCAATTCTTAGATCATCTATTGTTTGAGGATTATCTGCATAAACTTTGTTCTTTAAATATCCCCACAGAAAAAAGTCCAGAATGCTCAGATCAGGGGATCGAGGTGGCCAAAGATTTCTTGAGATGAGTCGATCGCCAAAAAAAGTCTTCAAGCATGACCATGGTTTCATTATTTGTATGGAATGTTGCACCATCTTGTTGGAACAAAGAATCTCATTCATCCACTTCTAACAATGCAACAAACTTCTGGATAAGTTCCCTGTATACAGAACCATCAACAGTTGATTCGAAAAACAGAGGTTCAATAATCTTTTTACGTGATACGGCACACCATACGCCAATTTTTTGAGAATGTAAAGGTTTTTGAATTAATGAATGAGGACTGGTCGTTGCCCCAAAAGCGAGAGTTTTGTGTATTTAAGTAACCGCTCAAATGAAACCATGCCTCATCGGAGAAAAATGTTTCGTCCAAAATGTTGATGTTGTTGCAAATAAATCTACAGTATGACTGACAATAATGAAACTGCTTCTCAATGTCTAGCGGCTTTATCTCCTATACCATTTTTACACAATAAGCTCGGAAATTCAAAGCTCTTAAAGCCTTATGTGTTGATCCACGAGATGCACCCATTTTTTGTGCCAAACGCCTAACGGATTTTTGAGGAGTTTGCAATATTTTTCGCCGAGTGTCTGCAGAAAGGCTGGTGTAACAACTTTAAGTCTTCTACTCCTGTGCTTGTCTTCCACAGAACCTGTATTACAAAATTGTCGAACTAGCTGATATAGCGTATTTTTACTCAGTATTGCATCATCTGGATATTTATATCGCCAAACATCTTTGCATCTTTCATACGATTTACATTCAAAATAAGCTCCAAGCAGCACAATTCTCTGAATGCAGGATAAACTCATTTCACTATGAAGAACAAAATAACATAAAACTTTATTCTCACACAACTTGAGCGAGAAAAGAAGCAAACGATAAAAATAAAAGAATTAATGCAATGATAAGCAGATGTTAAAATCTAATATTTAAAGAAAAAAATCATGGACAATGAGTTCTTTCAGTTGGAGTACTGGAACTTTTAGGACACACTGTATAATCAAATGTAGAATATCAAAGATTTTGCAGTTTCCCCCAAACCTTTGGTACATCTTTTACTTATCCTGTAAAATTCTTTGTTCTTTCATATGTTTAATTTCCCGTACCACAAAAGTTCTAAAATATTTTTATAATTCTAATTGTTATTTGAGTGTTTCTCAGGTTATTGAAGTCTGGTTCCTGTTAAACTGAAGTATTTCCCAGCTTTTAACAAGTCTTTTACCCCTTCAATTCAGCCTCCACAACAAAGTTCCATGATAGTAAACTCAGGGTTCCCAGCATGATAGACACTCAAAATTAGTTGCTTTAGTTGCCTTTAATGTATGAAATAGTAGCCACACCAATCCAAATAGTAGTCTTGAATTAAAAAAAAAATATATATAAAAATATTTAAGCAGTTTTTGGAGATAATGTGATCAAAAGATATAAAATTGACCTAAGAAATTAGATACCTTTCTCATAAAAGAAAACTGATACATGTGTAAAGGCATATAAAACAGTTTACAAAGCAAGATTAAAAATATATATATATATGTACAGCCTTTTTTGAGACACCAATTTCCGATATCTAAAACTGGCCTACTTAATCAGGGTAATTGTTAATTTTCTTATAATAACCATGGAAAAATAACAATAATTTGATGTAAAAAAGATATTTAAAAAGGAATTTATATAGCAATTTTCAAGAAAATTATTAGAGCTGTTTTTGAGTTACTTTAATTAAAACGTGGCAAACTCAATTGTTGACCGGAAAACAATTACATATGAAGGGATATCTAAAAGAGAGTTAATATGGAGAGTTTGAAAAAAAAAATTGTACAGCCCTTTTGCGAGAACCTCAAAATGACCTACTTATACAGAAACAGAAAGTCTATCATTTTTTCTGAACTAACTAACTAATACATATGACAGGAAATCTAAGATAGGGTTTATATACAGTTTTATCGTCTCACTTTTGGTTTCCAATGTCACACTTCCGGTTATCCAACTTTCACTAAAAGTTGGAAAAATCATCTGTAAACCAGACCTGCCTGAATTCTGAAGTTTCATTGTTCTATATTTATTAATTTTGGAGATTTAATAGTCAGAAGATCTCTTCCTCTCTTTCACACCATACACACACGAATTGCCAAAAACCACTGTTTAGGGCACAGGAAAACTTAAAACATTTTAAAACTCGAAATTGAATTTTTTGACCGAATGCAATAATAAGTATTCATATTATCTACGATAGTCAGATAATGGAAGTAGTAAAAATGCAATGAAGGTGCAGAAAAAATAGTGGGGAACAATTTTTGGTTCAAAATAGTCTCATTTTCCTAAAAATAGTTCTGACTAACATGAAAATAGTAGCTTTTAAGCCACTTTTACACAAAAATAGTTGCCATAGTAGCCTGGGGTTGATTTTAGTAGCAAATAGTTGCTTTTTAGTCGCCGCTAGGAACCTTGTAAACTCCTGGTGTGTCTTTTGAATTCTGAAAGATTTTCTTCTGGTATGCAATACAACTTTTACTGGGCAAGATTTACTATATATGTTTTGAATGTTAGGCTATATTTTGTCAGCTATTCAGCAATCGTGAAAAACTTAATGTCATTTTACTTTCAAAAAAAAAAAAAAAAACTTTGTAATATTTTGGATTTGACTTTTATATAAAAATTTTTTTTAAGCTTTACATGTGGTTAAAGCGTCTTTTACTTTTTCTTTTTTTACAAAAGAATATGTTTATATATTAAAGTATTCATGATTATATGCAGAGTCCCATTTTATGAACACTGCTCCACCAAACAGAAATGAAAAAAAAAAAATAAATAAATAAATAAATAATATATATATAGGCAGGGTGCGAAATTTCTGCTCGCCAGCTCGCCATTGGTGAGTGGAATTTTTACTGTGGCGAGTAAAAATTTGGTCAAGTTACAAAAATAATTCATACACGATACAGTGGCAGAAAACATTCTTTTTATAGATTTAAGTATGGCAAAATCTTGCCATTTTATAACCGCATATTTAACTTATCCTTTTTAGACTCTCGGTCAGCCGTGTCTGTGTGTGTGTTGCCCGAGATCGTCCCAGCCTGGGAAAAGAAAAATGCATAGTGCATACATAAAAGTTTTGATCTCTTCGGCAGTTTTGTTTCTCACATTGTTATTTCTCCAAGCAGAGTGAGAATAGACGAGCAGAGAGTTTCTTTCACCGTCGCTCACTATCCGGGAGAAGAGATAGGGGAAAGTTTGCCTATGCGATATTGCCTCATGAAAATGAGCTTGAGCCCTTTTTAAGATACTGCCTGTGTTTATTTTGTCGAGTAATGATCAAAACACAGTTCATATTTTTGAGTTTTTTATTGAAACGCCAATGATTTGCACTTGTAATGATTTGTAAACAACGATTTTATCGAAAAAGTTAACCCGACAATTCTTTTTAACATTATGTAAAAATTTCTAAAGGTGTATAAGGAAGTCATGTGGTGCCCACATCAGATTTTTTCTTTAATGACTCTTTGCATTTATGTTATTAGATATTTTAATCTTTTTCAAATTTCAAATACAATACAATATAATGATTTTTAATTATAGATGATCATGAAACATGATAATATGCGACACACTTTTAATATTAATAAAAACCTAACTATTTGTAAAAGCCTTTCAAATAGTTAGGAAAAAAGAAAAAACCCAAAATATGTAAAAAAAAAAAAAGAAAAAAAAGAAAAAAAAAATGACAACCCTATTTTGTGGCGAGTAAATTTTTTTTTCGGCGAGTGTAATCTGAGTTGAAATTTCGGGCATCCTTTATTATTTCTATTAAAAAAGTATCACACAGATACAAAATAAATATAAGTCTTAATATATAAATAATATGAATTAACTGACTAGATTTTAGACAACAAAATACAAGAAAATATATAAATTAATAAGTTACCTAAGTTAAACCACATTGCTCGAATTTCAAAGCTTGCTTCTCTTCTCATATCTTTATACCTGAAGATAAATACATTTAGAAAAATGTTACTATTGCACAAATCTTTTTTTTTTTTTTTTTTTCTATTCTCCCCCCCCCCCCCCAAATGAGGTGGGAAGGGGAAAATAATGTTTTTAAGCTGACAAATACAATGCATAAGGTAAAAATTTCTTAATTTTTATATGTATTAATATATATATACATGTATCACAATTTATTTTAAACACTAAATGAAAGGGGCTGCAAATCTGCTGTTTATCTTATTTTTTCCTTTAAGATTATGTAATTCAATAACAGAAAATTAACAAATATAAACTAATTGTCATCATCTACACACAACATCTATATCATTGGTCAATCACTGTTATATACGAAACATTAATGAGAATATGAATAAGAGATTTGATGATAAAAAGGATAAAGAAAGGTAAAGTGACATTACTGATGTTGAAAATGGCAAAAATGAAAAGAATAATTCACGTGCAGCAGTTTTGGTAACTACAAGCATACCATCATCACTGCAGAATAGCAAGAAAGATTAATGTTCCTAAATATATTAGGGAAGCAGATTCTAGAGATAGATTAACCAAATTAGAATTTTTATGATTTTGGAGGAATTAGTCAATAGGAAAATGCAAAGTTGTACTTTTCACAATGGTATGTAAAAATTAAGACAAAGATTGTTGGAATTTTATATAAAACTTCCAATAATCAATTGCTAAACTTCTTAAAAATATGCCTTCAAAATAATTTTTTCACCTAAGAACAAACTCACCCTTTCCATGTAAAAAGACCCTATTGATATGCATAACTAATGGGGTATCTATACTAGTATCTCTTGTCAATACAGGTTATCATACATTCATCAAATGAAACATTGACTTAAATTTCATTTAAAAGAATGTATGGTTTACTTTCAGAAACACTAGTGTTAAGCATTGTTGAAAGAGTAATCATACTTTTAACGTAATTCAGCTAAAATAATGTACATGTCTAAATACGTACATGACATGAACTTAACTTTCTTGTAAAATATCATTTTCACAGTAAGCTATAATTTTCCCAATTTATTTAATAGTTAGCATTCTCAACATTTTTACCTACTATTTTCATAGCACAATTTTCCCAATTTCCTATTAAATAATCTTTATGAATCCCTTCAATTCCATTGGATGGTTAAATTTACTCTAAAATACACTTTTCATATATATTTAGAAATACCACTCTTTCTTGCTATTCTGTACTGAGGATGGTATGCTTAAAGCTATTAAAACTGCAATATGCAAATAACACTTTTTATTTTTGGTATTTTCAATATTAATCTCTAATATTAAAACACAAGGGTATTTCTTTAAGAACAAAATCGCCTGATCTGGGCATGCGCAAGGAAATAATGAACCAATTTGGAGTGGGAATATTCCTTCCCCTTGATGCAGTGCAGTATGGACATCGATGATAGAACTCAAGCAGACGACAATCATATTTCGCATGTCTATGGCAGACGCCCGATTAAAGCTCAATAATAAAAACAATTCACACGATTAATTCATTGATTCATATTTTCCAAGGAAGTATATTAAAAATAAAGCAATTCGCGAATACTTATCGGCTATCGCCGCATGCATTTTCATTTAATCGAAAATTTTCCTACAAGACGAAATCAAGAAAGAATAATTCTGTGATTAACATAGATTATCAATGCCAAGTGGTATCAATGATCAAAAGATTCTGCACTCGAAACTGGTAGACAGGAGGTGCCGGGTTCGAAGCCAAGAAGCGCTCATAGCCTTATTCGTTTGGAGTTTTCTGTGTTTTTCTGCGAAACTGGCTAAATATCTGAGTAAATAAGGAAAAATTTGGTCTTATTGCATCGCCACTTCACTGCACTTTTAAAGTTTGAAAAAAGCCTGCGGCCGCAAAATTTTAATATAATTTTAGGATTACCTTTGATTTATATAATACCTAAACTAAAACTATATGACTAGCATCAGCAATTCATTTATAGAGCAGCATAAAATAATTTTTGTTTTCTAAATAATCATACTTAAATACTTTTTAGCTATAGACTTATTTATTCTTAATATAAAATATCTTTGCAGTCAAAATGACCAATCCAGTCGTTCTAATTTTAAAACACTAACTGTTAATAGCAAACAATATAGACAAATTAATTTATCAGATTTATTCTTCAGGTACATTTTGGGTTATAAGAATACGAAATTTAAAATAAAAGTGAGTTTTTTTAAACCAAGAGTTAAGTACTATCATGAATATGAAAATTAAAATCTAATATAAATGATGATGATTGTGTGAAGTTTAAACCCAATTGTTTTTACAAAAGCCTGAATTTTCTTGAGAAATATTTATTAGGAATCCTTGCTAAAACTCACATAAATTTCGGAGAAAACCATGGTAAACTCTAAATAGCTGTGACTTGGATTTGAACTCGACCTCGCCCATCTGCCAGCTTGGACAGCAAAACCAAACTGGTAGATCCATTGACGTTTCTCTAAAATAATTTCAGGGAAGAGAGGTTTTTTTTTTTTCAAAAACGTAATTTAATGTATTATTTATCTATTATTATTATTTAGCCTTGGATATGGCTTAGTCCTAAAAAGGGCTTTCTTAGCCCTTAGAAGGTTTTTTTTTTTAGCTTTTAAAAAAGACTTATTTTAGAGCTTTGCTACTTCGACCTGGTGATAAAACTGATTTTTTCCCCTCATATTTCATCAATTCTACAACACCGAATCATCTTAGATTGTTTCCTTGTATCAGGACTACCAGTAATAGTAAATGATATATAAACTAAACGATGAGAAAAACTAAATGCTAATGGATCCAAAGAGCAAGTTTAAAGAAAACGGTATTGTATCTGAACGAAATATTCTCCTGGTCAAAGAATTGCTCAAATAGGGTGGGAAAAGAATAAGCGATAACGGGATCACATGGGTCATTTCTAGGAAGGTTGACGAGGGTCTAGTGACCTTGATAGGCCAATTCAGTTTACACGGACTATAAAAATGGAAGAGAAATACCCTGCTTTGACTCTGCTAGAAAATGGAACTCTGTGATTGATGTAGCCAGAGATCTGGCAGATGATTCTAGATGTAGCCAGAGATCTATAACTAAATGGCTGCAGATGGCAATAAAATGTAAAAAGAGAAAGGTCGTCTGTGACTGACTAACACCACGTGTCATCACTGGGTTTCGATACATTTTTATGGCAGAAATGGCAATTGACATGCAAAGGCTTTTTTTTTTTTTTTTTTTGCCGGAATTGTACTGCAATTTCTGCAATGTAAGATAAGGCTACATTACAATTTCTATAGTGTATCAATGCACAAAAACGTGATATGTATGAATGAGAGTTGTGATAAAAAACTATGCATATTCAAATAGGGTGCATATTGGCTGAGAAATTATACTGTTATGATGCAATTTAACACTGTTTATGGGGAAAGCAATATATCAACTTCTATGATATACAAATGCACGACACTCAGAATGTAAAATAGATATTTTGAAAAACTATGCTATTGTAATTCGACAGTTTAGAGTGGTGGCCAAGAAAGAAAACCGACAAATCACTAATTGGTGGTCCTTGCATAGAATTACATTTATTCATTTAGATTATCTTTTATTCTCACTTTATTTGTTTCATATCGCAGGTGAAATTTATTTTTTCTCAATGCATTGTTGGAATTGTGATATTTTTTTTCTGTTGAATCATCCTTCTATTATTTTATTCAGTCCTCCAAACCAAAAATATTTTTTTTTTTCTTTTCTTTTAACTATGACGTTAGTTTCAGCATTAACTCAGGAAAACTTGGGGTCTTTTTATTAAGAAGATTTTGCAAAAGTTTGTTGTGTAAATTATGTACTTCAGAAACATTTTTTAAGTAAAATATTGAGATGGTTGAACGTTTTCAAATGATATAATATTGCTAAATAACAACATAGTAATAAATGAATTAAGTCTGTTCATAAATGTGTTTCTATTATCTGTTTTTCTATATTGGTGCTAATATGGTGTTGCGTTAATAGCAAATTGTACATTATAATAAAAGTTGTTGTATTATTCTGTATATTTTATGATATAATGGGTCTGTCACATTCAATTCAAGCCTTTTTTATCTTCAGAATTGACATTTAAATTAGCAATAAGAAAGAGATTCAAAAATATGTTAAGTCTAATATCGTGATACATGACAATATATTGTGATATTGAAATAGTGACATCGCCTACTCCTAATAATGACCAGCCTACCCTATTTGCAAATTATTTGTGATATCAAACCGTTTGAATTTGAATTTCTGTTTTTGTTTTCATTGAAATTTATTTAAAACATTATTTAATTGTTTAATAAACTGTGGTTACTTTAATATACTATCACACGTACAGACACATATCTATACGCACACACATATATTGAATAATTAAACAATAAAAAAAATAGATGATAAAAAATAAATATTTCTTCTAATAAAACTGGTTAATAATAATAATAATAAATAGTATACTCTTTAAAAGATAAAATTTTTGGTAAAGAAATATTCATCATGATAATGTCAAATGATGAAATTGTCTGCACAAATAATCAATGAAAGGAAAAATTAACTATTTTCCCACATGAATTTCCATTTAATATAAAAATAGTCATAATAAATTGTAATTTGCAATTTAATTATCATATAATTTTAGGGGACCTGGCATCTTTGACTTGTCACCATTGAAGGTTTAATATAACAGCTTATATTTC
Source organism: Salticus scenicus (assembly GCA_963930645.1). Classification (NCBI taxonomy): domain Eukaryota; kingdom Metazoa; phylum Arthropoda; class Arachnida; order Araneae; family Salticidae; genus Salticus; species Salticus scenicus. The sequence continues at coordinate 346,825,221 of OZ005650.1, read as the reverse complement.
CATTTAATACTTATAAATTGAACCATATTAGGGTTGTTCGGTAAAATATATATTCAGGTGAGAATTCTTATGGTATTAAAAACCATAAGAATTCTCACCTGAATACATATTTTTTGTAGATTTGAAATCTTTAAATTGCATTTTCACAATCTGCATTCTTTCATGAAACCATAAAATACAAAACAAACTAAAACTTCTACAGATATTTAACAAAAGATTTATTTATTTATTTGAATGTTTAGTAGAACCTACTTAAAAGAATTAAGGATGGATTTTGTAATATCTTTAAAAGAAAAAATATTAAAATAAAAATATAACAAATATCATAATTTTTTACAAATTTTTACATACATATACATTTCTCAATTTGTTTCGCAAGAAGTAATTTATAAATTTCAAAATTCATTCTTTTTTATTTATTTTTTATTTTTTTAGGATGTTCTATTAAATATTAAAAATAAATAAATAAATAAAAACATCAAGTCTTTTTAAAAATATCTGTAGAAATTTTAGCATTTTGAAGATTATGAATTCATGAAACTAATAAAGAATTCATGCGAACCAAGAAAGTGCAATTGAAATATTTAAAATTTACTGTAATTTTTTTTAAATTAATTAATTTAATTTTAATTGTTATCATTCTCTTGTAATGCAAATGCAACAGAGATACAGATAAAAACAATCAATATTATACAAATTTGGCAATAACAAGTATAAATATTAAAATAATGAAATATATACAAACAAATAATTTTCATGACATACCTTAATATAATTTTATTTCTCTTATTTTGAGAAAAATTTTCCAGCTGAAGAGCTTCCTGAGTTAAAAAAGCTATTGCACAATGAAAGAAATTATTCCACACCTGTGAATTATGTTACAATAAAGATAAGAAAAGAATTTGAAAATAAATAAAAATAAATAAACATGAGATACATTTTGACTCAAAAAATCATTTTTATTTACCTGATATTCAAATGGATTCATAAATCGCTCTTTGATAGTAGATGCAAAATATCGCAATGATTTCAAAATAACACTGAAATAAAATGTTTTTAAAATAGATTTCAAAACTGACGTAGTACTAAGAAAATATACATTTGTGCAAGGGGAAATTTTTTTTTTACTGTCTTACAACAAACATTATTGTACTATTACAAAAATAAAATCAGTATCAGTCAATTGGAAATAATACCAAGACATATTGTTTGTTATTTAAAAAGTGTTTTTTGGGTACTATCTTCATATCAAACTGAAAATGAGCTTTAATTATTTTTTTCTCTCTTACAGCAAAACTAAAATTAATTAAATAACAATAATAAAATAATAGTAAAAAAAAAAATCTAATATCCTTCAATTAAATTAAAGTGTAAATATAAATTTTAATAGTATTGCTGAAATTAGTTTCAGGATTAACTATTTATATGATGAAGCAATTTCAGAGGATATGTTCTTGATTGAAATATATTATTCAAACTGAGTACAGCGCTGAACCTCGTTAATGTGAATCTCAAGGGGGATGAAAATTTGTTCATGTTATCAGTAGTTCATGCTATCAAGCCCAGTGGCAAAAAGTTTTGTAGCTGTCTGCGACAGGCTTTTAAAATTTCATAATCTGTCTGCAAAATTTGCATGTACTCAGGGGTGAAAATGGCTTACACTTAAAAAGCCTGAAAGTTGATGGAAGGGGAGGGGGGGGCTTAACATCAGTGGTGATCTCGTGCAACAATACACGAATACAATTTTACTACAGAACAATATAGTATAAACAATTGTATTCATTCAATTCATCTCCTTCAATTAAATATTTTATAGCAATGTTTGACACACCACAATATAAATAATTATAAATAATAAAAGTATTAGTTTTAGTTCTGATACAGAAATTTTTATAAATGAATTGTTATCCGAAAGTTGCATAATTTTTTTTTTTTTTATCATTGCAGATAAAAACTGTCCACAAGCCGTTTTTCTGTGTCCGTGACTATGTCGCCGTGTCACAGTGTTTCTGCCACTAGGGCTATCAGTAACTAATTTTCCTATAACTAAATTAATCTTCACTTTGGCAGGGATTGTGGAAACAGTTCAAGCTAAAAGTAATTCATGTTAATGAGGCTTGACTGTATTTATAATAATAAATTCAAGAGCACAATATTTGCTTTTATTGCAAGTGCAGCAAAGTTTCTAATTATTCTGATTGGTTATTATAGGAAAACCAGTAGGTGTCTGATTAATTAGGTTAATTTAAACCTTTCTGACCATACAATCTTCAAAACAAGTTCATAATAAGAATAGCAGTGGGTAATGGAAGTCATATGATTGATACAAGGGATTTTATATATGAATTATGCTGTGTTTAGTGAGAAATAGGGCATTTTTCTTCAATGACTGAACATTGTTGTAATAATAATAATAATAATAATAAAATAAATAGTTGTTTATCTATAGAAATAAATTTATTTGGCCATATTTTGATCAAAAAGATAGTAAAGAAGATTGTTCTGTAACTAACTTGACAGACAAATAATCAAGATAACATAAACAAACTGGTCACAATTCAGTAATTTTAAATAATATAGTTATGTATAAAATTTACAGTGAAAACTATTTTTCAGCTTTTTACACTTTACATAACAATATAACAAAAAAAAAAAAAAAAAAAATCTTTAATCCAATGATCTAATGTATCTTTATATGTTGCACATATGTTTTAATAAATAAATCCAAAAGTATGTGGCTTGATAAAAAACCAATATTATTCTTGATTGTTTTCATTATTTTTCATTTGTAAGAAAAATAAACAAATAGGAAAACTTGCTAGAAATAAATAGAAAAATTCAAATGTTTATCAGTAAAAAATTATATACATTATACATATATATAAATATTGACAAAAATTTTTGCCAAATGTGTAATATATTATAAAATAAATTGAAAAGTAAAAAATGATTAAGTATAAAATTAAACTGTAGGATATTTCCATTTCTTACCTATTTTGTAACATTATCATTTCATTCCAATCACTTGGATAAACAGCTTTTCTAACCATATCTCTAAAAACAAGAAGTATTTCCATGATGAAATCTAACAAATCTGTTTTAGTGTTGAAATTACTAATGTAAGTATTGTACTGGTAGGGTGCCATTTGTCTGAAAATAGATATCATTGTTGCAACAACATTGCCCTGAAAAATAAATAATAGGATTTGCAATTTTATATATATATATATATATATATATACACAGTTGGACCTTGATATAAGGTCACTTTTTGAAAGTCTTGACTTATTAGATTGATCTTGACTTATTCTATGTTATGATTTATTGGATATATGGTCAGGTCTTGAATATTACAACCACTTTCTCTGATTTTTTTAGGGTGATATTTGTGTGGCACTAGATCAATTCAGAGATTTCTCTGATATCTTAGTGTAAGAAAAACTTAATGACAAACAATAAATTTTCTGTGGTAAAGAGCTCATCTGATAACTGAATGGTTAGTGCTCTGTAGGAATTACGTTCTGTGTTTGAATCCCAGTTCAGGCATACTGGTTTTGATTCTAATTTAAGCAGTAGTCCTCAGTAGAAAGTAAGAAGTGCAAGAAAGATAAATTATGCACTACAGTAGAGCGCCGATTATCCGAACTCCAATTAACCGAACTTCCAATTATCCGAACAGTTTATTTCTTTATTTATATTTCTTTATCCAAACTATCAATTATCCGAAAAGCCTATTTCTCGCCTTTGAATGTTTTGAAACAGCTATGAAATGACCCGAACGGCAGAACGACGCAGATCCTATTCAATTAACATGTCTAAGAAGAATTCGAGATATGACAGCATTGAAAAGAATGTCTTTTTTGAGGCAAGCAGCCATCAAAGGCTTTTTTGCTTAAATTATGATTAAAATATAATCTCTAGAGTTAAAAAAAATAAATAAATAAACGTAAATGTATTATATAAGATAGTGGCATAAACATCCCTGACTATGAATTTTTTAATTTAAAAAATTCGTAAGTTATTTGGAATTTACTTAACATGGTAGAATAAGGCAAAATTGAGCACAAACGTCCACTTTGATGATCATAAACATAACAGACAACTTCAAAATAACATTTATGATATTTGTTATTTAGTTCAATAAATTTTTATTTTTAAACAGGCCAGCACAAATTGGTGCTGCCAGTCCTAAGCCTGGAGAAAGTATGAAGGTTTTTTTATTGTCACAATATCCTTAAATTGTTTGTCCAATTATCCAAACTTTTGCTTATCCGAACTAGGGTCTGTCCCGACGTGTTCGAATAATCGGCACTCTACTGTATATTATTTACTAAAATTATCCTTTAAAACAAATATAATTTAGTAATGGAGTAAATTAAAATAAAATAGTTCAGAATTTAAAAATATACCTTAACAGAAATAAAAATTATTTTAAATTATGAATAATAATTTAACTATAAGTGTATTTCACAACTACTGGTCTGAGAAAATAACATATTAAAAAACAAGCTGAAACAAGTATTTGTAGGGTTTAAAATGTCATAATAGCTCACAAATTTTGTATTTGTAAACGATTTCTGAATTATTAACTTAGTTTTAAAATAATATGCTAAAATTCAAATCAAATAACAGCAATTGAGTTATTCCATTTTAAGATAAAAGTAGGATTACAATGCACTTGGCAATGCCATTTTTGCAATAAAATTTACCAGAAAAGATAATTTTTCATTGAAACGTTTAAAACTGCTTTTAAAAGTTTAAAAAATGGAATACTTTCATACATAAAAATAACAGTTTAAAAATACAGTATGCTAATTTATAAAATAAACAATTTTGTATAAATATATTAAAATGATATTTTCAGGCTCCCCCCCCCCCCCCCCCCCCCCAAGAGGCTGTAGCCAGGATTTTTTTTCGGGAGGGGCCCATCACATTTCTAATACAAGGTCATCGAATATGATATAATAATACGCATACCCAACGAAAAAACATACGCACACGCAAACAAGAGCCTGATTAACACAGGGGCACATGGTGCCCCGGGCCCTGAGTAGCAAAGAGCCCTAAAACTAGCCCTGAAAATGCCCTTTTGCCTCTAAAAATGACAAAAATGGTATCATAAAATGCAAAATTTTGTTATTTTATTTTCATATACAGGTATACATATGTACTTTTGCTGATTCCTGCACAGTACGAATGGTGGGGGTAGAGCCCACAAAAGTGTGTTTATCCCAGGCCTCACACAAAGTTAAGCAGACCCTACACAAAAAGACCCTGATAAACTTCATGCGAGATCCGGGGCACACATAGTTTCGTGAGCCCGGCTCCTCCTCGCACTGTGCACCAATAAACCCAGGTACGTATATACCAGTTTATGGGAGTAATATATCAGAATTTGCACTATATGATACCATTTTTAGGGCATAAAAGGCTAAATGGCATTTTCAGGGTGAGTTATATGGCCCCCGCTATTTAGGTCATATGTCTTACATGCCCCTCCTTTAATCAGGCCTTGCACACAAATCTTTCGTCTATATTTTCCTATACAAATTCACTCAATACCAATCATTTTATTAAAACTTTTATTTATTAAAATTAATTTCCATGATGAATGCGGATGATTTGCTTCTAATAGAAATGTAACACTTAATGTCCAAAGAAAGTCAGTTTTATGTTCACTAACAATATCTTTAAAAATGTTTTTTGCCCTTTTTTGTTTTGTTAAAAATGAGAAAAAAAAAAAAGAGGAACACTTAGATTCAAATTATCATACATTAATAGTTCAAATGTTAGTCTTAAAAATACTGACGAGTTCTTTTAAAAGATACTTATATCGAATAACTGTCCCCCTCCAGGGGGGAGGACTTCACCCCCAGGGAGAAGCGTTGCTCCTATGTGTCCAAAATTTTTTGCCTACTTGATTATTATTATGATAAATAATTCTTATTGTGTGCATTTATAAGAAATTTTGTACTATACCGCCAAGTTAAAAACTGAGAAAAATTCAGACGGCAACGCCACCTGTTGGACGATTTTCACCAAAAAGTGTTAGGCACTAATTTATGTCATGGTGCAGCTGCATATAAATGTATATGTAATTCTGTGCAGTGCAGTAGTTCCTGAGATACAAATGGAACAAAATATTTGTCACACACAGACAGACATTTTCTAAAAATAGTCAAATCATGTTCTGGTTCTCTCAAAACATGTAAATCCATCGAAAACCGGAAATCAAATTTTTTTTTTCGAATCCAATACTTTCTTCTATTGAATACAGAAGAAAGTAAAAAGATTGAATTCATGACGTAGGACAGTCCATTATAGCTTTGACAAGAAGGTAGATGAAATTAAGCGAATAAATATAGTGAGATTAAGGTTGAATGGATTTTACGGCGCTCTAGAGCTTAAATATAGAAAAGAAAGAATGTAATGGGAAATTTAATTCAATTAATAGGTTTTATTAAATTATTTTTAAATACTTTTTTTTTCAAGACAGCAATGTTTGCCTGATACATACTACACAAAATCAGTCTTTCATAATTTATTTTGGGGAGGGGGTGGGGGCTTGGGCCTGTCGCCCCCCCCCCTTGCCTACGACCTTGGGGGGGGGGGGGGGCTTGGCTACGGCCTTGTAATATTGATACATATATAATTCGATCAATTCATCCATACCTTTAGCTATTTACAATTGAAATGCTGACGATTATCTCTTGAACTGTCACAGCAATTTCTTTATTACTTGGAATTTTCATAAATTTAATTATAATACCAATCTTCTTAATATTTAGAAAAAACTAAAATTTTGTTAGGAGTGCTCTATGTTTATGTGACTTCTATAATGACTTAATACAGCAGACTAAAATCATAGCCAATATCTTTAAAATGTAAAACTTATTTAATAATACAGTACTGGCAAAAAAAAAAAAAAAAAAAAAAAAAAATCTTTACACTTGAGTGGCAAAAAAAAAAAAAAAAAAAAAAACTTTACATGTCAATTGCCATTCTTGCCAAAAATTTGTTGTGATGCCTAGTGATGCCACATGGTGTTAGTTGGTCACAGACGACCTTTCTCTACCCTACAATTACTCAGTATGCCTGGGAAATTTTAATGTGTGGTTGTACGCTCTTTGTTCCCGCCGACCAGTATTTCGTTCATTTGTTAAAAGTTTGATAAACTGCATCGTTATTCCCACTCCTCTCAACAAGTCAGAAGAAGCTTAAAATGGAAACAAAATCCCGTGCCTTGACTCTGCTAGAGAAAGGGTCTCTCTGACTGATGTAGTTTAGATATCTTTTAGTTCATTCTAGATGGAGCCATCTGGGAAATTTAGCCAGAGATCCATGCCTAAATGGTTGCAGATGGTAATAAAATGTAAAGCTGAAAAAAAAAAAAAATACTGACTGCAATTTAATATTCACAATAAACCACTTGAATGTTAAGATTTTGAATTAAATGCTTACATTTTATTGACTCTGTAAAGATTTCCTACACCTGACTACCTCTAGAATGATCTGCCAGATCTCTGGCTACATCAGTCACAAAGTCCCACTTCTCTAGCATATTCAAGCCATGGGATTTCCCTTCCATTTTAAGCTTCTTTCGACCCATTGTGTGAAGAGGGAATACCAATGTAGGTTCTCAAACTTTTAACAAATAAACAAAATACTGGCTGGTGGGAGCAAAGAGCCTTACTCTACAAGTCAATGAGGCGAACTGAGTGTTGATAGGACAAGGAAAGGTCATCTGTCATCGACTAACACCACATATCATCACTGGGGTTTGACAAATTTTTTTATGGCAGAAATAAATGGCAATTGACATGTAAAGTTTTTTTTTTTTTTTTTTGCCGCTCAAGTGTAAAGATTTTTTTTGCCAGCACTATATTTAATATAAATTTATGTCTATTTTACTACTTATTTATTTTATAGTATATAGAAAATTTATATTCAAATTTATATGTTCAGCAGAAATACATATCAAATATTAGGTATGTAGAAACTGATAATACAAAATAATTCAATATGTTTAAATTTTTAATAAATCTTGCTAAATGAAAACTAATCTATTAGAAAAGTTCAAATGCAAAGAGAATAAGGAAATTATTAATGCCGATATTAGAACAATTATATTATTATTATTATTATTTTTAATTATCACTAATGTAATATGCCATACACATAATAAATTATTTTTATATAATTTATCACCCATGGCTTCTATAATTAAACAATTCTTATATTAAGCCTCATTGATATTTATTTAATATATTGCCGATAAAGTTGTTTACACTACAGGTAAAGTAAATTGACACAAAGATTCTAAGGTAATAGGAAATCATTATCTAAAGCAATTTTAATGAAATTAAATTTTGTGTTTTATCCTTTGTCATTGTGGATTTCTACACATTTTATTATTATTATTATTATTTAATTATTACTTAAGGTTTGATTTATGATTATTTCTCTTTCTTTTAAATTCTTTTAGAACTTTTTTAAAAACTTTTCCATTTTGACTTTGCTTAAAGTTGACAAAATGTATATGCAGGCTTTATAACTTTTGAAACTTGATCAGCATAAAGAAATAAAAAATTTTTGTTAATTACTTATACAAATTAGATTTACTTCATTTTTGTTTTTTTAAGTTAGACTAGAACATTAAGAAAATTTATTATTATGCTCATTTTATAGTAAATTGTATGAAATTAAACTATTAAAACAGCAAAAAATTATATTTACTATTTAACTTAAGAAACATACTGTTAATAATACAAACAAGTTAATTATGAAATAATACTTATATATAAAACTTACCTATATTAAAAAGAATTTGGTACCTTACATTACTTCGTTTCATGGCAGAAAAGCTTTTTTCGAAGGGGATCCCCCTCTTCAACAGTGCCGTCTGCACTCCGTGGATGGCAGTCACTGTCAAGTTGATCTTCTCTTTTATTGACTAGTAGGTGCCGCCAGATTTCATTTACCTCCGCCGATTCGTGGTCGTTAATGACGTCAGGGTTATGCGCAATCTCGATGCTCTCTCTTAGGTACGCATAGGTGGGATTATTGTAATTAGCTAGTTTTCTTACATTTTCAAATTCGATTTTAATATTATTTTCAAGATAATTTTTAGCCAAAGTGGTAGTGTTACGGTTAAATTTAATATCGTTCTGGTGTTCTTTAATCCGGGTTTTTATTTTTCTTTTAGTGACACCTATATAATTGTATTCTCTATTTTCCTGATTTTTGAGGGGGATTTTATAAATACCAGCAGTTTCAGTGGGGGGGATAGGATCTTTATCGCTTCTTATAAGTTGAAATATATTAGGGTTGGGTTTTATTGGTATGTTTAAGTTAAATTTGCTAGCCGTATTTTTTATTTTATTTGAAATGCCCTGATTGTACGGAATAGAAAAAGTGTATTGGGTAGGGGTTTTTTGTGCATTCGGAATATTATTTAACTGTTTTATTCGCTTTCTATACAACTGATTTACTAACTTTTTAGGGTGTCCTGCCTAGAAGATCAACTTGACAGTGACTGCCATCCACGGAGTGCAGACGGCACTGTTGAAGAGGGGGATCCCCTTCGAAAAAAGCTTTTCTGCCATGAAACGAAGTAATGTAAGGTACCAAATTCTTTTTAATATATTTATTTAACTTCGTTTAAAGTATAAGTTATCATAAAACTTACCATTAATGGATTGTTATCTAAATGCACTACACACTGAATTATTGTCCTTAAAATTGATAGCATTATTTCTGATATATCATTATGAGTTGGTCCTATGGTACGACTATATAAAGCAATCATGATATCACTTATTATTTTAACACAGAGTTCCATTTCATCTTGTCTTTCACGCTTTTCCTTTTCTGTTCCTTCTTTTTGCTCAAGTAATGGTTTTATCTGATGACATATCATAGGCAGAAGAATCATGCGACATTCTGGTAGAAAAGAAAAATACCCAACATACAATAATTACGTTTGGAAGGAAAATTTTAAACAAATTTAAAAAGATAATTATGTAATTTAATTTAGAAATTTATTCATCAACCATGAAATATCATTTCAGAAAATTTTGGAGTGGAAGGCTGATATTTTATACCAACTATGTGAAAAATACCAGAGCCGGGAATCGAACCCGGGCCTTCCGCTTTATGTGCGGATGCTCAAACCATTGAGCTACCCTGGCTGATTACCAGCTAGGCATTTCTCACACAATATCCGTTGGCAAAGTCACCGAGTCTGTAAACACAGCTGTATCAAGTGACATTAATATTCATGGCACAACTCCAATAGACCATGAAATTTTTTAATTTAATTTAGAAATTTATTCATCAACCATGAAATATCATTTCAGAAAATTTTGGAGTGGAAGGCTGATATTTTATACCAACTATGTGAAAAATACCAGAGCCGGGAATCGAACCCGGGCCTTCCACTTTACAGGCGGATGCTCAAACCATTGAGCTACCCTGGCTGATTACCAGCTAGGCATTTCTCACACAATATCAGTTGGCAAAGTCACCGAGTCTGTAAACACAGCTGTATCAAGTGACATTAATATTCATGGCACAACTCCAATCGACCACGAAATTTTTTAATTTAATTTAGAAATTTATTCATCAACCATGAAATATCATTTCAGAAAATTTTGGAGTGGAAGGCTGATATTTTATACCAACTATGTGAAAAATACCAGAGCCGGGAATCGAACCCGGGCCTTCCGCTTTATGTGCGGATGCTCAAACCATTGAGCTACTCTGGCTGATTACCAGCTAGGCATTTCTCACACAATATCCGTTGGCAAAGTCACCGAGTCTGTAAACACAGCTGTATCAAGTGACATTAATATTCATGGCACAACTCCAATCGACCACGAAATTTTTTAATTTAATTTAGAAATTTATTCATCAACCATGAAATATCATTTCAGAAAATTTTGGAGTGGAAGGCTGATATTTTATACCAACTTGATACAGCTGTGTTTACAGACTCGGTGACTTTGCCAACGGATATTGTGTGAGAAATGCCTAGCTGGTAATCAGCCAGGGTAGCTCAATGGTTTGAGCATCCGCACGTAAAGCGGAAGGCCCAGGTTCGATTCCCGGCTCTGGTATTTTTCACATAGTCAAATTCCCAGATCATTTGAATCCCATTTTTCACAAATTCCCAGTCACCAAAAACCACCCCCCAAATTTACCTCTTCCATCCCTTACGATCAAAAGAGCCGCCAATAAGATTAAAAATACAGCGAATAAATATGGTATAAATATCCCTATTAAACCAAACAAAAATATTTTTCAATTGATCCGAAGCGATAAAGACCCCATCCCCCCTTTGGAAACTGCAGGTATTTATAAAATCCCTTTTATAGACGAAGACAATAAACCCGGTTCATATATTGGTGTTACTAAGAGGAAAATTAAAACTAGGATTAAAGAACATGGGGATGACATAAAAACCGGAAAATATAATACCGCTCTTGCTAAAACCTACAATAAACCGAATATTAAAATAGATTTTGACAAAACCGTTAAATTAGCCGATTATGATAGTTATAACTATGCGATGTACCGTGAATCGATTGAAATTTCAACCAATAACGACGTATGCAATGATAGCGGCGCAGTAGCCCCAAACGGAGCCTGGAGCCAGCTGTTGAGAAATCAACAGAAGAGCAATCAGTGTCAAGTTTTTCCACCACAGAAGTAGACGTTTCTGATGAGGACCGGGTACCCGGTTTTGAAAGATCTAAAACGGCACAACGAAGTAAAGCTAGGTTTTCTATCTTAATATTTAGATAATTATGTTGTTCTTTAGAACAAACAAACATTAGTCATATAGAGTTTCCCTTATATTAAAGATTTATGAATAGTTTTTAGCACCATATTGTTAGGGAGTAAAAATAATCTATATATATAAAAATGAATTGCTGTTCGTTAGTCTCACTAAAACTCGAGAACGGCTGAACGGATTTCGATCATTCTTTTTTTGTTTTTTTCCTTATAGGTCAGGGATGGTTTAGGGAAAAAAAAAATTCGAATAGTTTTCTTATTATTAATTAAAATATGAAAATAATAACCTCCTAATACCTTATAAATAGCCATTAAAATATTAGCTATAATTTAATTGTTGCCAAAAAAAATTTACGAGTTCATTTTCTTTCAACATAAAAATAAATAAACGTGATTAAATAAATAATTTAATTAAACGTGAGCTTTAAAAAATTGTAAAAAATTAAATTATGTATCTCACAAAAATTGACGTCACTATCGGTTTAAAGATTTCATACGCATTGATAAAGTGCTAATGTAGTTAGTTCTATGATTCAACAGAAAATTTAAAAACACAGTTTATAAAAAGTTTTTTTTCTTATAATCTATATATATATATATATATAAAAATGAATGTTTGTCTGTATGTCCATTATAAAATTGTAAACGGCTTGACCGATTTCGATCATTCTTTTTTTGTTTTTTTCCTTATAGGTCAGGGATGGTTTAGGAAAGAAAAAAATTGAAAAAATTCGGCCCCCAAGGGAAGGGGGGGGAGGGGGCAAAACGTGAATTCAAAATATCCTTCATAGCTCAAACAAAGAAACAGATATCCGTAAAATTTTTGCTTTAAAATATAGCTAATATAAATGTCTAAAAACCAATTCCTGGAATTTTCGAAATTTGATCCCCAAGGGGGGGGGGGGGCAAAAACAATTAGAAATACAGTTAGGCCTTTCAAAATTGGTACAGATAGGTTTCAATAGCCTGCAAGTCGAATGGGGATATTTTCGAAAGTGTAAAGTTATTAGGAGGGGAGAGGGGGGGGGGCAAAAAAATAAAAATAGAGTTAGATCGTTCAAATTTGGTATATAGAGGTTTTCGATACTTACAAATCGATTGCGGATATTTTCGAATTTGTAAAATTATTAGGAGGGGCGGGAAGGGGGGGGCTATGGGCAAAAACAAATAGAAATACAGTTAGGGCATTCAAAATTGGTACAGATAGGTTTTAAAGGCCTGCAAGTCGAATGGGGATATTTTCGAAAGTGTAAAGTTATTAGGAGGGGTGAGAAGAAGGGGGGATGGGATGGGGGGGGGGGGGCAAAAAAATAAAAATAGAGTTAGATCGTTCAAAATTGGTACAGAAATGGTTTTCGATACTTAAAATCGAATGCGGATATTTTTGAATTTGTAAAATTATTAGGAGGGGCGGTAAGGGGGGGCTATGGGCAAAAACAAATAGAAATGCAGTTAGGCCGTTCAAAATTGGTACAAATTGGTTTTAGATGCCTGCAAGTCGAATGGGGATATTTTCGAAAGTGTAACGTTATTAGGACGGACGGAAGGGGGGGCGGAGGGGCAAACAAAATAAAATAGAGTTAGATCATTCAAAATTGGTACATAGAGGTTTTCGATACTTACAAATCGATTGCGGATATTTTCGAATTTTTAAAATTATTGGGAAGGGGGAGAGTGGTGGGGCAAAAAAATAAAAATAGAGATAGATCGTTCAAAACTGGTGCATAGCGGGTTTTTGATATTTACAAATCGATTGCGGATATTTTTGAATTTGTAAAATTATTAGGATAGACGGGAGGGGGGGTCGAAGGGGGAAATAAGAGTTAGAGCATTTTGGGAATTTTTTCGGAAGGCAGTGAGAACCCGGTGCGACATTTTTCCTAATCAGATTTTGTTTCGCTTTTTTTTTTTTTTTTTTTTTTTTCACGTGATAAAAATTAATGCAATTTTGAGAATTCAGTAATTATAGTGATTCATTTAAAAATAGTGACCAGCGAAGCGGGCAAAGCCTGCTAGTTCTTAATAAAAAAATAGATGGATTGAATTTTGGTTATTAATTTTGGATCGCAATTAATAAAATTGGCCAAAAATCGTATATAGTGGAAAGTACACTACACAGTGCCACTTAATAGCTCATGAAAAAAATCTAAAATTAAATTTAAACAATGATTAAATAAAATCTGAAAAATATGGACTTGCCAACAATCTTTAATAGAAGATGCTGTAACACAAAATGTTAATGCATGTATACACAAATGAATAAAATAAAATAAAATTCCTTGCACACAAATTTATTGAAAATTAAACGCACATTAATCTTTATAGTGCCGGCACTTTTTTTTTTTTTTTTTACTTAATTATACAAAAACACTATGTGATTAACATTGATGCTATATCAATCACTATAAGGAGTTCATAGAATGTTAAATTGTGAGAACAAACATTTTATTATTAATGCTACTGAAAATCATGATGCAATCTCTGGTTCATCATTTCCCTAAAGAGTTAGCTATTTATTAGCACACAGCGATTGAAGTTTTCCTTACCGTAGCTCAGATGACCAATGAAATTCTAACATGATAGATAAACACTTCTAAAATCACATCTAAAATTTGCAGATGATTAACCAATAGCGACCATTTTATAGTTTACTTTTAAAAAATCAAAAGCATGGAATAAAATACCATATCTGCCAACAACTATGGAATCACCACAGTTTCCAAGGGAACAAACAATATGAAGCTACGTAACTATTGCCCCCAAGATGTAAAAAAATGTGGATTCCTGATTATCTCAGAGTTAATTATTTTTTTTTTTCTATTTAATTTATAAAATTTTTAAACTTTGAATACAATCACAATTTTAAAAGTTTTCAGTGAAGGAACATATTTGTCATCAACATTGTTAAAAATGAAGTGCTCAAAAATGAGTAAATGGACTTATAAGTTCTGCCTATTTTACATTGAGTAATTTTGTTTCAAAAAGGAAAACATGCTTGTCTCCTTTATGAAATACCTTTTTTTTTTTTTTTTCAAAATTAATATGTGTTCATCTAAGAATCAGCATATATAGTTACGCTCATCAGTGACTGACTCTGTCACGCTTTAGGCTTAAGAGATTTCCTTGAACTCTGCCTGCGTGTGAACACAAGTTTTCATACTGTAGTTAACTTTAAAAAACCTAATTGTCCTAACAATAAGCTGTTTAATCTGACGGATTCAGAAAAATCACCCCTTTCATTTGGTACCTTATTTGTAACGAATTTTTGATTAGATTTTTTAAAATTAATTAAAATATGAAAATAACAGCTTTAAAATAAACATTTAAATTTTTAATTGTTGCCAATTTTTTATTTATTTATTTTTTTTTTTTTTTCAGCATAAAATGAATTATGCTTTCACGGGAAAAAAAATACATATATATTAAATTCGCTCATGCATATGAAAAAATGATGTCTATAAAATAATAATAATTTTAAATTTTAAAGGTAACAAAGAGATAAATAAAGTGCGACAATTTCGCACGGGCTTGTTAGCAAATGAATTATTTGAACTCAGAAATAAACAAAATGAAATGATCATTTTTCAATGGGTGCCTTAGTTGCCCTACAACTAACTTGTATACTAGGGTGGTTCGAAAAAAACTTTTTTTTAAATTTCAGATCGCTATAGTGCAAAAAAGTTTATTTTTTTATTAATTTGTCTTCCGGTCGCGCAATGCCATCGAAATTAGCAAAAAAATGTGAAAATCTTTAATTTTCCATAATTTTTTTAAGCACGCCAGATAATTTTAATTGCGTTCCTATCCCATGAATTAACTACGAAAAGTATGTAAAATCAATATATATGCACTTATTATACATTTGTTTCATATCTTCCGGTCGCGCAACATAGTACAAAATGAGTAAAATGAGTAGTTTTTGCAAAATTTCGAAGTTTAATTGTTTAGAACATTTTAATCATATGACTTTTAGAGATGCTATAGTTTAATTCTATTACAATGATATATTTAAAATCCAAGCATATAAGATAAACGTGGCGATAAGATAGACGTGGCGTACGTGACGAATGCCAGCGATGCGCGCACAGCGCAGCCAGTCGCAGCCATTATCGTTTTCGCTATTTCCTTCAGTCTGCTCATGCCGCTAGCTCAAATCAGTACTAGATTGTGTTGTACTTAAGTCCTTATTTTTCTGTCTACTTTTTCGTTCAGTGTTTGTACTTGAATACGGCAGTTATTGATACAATGGACGTGCCAAAGAAAGTTGGTACAGGTACAATAACTATAAAAGATTTTAAGTGCCCTATTTTTGGTCACCCACGAGACTTGTTACACAACAAGCTTCCTACTCATGAAGATGTACTTCGCTGCTGCTTTCAACAGAGATTCAACCTAGCTGTGACAATAAACAACAAGAGTGTATCTATTCAAGAGAAGCCTCAACAGTGGCAAAGAAAATTATCGGTTTATAAGACAAAGCCCCAACAGTTACGGAGTACAGAGTCATCCAGCTAATTAGTTTTTACTTCGAATCATACAGTAAACTCAGAAAGTCGTTTCATCGTGACAAAGATAAACCAGCATTCAAACTTAAACTTGACAATTTCAAGAAGAAAGGATGCTCTCTTTTTGATATCGCGGCGTGTAAATTTGTAATTGTTACTAAAAACTGTTCATGTAAGAAATCTCCAGATACACGAGTATGTCCTCTAAGTGTGAACTGCATTTGTGAAAGAAGAAAAAAAATTCCACCTTTGGAATTAAGGTTTATGTACTTGCACATTTACACGCTGCGACATCAAAAAGAGAGCATCCTTTCTCCTTGAAATTGTCAAGTTTAAGTTTGAATGCTGGTTTATCTTTGTCACGATGAAACGACTTTTTGAGTTTACTGTATGATTCGTAGTAAGAACTAATTAGCTAGATGACTCTGTATTCCGTAACAGTTGGGATCGAGGCTTTGTCATAAAAACCTATAATTTTCTTTGCTACTGTTCAGGCTACTCTTGAAAAAGATTCACTCTTGTTGTGTATTGTCACAGCTAGGTTGAATCTCTGTTGAAAGCAGCAGCGAAGGAAATTTTCATGAGTAGGAAGCTTGTTGTGCAACAAGTCTCATGGGCGATCAAAAATAGGGCACTCAAAATTTTTTCTAGTTATTGTACCTGTACTAACTTTCATTGGTACATCCATTGTAACAATAACTGTCGTAATCAAGTACAAACACTGAATGCAAAAGTAGAATACGAACTTAAGCACAACACAATCTAGTACTGACTAGAGCTAGCTAAAGCAGACTGAAGAAAATAGCAGTAAACGATAATGGTTGCGACTGGCTGCGCTGTGCGCGCATCGCTGGCATTCATCACGCACGCCACGTCTGTCTTATAGCCACGTTTATCTTATATGCTTGGATTTTAAATATATTATTGTAATAGAATTAAACTATAGCATCTCTAAAAGTCGTATGATTAAAATGTACTAAATAGTCAAACTTTAAAATTTTGCAAAAACTACTCATTTTACTCATTTTGTACTATGTTGCGCGACCGGAACATATGAAACAAATGTATAAAAAGTGCATATATATTGATTTTACATACATTTAGTAGTTAATTCATGGTATAGGAACGCACATAAAACCATCTGGCGTGCTTAAAAAAATTATGAAAAATTAAGTTTTTTCACATTTTTTTGTTAACTTTGATGGCATTGCGCGACCGGAAGACAAATTTATTAAAAAATAATAATTAGTGCTTTTTTTATGTCTATACTAATGGAAGCTTTTGTGCACTATAACGATCTGAAATTTAAAAAAAAGTTTTTTTCGAACCACCCTATTGTATACTATAAATATGCTGAACTAAAAGAAGTTCTCCAAAAGAATTTCTACAAATTTAAACAGAAAGGGCTCAAATACAAAATTTATTCCCTCAAGTCTCCAGAACTGTATTTTGTGGCAGTTTCATACTGATTTGGGTAAGAATACATCAATGAGAATCTGTTTAGGATATTGGGATTGACGATGGTCAATAATTAGTAATGGGATTTTTAAAATTAAGCTATTTTGAGCATATGACATTCTCAAATTTAATTCAATTTTACTCATTTTTGCTTCTATAATTTTTTCATCATAAAAATTGTTTCATCCTTTGAACGCATCGCTACCGACAATTATCCAACCAAGAAAAAACACCTCCTTCATCACCCTCCTTCGTTTCCTCCTGCAATTTCCCCCTCTACTCCAATGCAAATGAAAAATTCACTTATTAATAAAAACAATTATATTTCTATGCCATATTTTGGTTTTCCTTCAGAATTTATTTCTAAATTACTTAAAACACATAATATTTATACTGCTTTCCGGCCAATTAAACAATTAAAAAACGTCCTTTTTAACTTTAAACCCATAACCCCTTCTCTGGATTTAACTGGTGTAATATATTTAATTCCTCGTAAAAATTGCAAATATGTTTATATAGGTGAAACTGGCCGTACAGCAAGAATTAGACTACAAGAACACAGACGATCTTTTAAAAATTGCAACCAAAATTCTAAAATTGTAATCTATTCAATAGAAACCGATCATATTCCTGACTTCGATAATATAAAAATTCTAAATTCTGGTTTTCATAATTATAAATCGCGTATTTTCCTTGAGAGCTGGCACACTGCCAAGCATCTCCACACTATCAATGAAGCATGCACACTGGCTCCTCAGTATTCAGTACTCCTTTAAATTCCTTGAGTGTTCATGTGATGTTTGCATATTGTGTTATAATTACTGATGAGGAAACCCGGACGGCAGTGGCGGCTCGTGCAAATTTTCATAAGTGGGGCCCGACACATCGTATGGTGTATAACTTAACAATAATGATAATCATTGTTCAAACATAAATACATACATTATTAAGGAGGTATATAAAGCGTAAGTTTTTTGGAAGAAAATTTTTTTTTATGGCAAATCTTAAATTTAACAATATGGAAAAAACTGCGTAAATTTATCTCAGAAATTAATGTTTTACGACTTCATTAACAAAATTCTGTAGATTTCTGATCAGTGGAGTATCAAAATTTAAATATCTGGAAGATGGTAGATAGGAATTGCCGAGTTCTATTCCAGGTCGCTTTAGCTGATATATGCTTTTGCAATTTTCCATGGTTTTCTCCGAAACTCGCATAAATACGAGTTAGGTATCATCACTTAGAAAGACTCCCTAGGGAGAGTACACCACCCAGATCTAGGACCTACTTTTAGTCAACTGGCCTTAACCCTAACACTACACGCCATTAAAATTTGAACTCAATTTTTTTCTCACTCTACATATAATATTTTTTAGCTTGCGCGAATTATATCCCTAAGTCATTTAATAATAAGCATTTCAAATGTTATATTCATATTTCTTATCTTAAAAAACAAATAAAATAAACTTTAATAAATTTATAACAAGTTATATTGAAATTTGGAAAGTCATGAATAATGTACTAATATGAATACATATTAAAAAACTACCATGTTTATCATTTTAAGAGCTTATTTTTAAATAATTTAAATTAAATTCCTTAATTTTTGATTCAATTTAGAGAAAATTATCTAGAAAACATCTATTTAAAATTAAATATCTTTATCCTTATGAGTTTCGAATTTTCATGCGTAAAATTATAAAATGTGCATTTAGAGAAAATTTAATTTAAATTTCGAACATTCAAAAATGTCATTTTAAAACATTTCAATTACTATTATAAAATTCCAACTTTTTGACACAATTTTATGATGTTTTTATGCATAATGTTTGTTGAGAATTAAAGATTGATTCTTAAATAAAATAATAATAATAAAAAGACGGTCTATCATCTTTAAATAATAGTCATAATAAAACTGTTTTATCAAATCATATTTTTAAGAAATCCAGTAAAAAAAAAAAAAAAAAAAAACTACATTTTTATGTAGATAATTAATCTATATATCCATGAAAATCCACTATTTATTTATTTAAAAATTTTACAATTTATTTGCATAAAAGTTTTAGTATACCAATCTGAAGAAAAATATCACAGTTGCACATTTTCTTTCCATTTTTTCATTTAAATTCAAAATACCGCAGTTAGAGAGGTTTCAAATTCTTAATTAAGAGCTTTTATATCTCAAACACTACATTTTTAACTATCAACAGAATTCATTTTTAAACACTAAAATTTAAAACTATCATATGTAAGTTTTAAAAAATGCACCGAAAAATCATACAAATAAAAGTAATGAAAAAGTCGCCAAATTTCATCAAGGAATTGTATGGTTAACATACCTAATAAAAGAGACAGTTTTTCCTCTATAGTTTTGTCTCAAAGGGCCACTCTGCCGGTGCCCTACCGACCATAAATTACAGCGTACTGCTAATGCTGATAAAAGCGATCGTCGCCAAATCTGTTAACCTTCTCATCTAATAGAATAACTATTGTATAAATGAATACGCCAAGATGGGCGGTGTATGATGCGGCCCTACGCTTAGATAACGTAACCGCAGCCGGTCCAAGGCTGTATTTATTATTTTTTTTTTCAACATTTGCTGGGTGAATCATTAACACTTTCGCGACCGGCATACTTTTGTCTTTTCTAAAACTGATTGCCGGGCAATATCGAAGTAAACTAAAGCTATTTGCCGCAAACTTTTGATGTTTAAACGTGGATAAAAGTTGAATGTAATGTTTTGAAATGTTACTCTTGTAATTACCTAAAGCTTGGAATGAAGATTCAAGATGATAGTTTGTATATATATATTTTGAGCAGTAAAGAAAAAGAATGAAATAATGTAAAAAATATATATATATATATATATATATATATATAATTAATCGAAAAAAAATGTTAGGTGGGGCCATGCCCCGCTGGCCCTTAATGACGAGCCACCACTGCCGGACGGGTTTCGAAACGTCTGATTTGAATTGTTTTTATATGTAATTTTTGTTTTTTTAAATGTATTTTAACTTAAAAATTTTTGTCTCATAAATAAAACGTTTTTGCTTTTAATATATATAATTGAGATGGTTTGATGTTTGTGTATGTTAAAGAAAAAACAAAGCTTTAAAAAAAAAAAAAAAAAAGGGAAAGAAAAGCACAAATTTTATTGATTAACTACGAAATAAGCCTGTTTTAGCAACTGATTGTGATTAAACAAATTTTGTGTCTACAAACTGTGATTTTTTTTCCTTATTTTAATAATACATCACAAAACCTGTCACATACTTCAGCAGGGTTGCTATGGCACCTGGAAAACCTGGAAATCTTAGGGAATTTGAAAATCTATTAAAAAACAGGGAAAACTCAGGGAATTTTCAAAATTTATTACAAAAACAGGGAAATTTCAGGGAATTTTGAAATTTTTTAGAAAAACATTGGAAAATTTTTTCATAATCAAATATTTTTAAAAATTTTAGTGCTTGACAATGAATCAATTGTTTTTCCCCCAACTATAGTAAGTTAATAAAATTAATATACCCTAAATATGTTTAGTTGACTTATAAACAAGTTAGATTCTCATGCTGCATGATTGTGTGACATCTATTTTACTTTTAAAAGGGTCAAGGAAAACTCGGGGAATTTTTTTTCCTGATTTGTGTAGCAACCCTGTTCAGGAAATGGCTTTGAAGAATTGCAAATTTTATCAATTAGTATGAAATAATTGTACATTTTGGAAATTATTTGCTTTATAAAACTTACATTCTGACAACTGGGCCGCAAAACTATTGCAGGGTGGTTAGCATTTACACCTTTTCAAATTCCCTGACTTTTCCTTGACTATTTTTCGAGATTTTCCTCCATTTTTCCCTGACTCTCACATTTATTTTCGATGAAAATTTCACAACACTAGCAAAAAATTTAGTGATTTAAAATATCATTAATATTTTAATGTTTAATATAGCTTATTTTCACGAAATTTGTTAAAATTCCCTGACTTTAAAGAAAATTCCCTGACTTATCCAGATTTTTTAAATTCCCTGCCTTTTCCCTGATTCTTTGATTTTCCCTGACTGCTAGCCACCCTGTATTGTGTATTTTGGTTAATAACTTTGGAAAAAGGTTGAATTTTATCGATTTGCGATGAAACAATAGCGTTTTTCTGTAATTAATTTGCATCATCGATCGTCGAATTAGTTTCATATTTCAGTGATAGGAGGCAAAATTACTGTGTATTTAAAAAAAATAGTTTTAAGGAAAGTGTGATTTTCATCAAATAGAAATGAAATAATCTCATATTTCGACAGTTGCCCGCAAAAGCATCACATATTTCAGAAATCACTTAAAAAAGAAAATTGCACGAATTTTATTGATTAGTGGAATACTTATATCTAAAAATGGCTATCAAAAGTTCAAAAGTGACTATCATTATTTATTCATCAAGTCGCCAGTGGCTACCATTGATAATTGTTAGTCTAGGGCATTAGTTACCAGCAAACACTAATTTTTCTGAAGATGAGGGAAACTCAAATAGAACTGGTGTCTCAAAACACCCCTAACATTTAATTTTTATGGAAATCACTCAAGAAAGTTTTCAAGAAAAAAGTACTGCTATAATTTGCCTCAGGTAGAGCAAACATTATCAGTGAATGTTAATTTTACTAAAGATGAGGACAAGTCAGATGAGTTTGTCATCTTAAAAAACCCTGAACCATTAATTTTTATTAAAATCATTACAACCATTCCTGTGAAACTAAGGACGTTATATAAATACAAGATAAATTCATTTAATTATAAAGAGAATATAGTTTAAAAAATTAAAAAGCTGAAAGTTTTTCGTACCTGCTAAGCGAAAAAGCTCACTGTGAACTAAATCATTTACACACATTAACTTTTGTTTTTTAAGGCGATCTTTAGGAACATTGTTGATCAAATCAACCAGGACATGACTGAAAAAGTAACATAATGAACTTTGAATATTAAATTAAACTGCATATATTTCTTAAATATTACTTAAATAACAACTTACCTGAGCTTCGTCCCATCAAAAACGGTTAACACATCAGGAATTATATAGGGAAAATATTTTAAACAAGCTCCTTGGACAAGAAGCGTAGAATCTGAGTCATTTAACATTAATAATGTAAATGAATTGAGCAATTCCTTCAAAGAAATTTCAAATAATTCTTGACCTTTATCTTCATTTAGTCTATTATTAAAGTATTTAATATGAGTTATCAAGCAATAAATAAACAAAAAATACACACATTGTTATTTATGCATTATAAAGTCAACTGGTAGTGTATAAGTATTTATATTATTTCAGAAAATTATGGAGTGGAAGGCTGATTTTTTATACCAACTATGTGATAAATACCAGAGCCGGGAATCAAACCCGGGCCCTCTGCTTTACGTGCGGATGCTCAAACCATCGAGCTACCCTGGCGGCTGATTACCAGCTAGGCATTTCTCACATAACATTCATTGGCAAAGTCACCAAGTCTGCAAACACAGCTATATTGCAGACTCGGTGACTTAGCCAATGAATGTTATGTGAGAAATGCCTAGCTGGTAATCAGCCAGGTAGCTCGATGGTTTGAGCATCTGCACGTAAAGCAGAAGGCCCGGGTTCGATTCCCGGCTCTGGTATTTTTCACATAGTTGGTAAAAAAAATCAGCCTTCCACTCCATAGTTTTCTGAAATGAACTTTCAGGCTTGAAGAATAAATTTCTAAATTAAATATTTATATTATGTTTTGCTTATATTAAAATAATAATAATACAGAAACTATTTCACTTCATAAAAAGAGATAATTTGATGTGTTTTAGAATCTTTTCTTAACAACTTTTTGCTTAAGACTTTATATTTAAATCATGATACATTTAAATATTGCATTGAATGTTGAAAATATGTTTACTTTATGTAATAGCAAAATCAAATTAAAATTTAAAATGCGTTAATCAAGTTAGTGGAAAGGCTAGTTAGTATTAAATTTTATTTGCTTAAAATTTTTGAATCCCATCAAAAATTAAACCATCTAATGTTCATTATTTCTGCACTGAAATCAAACATTTGACATTAACATTTTTTCAATACCTCTTCCCTGTTTTAATCGATTTTTAAAATTTTATTCTTTCTATGTTCAGTAGATAGCAGCATTACTCTGAAATTTAATAAATGATGTTCCAGAGGAAGCCAAATGCATGTCACTTGAAATTTCTTAGTAGGCAGGAAGTGTGATGCACTCATGTCTAGTTTTTTCACTCAATGAAAGACAGCTATTATTTTGGCCTGAACCAACTGTTGGGAGTTTTTACAATTTATAATGTTTACTTATAAAGTTATTTACTTATTAAATTAAATATTATTTTAATTCAATCAGATTAATACATAGATGTTTCAAACCAATTTCTTGAAAGTTGAAAATTCTATATATACATTTTTTTTTTCTGTATACATATGAAAGATATAAAAAATAATGGATAAAAAAGAGGTAAGAAATAAATTAATATTTTTATATTTTAAATTATTGTTTTTACATTCTAGGGTATTCTTTTTAGATGGCAAAAAGAATTAAAAGAAATGTCATATTAGATTATAAATTACTCTAAAAGTATAAAAAATAATGAAAGAAATTACAATCGCGATCATCATCATTTGAAAAGAAATAAACAAATCAATCATTTAAGTATTTTGATATCTGGAAGTATCCTACAAATAAATTTAATGAGCAATAGAAAAATATCTGAGCGCCAGAAAGATTCAATTAAAAGAATAAAAGATTTATGATTTTAAATTAAGGGTTGATTACTTATGTCAAAAAGAGAGCAATAAATAATTGTATTAATGACTTGGCGAATTGGTGAGTAAAGAGTCATTAGGGTTCCAGGCAGTCTGGAAGAAACAAAAGTAGAACGAATGGGAAAATGGGGAGGTGTTGCTATTGAAGGGGTAGCCAATTAAAAAGAAATGGGAGGAGGGTTAGAAAAATGCCAAATACCACCAAAAGTTAAGGGTTTAAAAGATGGAACTCGCCAAAATTCGGGATCTTTCTTGATTAGCTCTTGCCAGTAAAAGCTAGAAACTCTGCGCCACCAAATTTTAAAGTTATGTACGAGGTCGGGCACCGACAAAGTCCAGTCAACGTTAGCGGGACCAATTTCAAGACCCCACCAGTCTTCACTGCCTTTAAAGACTCGGATCCCCAGCCCTGAAATGGATTTTAAATAAAGACTTTTCCAGTTAGCCTGACTAGATTATTTATGTGTTCCACGACTGTCACCTAGGAATACGTCACATATATTTATAATCAATTATGTGTCTGAAACCCTTCTTGAAATTAGTTTAGCAATTTTTAAAAGAAAATTTGCAGTTAACGTTAAATAATTACTGTAAAATACTGTTTCCCTTGATAAAATGCTCCCCTTGAATTATGTTTGTTCTTAAAATACTGAGTAAATGCTTACTTACACTTAGTAGTAGACTATATTCAAATAGGTTACAGTTATTTATTTCTTTTACAACATTCGCCTTTGTAAATATAAACATTGACTTGTATTATATTAAATCGGACACTGATTTCTTGGAAATGGAAACCATACGCTTCCTAAAATAGTAGCAAATATTTTAAAACAATTTATTAGAAGAGGGAAGAAAAAAAGTTTTCCAAAATTTTCCAGTTAGTTTAATGCCAGACAATCAATTTAAATCTTTTATTTATTTTTATGTTTTAATCATTGCAACTTAATTTAAAACATACATATTTAGAATAATTTTTCTGCCACTTAATTTTAGCAAGGAGCTACATATCAATTTCTATATTTTTGCATATTTTTACCATTTATCTGCCCCTTCACAAAATACATCCAGGGTTGCCACAAAAGAAATGGAACAAAAATAGTTGCTTTAGTAGCCTAGAAACATTAAAATAGTTGCCTAAATAGTAGCCTAGTGACTGAAATACTAGTTTAAATATCACTTGCTAATGAATATTAAAGGATAAAAACCATTCACATTTTCTTACTATTCAATTTAAGTATACCATAAAAAAAAAAAAAAAAAAAATCTTCAAAATAACAGTTTTAAATAGAAATGTATTCAAATATTAGATTCTCTCAGTAATTCATAAAAATAGAAAAACATTATATAATGAATTCTTGTTAAAATGGCCTCATTTAAGATTGATTTTTCATTATTATGTATAAAATCAGATTCTCAAATTAAGGTGCATAGAAATTACATATAATAGTCATCACTTTATATGTTGTTCGTTAAGATGGACTTTTTTTTATTGAAAGGGGGAAGACGGAATTTTATGCCTACTTTCCTCAGAAAAATAAACTCAAAATTTTTACTTATTTTTTTAACATGAAGTGCAGTAATTAAAAATTTCATTTCCTTCATTTGGTGCTATAACACTACAGAAAATAACAGTGCTGATTCTTCACCTATTATCCTGGAAGAGAAGCAACAAGGCTGAACTGTGGGAAAAGGATGATTTTAAAGGCATTTACCATGATTTTATTTAAAGTTGATCACAATACTTTATTATTAATCATTATGAAAAATCAATTTTTCAAAAACGAGTGTTAATTTAACGATTGTGAATTTTCTGAATGTGAAAACTGAATTAAAAAAAAATACAAGTCATTGTAGAAACAAATTTTCCCATGGAATAACATGGGCTTTGGTTATCGAAAAGATTAAGTATCGTCCACTCTTAGGAGCTAATCTTTCCTTTGTTGTATTTTTTCTTTTTTGATTTACTAAAAGAGCTTTCTTTTATAAAATTTTGTTACTTTTGCTTACATGAAATCAAGGTGAGGAAGGACATAACAGGTCACAGGAGTTTACTAGTAGTCAATTGCAATAAGCAAATTGCCCAGCTTAATAGGTACATATGTCACGTCTGGTGAAATTTCTACATTCTCATTGGAGCTCACCAGCTTCAAGGTCAACATCAGGGATATGCCGTACTTTAAGGTGGTAAAAAAATAAAATAAAAAGATGAAAAGGTTAAGATACAGGATTGTTTATAAAATGAGTAGAAAGTATTTCTTTCTGAAAGATTTTTCTGATACTTCTGTAACAAGAATTTTGCAAAAGGTGAAAAATAGTCTCCCAATAGTTGCCTTTTTCTAAAAATAGTTGCTTTTTAAAGCTTTTTAGGCCAAAAATGTTGCCATAGTCTCCTCAGGCTGAAAATAGTCGCAAATAGTTGCCTTTTAGTAGCCTGTGGCAACCCTGTACATCCCAAATTTCCTCTAAGAGTGAGGGAGCACTTGAATGGTATCTTTTGGTAAACAATTTTCCAAATTTTTAAAAGTTTAAAAATTTTGCTGACTTACACATAGGCCTGACAGGCCTAAGCTTAAATCCAGCACTGTTATAAATAGCATACGATATCTTAGAACTGATATGTTTGTACACAAGCTCATTTGCGCTTATATATTAACAGTTATGTATGAGAATAATTGTTAACATGTGTACACATATTAACAGTTATTCTCAATCATTCTTTTAAGCCTGTAGATAATAATACAGTGCAAAATAAATAATCATTTTTACACAGTAACAAAAAAATGTTCTATTAAATTTTATCTACTACTTAATATATATATATTCAAATATAATTTTACCACAATTATAAGATTAAGTTAAAAAATAAAATAAAAATATCACATTAAACTAAATAAATGTAAATTAACAGTTGACCAACTGAATATTTCAAGACAATGAAGATATTAATACTAAATTTTATAAATATTTATCAAAGAAGATTTCAATAAAATTGAAAATTTATTTTAAAAGCAATAGAAACTTACGCAGCAAAAAGTTGTCTTGATCTAACAATAAATTTAAAAATATACTCCAAAGACTTCATAGCTTTCAACAACAAATCTTGTGAGTCTTTCTGTTGTACATTATTCACATAATATTTCATAACAACAATCAATTTGCTAAAAATAAAAGTTTCAATATAAAAATAAATAAATAAACAATAACAATAATTATGTTTATATATATATATATATATATATATATATATTGAATATTATTAAATTTGATAAGTACTTACAAAATAAAAGACAAATTTTATCTAATTCAAAAGCCTAATTTCAATTATCTATTTCAAGTCCCTACTTCAGTTATTTATTTCAGTTTTTCTGGCAAAAAAATTCAGTCTCAAAAATTTAACACCCAAACAATACCTTCTCTACCATTCCCATATAAGGGCAAGAGAAAGTAAAATAATGAAAGAAAGAAAATAAGTATAAGAGCTCATATGCAAATTAGCATATGAGCCCTTCTTTTAAATTTTTAGCTTACATAGGAAAATCAAAAAGTTACATGTGACAACAGTTTGTTACACAATGTAAATAGATTGTAGTATGTTTGTGAGGTTCAAGGACAGCTATAAGAATTTTGGGGGGAAATAATTAGTGGTGTTTTTTTAGTGAGCATTTTTAAAGAGCAATTTATAATGACATGTCAACAGCATCCTTACTGCAAAGAGCAACTAAGCAAGCCACCACAGAGCTGCCTCTGATGATGGGAGGGGCCCCTTCCCGCAAGTACTAAGGCAATTTTCAAGAAGTAATGTAAGGTTATTTTATTTTTTAACTAGCAGGTTACGCCCGCTTCGCTGGTCACTATATTTAAATGAATTTTAGAAAGAATTATCAATATTTATTTTTTTACACCACATTATACACAAAAACTAAAAAAGAAGTAACTAAAATTGCTTCAAACCTCGCTTCGGGTACTCGCTGTCTACGGCAGCTCTTTTCCCTCCCGCACTGCATCATCTCTAGGTTTCCCATGCCTGCAGAAAGATCTTTCCCAGGCACTTTAATCTGGATATTTATCGACGACAGGAAAGATCTGCTACTATTTAAGAACTACGATTTTAAAGATGACTGTATCTCAGCATCTATTAAATATTTTAGTTTTGAACCATGTATTTTATAGCCCATGCTATTTACACTATATTACGATTTGATTTCGACCAATGCAATAAAATAAATAAAAATAAAAAGTAGATTAAAATATATATATATAAACAAATAAATTTTAATCAATTTAATCCTTTTTGCTATGTATGTACTTCCATTTTTCCTGATAAATACTGTAAATAATAATTAAAAAAAAAAAAAAGTTTTTTCTTTTAAAAGAATTAATTAAAAAATGAAAAATAAGAAGTTGGTCTACTATAAAAACTTAAACGTAACTGTTATAAAAACGTTTTTAAAATTAAAACTATTAATTATACTTAATTTTTTCTACTGCATTACAATTTTGTTTCCAATAAAAAAAAAAAAAAAAATCGCCTTTAAATGAATGTATTAAATAAAAATAAGTTGCGTAATAGCCGTTGCTAAGATACGCAGACGATTGAAGCAAAATATTAAATTTATGAAAAATGAAACAAAGAAGCCAATATTTAAAATCGGAAAAACATTAATTTAATAAATTCAAATTCGAAAAAATCTCGATTAGGTGCACACTTGCAGGGACCCAGGTACCTATATGCTAAAATCTAAAAATTTAATATGTTTAATTTTTTCTACTGTATGTGTATAACTATTTGATTTCAATAAATATAATAAAAAAGATTTCTTCCTCAAATGAATTCAAATAAATAAATAGTTTAATAGCCGTTGCTAAGATACGCAGACTTTTGAAACGAAACAAATTTCTGAAAAATGAAACATTGAAGCCAATATTTAAATTCGAAAAAACATTAATTTAAAAAATTCAAATTCGAAATAATCTCGATGAGGTGCACACCTGCAGGGTCCCAGGTACCTATATGCCAAATTTGGAGGCTCTGCGATTAGTAGTGTGAGCACCAGAGCGCAGATACACACACAGACACTTCTCTTTATTTATATAGATTTGTGTTTGTTGATTTTATTTATTTTTTTTTTATTTTTATTTTTTTAATGTGAAGTTATTCAATTTTGAAAAACTTACCAACACAACAAGGAGAGAAATTTGCAATCTGATTTGAACAAAATAAATTTATAAAATAAATAAATAAAATAAAAATATTCAAAAACATACTTACAATCAGGAATCTTCAACATTATTATTATTATTTTATTATTTATTTTTTGTATGTGTATGTAAACAAACATAAAAAGACTAACATTAGGTGAAAATTATAGACACTCAATTTCCAGTTCTTTTGATAGTAGTTACAGAATTTATTTAAATGAAATATTCATATCTGAGATTATAATATTAAGCTTAAAAAACATACTTGTAAGTTAAAGTTGCGCTAAAATTTTCTTGGATATACATATCTAAAATAGGTCTAAAATGGTGATATTTTCTATCTGATATAAGACCAATGATAAAAATCTAAAAGAAAAAAGTAAATAAATGTAAGTACAGACATTAGAAAAATAATCTGTAATTTAAATAAATTAAAAAAAATTAATTAATTAATTAAAAAGGGTGAAATACAATAACTGGTGAAATGGATGCAAAAATATACAACATATTATCACTTTTTTGCAAGGCAATGTGACTGACTTGCATTTTAGCATCATTGTCTGATAGCAGCTTTTACTTGAAGCCTTTGTATCTTCTAAGTATTTTAATAAAAATAGTATATTTCTTAATTAAAAATATTGACATTAACTTTTGGATATTTCTTGTCTTTCGAAACTAACTTGTATAAACTAATCCATATTTTATAAATTTTTACGAAACAGTTCAATTATGAATTTTAAAATTCTTCACTAAAAATTATAATTATTATTTTCCTCGCATCAAATTTAAAAAAACAGTATGAACTTAAAAAAAAAATCTATTCATATTTTCTCACTGGCCCTTTTTCTCATCCAATGTATAGGACAAAAAACAGTGATTATTTATGAAAATTATAATTATCATAACTTACCAATGCTTCAAAAACTAAATTGTCATACACTTCTGAGTCAGAATTTTGCATCAAAATGTTAAATAAAGCATCTAGAGTATCTTGTAAAAACTGAAAATAAAAGAATGAAAAAAAATATTAACTTCATCTAATAAAAATAACATTTTCAATCATTGTTTCTAACTACATTATTAAAGGAAAGTGTCTGTCTGTCTATTTACAACATACAGAAAAAACTATGACACACACAGTTCTGAAAATTCTTTTTAAAGGAATGCATGTAGATTTGCAATGCATTTTTAGATTTTCGATATTCCTATTAGATTTTTAATTGTTATTTGGTTGGTTGGTTGGTGTCGTGTCCAATTGAAGTCAAATCAAATCATTCCATGTGCCAAAATCACAGCCTTGGCAATGTCCACAATATTGTCACTGTAGAGATTTCCGTGAAAGGGAAATTCGTCAAAGGCCTGTAAGCTTCTTATGATGGTTGGGCAGTTGAAAATGTGTTCTGGGGTGAGTTCCTCCTCCAGGCAGTTCCTACATGATTTGTAAGTTCTGGTGCCATCTGTATTTATTGTCATTCCACCAAAGTGTTGGGTTCTAAGTCTGGAGATTGTCTTGGTAATCATCCTGTCTCATTGATAACACATAGTTGATGTTCCTTTTTGATGTGTTTTTCTTTCAGTCTGTATCTAGCAACTGCATTGGTGTCAATTGTTATTTCAAATTAAATTATTATTGTTATTTAAAAGGATTGACTTAATTTAACTACAATTACTTTGTATTGCATGAAGTATAAATTGGATATGAATAATCTACATACCAAAAGAAAGAAGTTCCAAAGTTTTGTTTACCATAGCTGATGCAGTAATAGTTCCAATAGGGTAGTCACACCAATAGGCAGGCATTTATTTCGTTTCACCACTAGTTGTGAGTAAGATGGCTATGATGCAGCATAAGAATTTCTGTGTTCTCGAATTTGCAAGAAGTAAATCAGCAGTCACAGTGAAATGGGCATTTTGTCTCTGATACGGTCTTAATCAACCATTTAGGAAAAGCATGAAACATTGGTTTATACAATTTCAAGAAACTAGATGTCTTTGCTAGCCTACCCATGAATTTGCCTACTGCTTAGCAAATGGTGGACACATTGAGCATTTACAACCTGTATACACAAATTATAAAACTTCCTATTTTTATAAATATGTAGACTATTTATGTCCAATTTACAAAGTAATTAAATCGGGTCTATACATATATTTTACATTTTTTTTTCCCAATAACTGTATACTAATTGAATTATGTTATTTAATAAGTTCCAAATAGTCAGATTAAATTGCATTTATCCTTAAGCCTTAATCTGTAATAGTAATTTTACTTAAAAATATCTTTCAAAACTTTGTTAAATCTTTTCTTAAATATTATTTAACTGAGCTCTGAATGGTCATGATTTACAAAAGTTTAACTAGAGCTCCAATCGCTTAATATACTTGCCCATTTTCACCAACAAAACAGATATTTATTTACCTTTCCACATAATATGTAATCAAACTGTATTTATTTACTTTAGTGAAATTTCATAGCTGTAAATTCATAGCAGTAAACAACATTTTCTTCATAAAATTACTGCTGGAGAATGTTATAATTTACATTATATTTTGTACTTTCAGAATTTACTTTAATAGGAGTTACCCACAGTTAATTTTAATAAATTAAGTACATAAAATAAATGTATAGAGTGAAGGTAATAAAATTTTTTCTCTATATACACTGAACTTATTAAAAGTTTGAATTATGATATTTATATATTCTTATTAAAGGAATGTAAATATTAAAAGCATTGCATAAACCTTTTTATGGACCCAAGTACATAATAATATAATTATAAACAACTGAGTTAAAATGAACTGTAGCAAATGCATTTTAAATGAATGGTGTGTATATTGTTATCATAATAAATTTTTATATCATATTGCAAACTTTATAATATATATTTTCTACAATCCTTTTAAAATAAAAACTCTACTTTAATGATATTTTCCACTGACATTTGATAATAACTTAACTGATGTATACTTAAAAAGATGAATGAAATATAATTTATTATTGTACCTTTACAACTTCTTCACCATCTACCTTCATAAGGGAATTTAAATTCTTTTGTAGATTTTCAGGATTAGACCACCATTTTAAAAGGCCTAATAAATCAACTGAAATGAAAACAAATTATAAATAATATTTTTTCCCCCTGTTATATAAAATTACATTAGAATACAATAAAAAATAGAAAAAGAATTAATCCAAAAGAATTTTTTTTTATTGGTGTAATCTAATATTTTAGTAACAGAAACTAAAAATATTAATAAATACTCTCATTAATTCAAACTTGTAGGAACCACAAGAAATGTTTGAATTATCTGGAGTACAAATTATTGAAATTATGAAAAAAAAAAAAAAATCTATTTAAAGAAGAATTGTAAGAAAATTAAGTTATTTTGTAACTTAGTTTTACTGCAATCATTTAAATCCGATTTACCATTAAATTATAATAAAAGTATTTTAAAATTTTATTAAACATTATGTTCTTATTTGAAATTATATAATCATATATGAAATTATAAAAATAACTTTCAAAAACTGATCAATTGTTTGCTTATCCCTGTTTATTTTTTGTTTCACAATGGCTGCATAAGGAAGAATATATGCAAACACTGAATAAATTGTGCATTAACTTTTTTTTTTTGTTGGTAAATAATGCATTTAGGGCACAGAAGTGTCATAATCTGATTCTCTCTCCAAGTTACATTTCTTCCAATTGTTTTTTAAACAATTTCTTCCTTAGATGAATAATCCTAATTCAGTTGCTACATACTTTGTGAACATACTATCATATTGGAACTTTTCAGAAAGAAATTAGAAAATTCTGTTTCTTTGAATGATTTTTTGTTTTCCATATATTATTTACATCTGTGATTTTTCAGAGTGCAGGGGTTTTATCTAGGTAAAATGTGGGTCTGAAAATGAACCACTCATAAAAATCAACGATATCAGCATATTTTAACAATAAAACACTGAAAAAGCAGGAAAATTACTGTTTTCTTTTTCTTATTAATTTTAGGAAACATAAAAAAAGTGCAAATTTTCATTGATTAGCAATGAAATAATGCCTATTTTAGTAACTGGCTTAAAAAATATTTATATAATACACCAAATAAATGCAATTAAAAGTAAATTTTGTTAATCAACAATGAAATGACATCATATTTCGTCATTTGGTAATATATATATATATATATATATATATACACACACACACTAACGGCCAAAACTATCCTTACATGGAATTTATCATCTTTAACTTTCTTTACATAAATTCACAGATTTCTCAGAAACTGTGTGGTATAATTTTATTAATTTTTATAGAATGACACATAACATTATGACACATAAATACAAAGGAAAAAATTTTGCATATCATATATAATTGTAGCATGAAACAATAAAAATGTTAATAATAAAATTTTACAAAAAGAGTTCAGAAAAAAAGGAAAAACTCCGAAAAAAAAAAATTAAACATTATGAATTTATGTAAAGATAAATTTAGACAAGAGTGTATTTTAGCAATTACTCGCAATTAATAATAATAATTAATTAAACATTTGGATTTATTGAGATTTTTAAGCTTGCTTAGGCTTTGAAAAAAGCACAATTTTGCTTTATAGTGATGAAATGTTCACTTATTTCACCAATCTGTAGGAAAAAATACTATGCATAGTTTGTTAATTGGCTTAGAGACAAGAAAAAAAAAAAGCTTGAATTTTTATCGATTATAGAAAATTGTCTTTTTTTATCAATTAGAAGGAAAAATTACACATGAACAGCATTCTGTCATAAGTTGGAATTCAAAATGAAGTAGTTTAAATCAGTTGTCTTCAACCGATGTTCAAGGACAAAATTTTGGCAGTCTTCAAAAAAATCGTGACACTATTTGCTTTTTTCGATGTTTTATTAGAAATTATATTGATGTTAATTTTAACTTAAGGATTATCCATGTCACCCATACTCACAACAATGACCTTCAGAATTTTCTAAGAGAGAGGATAAATATTACTATTTATTTATTTATTTATTAATAACAATACTGTATGTTACTTGAATAATTTTTATAATACTGCTCAGCAAGAAATAGTCTTAAAAAAAAAAAAAAAAAAAAAAATTGAAGAGTGAACCAGTCACATACTTCTGCAAAGACTACCTCTTGCAACACACAGATTATTTCAAAACGTCTCCCAAAATGCATCTGTGGTGCAAAACATTACAATAAGGGATTATTTTAACTGAGAAATTTTAAACAAATAAATACTTAAAACAGGAATAAACTACTACGTCAGAAACGCCAAAGAAAAATTATTGAGGTGCATACAGCTGTTTCGGTAGCCTAAAGCGTACCGTCATCAGTGCAAAGAAAAGTGCTTCTTTTTGCACTGATGACAGTACGCTTTAGGCTACCAAAACAGCTGTATGCACCTCAATAATTTTTCTTTGGCATTTCTGACGTAGTAGTTTATTCCTGTTTTAATTTTTCAACGCCAAGTCTCCTGCTATTAAATAAATATTTAATTTAAGCTGAAAGAAAACTTTTTAAAAAAGTATTACTTATTAAACAAGAAATTATTTGTTAACAAAAATATTTTCTACAACGTACAGAATATGTATGGATATTTCACTTTTTAACTACAGTATAACACCTTTAATCCGGAATCGTTGGGACTCCGCCAATTCCGAATTATAGATTTTTTTTTTTTTTTTTTTTTTCCCCAGAACTTGGATCTTGGATGCATTTAAGTTACTAAAATATAAAATATGAATGTTTGTTTATCGATTCTTCTTTTAGTCAATAATATTAACATTTTTACTTATTTGAAATATTAAAAGTAAAAAACATCACAAAAAATAGCTTCCTTTTGTGTGGGGGTGCCATTTTAAATTATAACTATATATATATAATATAATAAAAGAATAAGCAATATAAATCGCGAGAATCAAAGCTATATTATTAAAAAAA
Organism: Salticus scenicus; assembly: GCA_963930645.1. NCBI lineage: Eukaryota > Metazoa > Arthropoda > Arachnida > Araneae > Salticidae > Salticus > Salticus scenicus. The sequence continues at coordinate 346,789,514 of OZ005650.1, read as the reverse complement.
ACTTTAACAATTTTATTATTATTATCATACAAATTAGTGGCAGTGTAAAAGATTTAATGTTAAAAAAAAAATTATAAATAAAAACTGCAATAATAATAATAAATAAAAAATAAATAACTAAATGTATGTATACATATACAATATATATATGTATAACCAAATATTCAAATCAAAATTTGTATAAAAAATAAGAAAATACAGAAAAATTATTAAAATTATTACTGGATATATTTACATTATGACTGACAAACTGATAAGCTAGCCAATAATACAATGAAATTCTGACCCAAAAGGAAAGATATACAGGAACACACATATAGACATAGCAACAAAATATTTAAAGTTTTTTTTTTTTTTTTTTTTATTATTATTTGTGTGATTTAATTATTATTTATAAAATGTTTGTAAAGGTTAAAAGAAACAGATCATATACTTTCAAATGGGAGTGAAAAAAAAATTGTGTTAATTAATTCCTTAATTTTAACAGATTGTTAAAATTAATGAGTTCTGAAAGAGGGATGATGTATTCAAATAAGAAATCTATGAATGTATCAAACAAAATTTTGACAACTGTGACAGAATTAAGCAATGAAGACATTGGCAACTAAACAATCTAAAACCTCTTTGACAACAATGAAAATTAACTATGAAAAATACAATAAAATATTCCCAAAAGACACATACATCCCTATGTTATTTAAAGTGTATTCATTTATTTTGTATAACAATATCTTATTCATTTATTTTTATCATTAATATTATTATTAACTTTATCTTGTCACCCAGAATAATTATCCATATTGTATTAATCAAGCATAAGTGTACATGAAGACCTAGAAATCTTAACATTAAAAATTGTTGTGAAAGTGTGAAATCCCCTACACAATTACAGGTGTTGAAACCAATATAATGGCCGAAATCCGTAGATTATAGAAGTCATTAATATACTGACAACCAGAGCAACACAATTGTACTTTCAGGGTGAATGTGTATATGTGTAATTAAAACTATAATCAAATCGGTGATATGTTGTAATATTTAACTAGATTTGTAAAAAAAATCAACTAAAGTGATCTGAATTAAAAAAATTTGTATGTCTGTAAATGTTCCAATAGGTATTAAAATTGAAATAAATTGCCACAAAATATAAATTCTCATAGCTACAGATGAAAGCTCTCCAATTACAAATTTAATGTGCACTGAAAATTGTAAACAAAAAGTAAAAGTCATGACTAAAATAACAGTATATTCTACTGAACTGAGCAGAGATGAGGCCTCAAAAATCAAAAAAGAGCATAAACTAGATATATAAAGAATAGCTTCAAAGGCTATATAAAATTGCTCATAAACAATGAATAATAAAACTCGAGTATAAGAAGTGTAAACTCACTTCAAAAAGTTGAATAATAAAAATTTCACCAAATCAGCTGATATAAAAAGAACAGTAAAAGTAAATCTGTTAGACATATGTGCACAAAATATTATGTCAAAATAAGATGCATCGAAATAGATAAATCATATGGCCATTAATCCTTATTATAATACTATCATTAAACAATCATATATCAATGGATTCATAATTGAACACGAAAATAATAAACAAACACAAAATAATGAGTAAATGTGGACTAAATAGAGTATATAATGTATCAAAAATGTTCACCTTATATCTACAGCAAAATATAAAAATTTTCCCTTGAAAACAATGTATTTAAAACGAACTAAAAAAATCACTACTATTATCTATACATATAAAAGAGTACTTCCACTCACTCACTCACTGACTCATCATCGCACAGCAAAATCTACTGGAGCCACTGACTCGAAACTGGGTCAGATTATAGAACATATAGTGTAAGCACCCCCTAAGAAGCGATTTTGCGAAATTCACCCCCCAAGGGGGTGTAGGGGACAAAATGTGATTTCACAAAAACCTTCATATCTCAAAGAAAAAAACAGATATACGTACAATTTTTGCTTTAAAATATAGCTAATTTAATTATCTAAAAACCAATTTCTGGAATTTTAGAAGTTCGGTCCCCAAGGGGGGAAAGGGGGCAAAACGTGATTTCACATGCGCAAAACGTGGTTTCACATACTCCTATATATCTCAAACATAAATGGGAAATTTTTGCTCTAATATATAGCTAATACAAATCCCTAAAAACTAATTTCTGGAATTTTCGAAATTCAGCCCCCAAGAGGGAAGGAGAGGGGGCAAATTGTGATTTGAAATCATCCTTTATATCGCAAAAAAAAAAAAAAAGATATATGTGAGATATTTTTGCTCTAAAATATAGCTCCCATAAATACATAAAAACTAATTTCTTTAATTTTAAAAATTCTACCCAGGTGGGGCGGGAAAGGAGGGCTATGGGGTAAAAAAATAGAAATATAGTTAGACCCTTCAAAATTGGTACAGATAGGTTTTAGAGACCTGCGAGTCAAATGAGGATATTTTTGAAAGTGTAAAGTTATTAGGAGGGGCAGAAAAAATAGAGTTAGACCGTTCAAAATTGGTACATAAAAGTTTTTGATACCTAGAAATCGATTGCGGATATTTTTGAATTTGTAAAGTTATTAGGAGATGCGGGAGGAGGAGACGAAGGGGCAAAAAATATTAATAGAGTTAGTTCAAAATTGATACATAGAGGTTTTTGATACTTACAAATCGATTGCGGATATTTTCGAATTTGTAAAGTTATTAAATTGGTACATGAAGGTTTTTGATGCCTACAAATCGATTGCGTATATTTTCGAATTTGTAAAATTATTAGGATAGACGGGAAGGGAAGGTGAAAGGGCAAAAATATATAAATAAGAGTTAGAGCGCTGAAAATTAGTGTTGTTAGGTTTTGAGGCCCGATAAATCGATTGCGGATATTTTTGAAAGTACAGAATTATTACGAAAGGCGGGAAGGAATCGGGCGCAGGGGTAAAAATAAAGAAATTAAGATAAAATGTTGGAAATTAGTACTGTTAGGTTTAAAAGCCCGAGAGAACGACTGCGAGTATTTTTTAAAGTCTAAAATAATTAGGAGGGGCGGGAACGGTAGGTGAAGGAGCATTCGAACCTTGCGCGCCTGTCTGCTCTGCCGCAGGCAGTGGTGGCCCGAACCGATTATTCCACTGATGGGAGGTTTTTTTTTTTTTAAATTTATGTTTTTTCCGTACAATAATATAGTGATTCATTAAGAGTGTTGAATATAAATGCGCGTGCACTGCGCACAATTGCCTGCGCTGCCAAGGGCAGTGGGGACCCGTTGAGACATTTTTTCCAATCACATTTTTTTTTTCGCATGATAAAAATTGATGCAATTTTGAGAATTCATTAACTATAGTGATTCATTTAAAAATAGTGACCAGCGAAGCGGGCGTAGCCTGCTAGTTAGAATATAAACAAAAACTCAGATGAACCTGAGAAAGATATTTATTTCTCTTTTACAAAAAACAATCAAGCAGTCCTTTTTTATATAAATTTATATATTTATCTTTTTTCTTATCATTGAACGATCACGCTTAATATTTATTTTTGTATGAAAATGAACGATTTTTTTTAAAGCATGAATATATCTAAATAAAGAACCGAAAAGGTATTTTATTTCTTAGTAATCTTCAAAACCGGCATTTGCAATGTCTGAAAGAGGAGGGAGAAGAAGATTATAATAATAGTGACAGTTCTTAAACATTTATCTAATTGAGAACTAAATTCTATATTCTACTTCAATTATGCTCAAACTTTTAATTAAAAAACTTAAGTACTTAAAAAAAAAAAAAAAAATCACAGAAATGTTTTAAAAATGGCATGTTTTTCTTATTTATTTTCTTTTATTGTAACTTGTACTAATTTTTGTATGCAAATATTTTAATAAATCTGTTTTGTTTTCCAAGTTTAATTTTTAATTTTATTTATTTTTATTTATGTATTGTTAAAGTTGATAAAAGGAATGTTACAGAATATGTTTAAAAATTGTAATATATTATTTTTTACTTGCATTTGCATATTATCCAAGTACTTAAACCATAATATTATATTTTTTAGGCATGACAAAAAATCCAGAAAATCCGGAATCGCCGCGGTCCTGATAGAAAAAAAAAGTCTTACTTTACTGCTCCTCAATCAAATTTTCACTCACAATCTATCGTTTTAAATGTAAACAAACTTCGTTTCTGTCTGAGCTTATAACTAAATCACGTACATGCCCTTTCCTTTGATTTGCTAATGTTTAATAACGTTATAACAGGCGAGAACGCCAGTGAACCATGGAGCATAGACCTGACCATGGAGTTTGTTTAATTTTTTTTTTTTTGAGCGGTTGCCGCAGATGTCAGCAGGTGGTGTCAGATGAGTGTTGTGCTGTCGCTCTCTGATTCGCTGAAAAGGAGGGTGTGTAGTTTTGAATATGAAATTAACTTCTGCTATTTAAGATGTGAAGCTAGCATTACTTGTGGCTTGCATTTATATTTTTTTTTCGAAGTTAATGCTCGGCGTTTGCTTCGGCAACGCTTTAGTACTTTTAATAATGAAGTTTTTTTTTTGCCATGAAAGCGATGTAGTTTTTCTAGTTTAATATCAGTAATACATCATGCTGGCAGTTTAATTTTCTGAATCAATTTATCTTTACTACAGTTTGCTTTAGATAAGTAATTTAATGAAGTTTGTTTTTTTAAATCTATTATGAAGCAGCTTCCCTCTAAATTTGAATATTAATGTTTATTTATTAGCTCTTTAAATTTCTACTGTTAAGTTTAGTAATGTTTTTTATATACACTTATGTTAAGTTTTATTGTTAATAAACTTCATTATGTTTTTAAAACTTTCTGTCATCACTTAAAACATAATTTTACATACATATTGGTTTCTCCAACTTTCATAGACATCAGATATACGATAGCTTCCAATGCTTTCTATCTGCTTAATATTATATATATTAGATTTAGGTTTATAAAGTTTTTTAAACCTATTAGGTCCCGACGATTCTGGATTTTTGGCTTCATACTGTACAGTTTTATACTAGATTTTTATTAAAGTGCACTGTTTTTTCTATTGTTGAGCACCATTTATAAGACGGTTGTATGGTTTAAGACCGATTGACTAAACTAAGGTCCAAGGCCTGCATGGAATGTCCTCTGTGCAGATCTTTCTAAGGGATCATAGCTCGTACTCACAGAAGTTTCAGAGTATACCACAGACAACTCTGAACGGATAGATTGACAGTGACCTACGATTGAACCCAGCACCTTCAATCTTCTAAGCCTTGAGAGCAGAACCTCTCAAGCAATGGTGGGAAAAAAAAAATAATAATAAGAATTTTTGCATGAATATTTTATGTATTTTCTATTAAATATTCAAGTCTTTAATAGTGGGACAAAATATCTGACATATAAAACAAAATAATAAATACCACACATTAAATAATGCATATTATACATTGAATAACAAATGTCTTATTTTAATCAATAACATACCATTCTGAGTTAGCTTAGTAGAACACACTAATGAGCTGATATAAAAGCAATCCTTTGAACTCAGACACAGACCATTTGCTGATATAATATTGTTTGAACCTTTAGTTGGAGTAATTGGAGAGGTAGCTAAATATTTTTCCAAATCTGAACGTGTTGACGGCAAATTCAAGTAATTTATATCACAGTCATCATATCGTTTATAATCAATCTAAATCAATAAATATGTACATTAGGCAGGTAATTTCAATCATCAGTGAGGGTTTATTATTATTTTTTTTTTCCACAAGAATATATTTACCTTATAAACTAAAAGCTCATGTAGTTCATCTTTCAAAGTAGTTCCATTTTCCTGCATTAGCTTCACAAATGATACAGCAAATGCTTTCTCTGCCCGATCCTTTGCTGAAAAAAATCAATATTATAACTCAATCTAATTAAAAAAATAATAATTTTTCATCTCTTCCCTTGTTTTTTGCATTGTACTAATCTGATAAGGAAAAAATAAAATTTATCAAATGCCAAACTTTTGAAGTTAAATTTGAACTTTTCTTATAATAATTTTACTTCAGTTAGATTTTTGTGGATCTGCAACATTCGTTGATGAATAAGACTGACTGAGGAGGAGGCACGGGGGGATTAAATCAAAATTCCAAAAATATGTTAGTTTTAAAAACTAGAAAGCATTGGAACTTTTTTTTCCATGCCTCTTAATGATATATAAGATTCTGTCCAAATATTAAAAAAAAAAAAAAAAGACATGATTTGAATTACATATATATATATATATATATATATATATGCATAAAATAATGGTGCAGTTTTTAAGATAGAATTACAAACACAAGGTAAATTCCATGGATATAAACATATTGTATAAATGTGAGTAAAAACTAAAAAATTACAATGAAAGCAGTAAATTAAGCCTTAAAAATTTTAAACCTTAAATAGAATTTATTAAACTAATTATTCTTTTATTTACAAAGCATTCCTTAACTTAATCACTTATTAACTTGAACTTAGAAGACAATTTTTGCTATTGACCACATATCATTGTTACTATCATACACAAACAACTATTTGTAATATTAATTTAGAAATGTTGGAAGAAAAAAGTTCTGATTACCATATTTTCCCATAATAACAGTGCAAGTAGATACTTATTTTTATTTATAGAACTAGTTTAACGCTGCACTGAGAATAACGCCGCACTTTTTTTAAAGTATCATAGAAGCAAGCTTATCAGTATGGAACATTTATAAGTGTTCAAATGGCAAAAGTTCACATCTGAACTGTCATCATCGGAAGACACACTAGAACTTGCGGTAATCCCATTGGCACTATTTTGAGAAAAATCGGTAATTTCTGCTTTTAGAAAGGCTCTCTCTAGTATAGGTTTCAGAATTTTATTCCACAAGTTCAAAATCCACTCGCAAACTTCGGTATAAGTTGCTTAACACATCCAGCCTCCTTTCATGAACATATGATTTTCTGCCGACATCCACAATACTCACAAGGAAAGTCTCCATAGGCGCATACATAAAAAATTACAGAATACGCTCCTTGTGTGGTAATGTATGATTATAAAAAAAATTCCGGTGGAATCAATATATATCGTCCATAAAAAATTATTGAAAATATCCGATACTTGGCTATTTATCGCTCGTTGGCGACACAATGAAAACTGATACAAAACTTTTTTTTGATAAATACTCATTACAGAAAAACGATTTCCATACTCTTTGTACTAAACTAGTTTAAGAAAGTTTACTTTAAATACACATTTATGACTACAATTTTGTCATATATATTTATAAATAAACTTAAATATCAAATTATACAACCTTTAATTCAACGTCAAATACTTAAACAGCTTAAGTTTTACTTGAGCTTTAAATATTATGGACAAAGTAAAACAGCACGCACGTTTATTTATATTGCATAATAAATTAAAAAGAGCGTGCATAACAATTTGGAAATGAAATTATAGTAAACGGCAATCACTTATCAGTGCGCTATTTTGTGTTTTCGGAAAATACTGATTTCGCAAGCAGTAGTTTAGATCAAAATTCAAATGGATAAATATAATTTCAAACTTAAATTTAAGTCTCAAATTTCAGTATAGATTACACATTAATATTGAAAATTTATACCTTTATTATAATTTACTTAAAAATAAATAAATAAATAAATAAAAATACATTTGTATAACTGCAATTTTTTAACTGTGTATCTTTTGTTAATTTATTCAAACTTTAAACTAAATTTTAATGGAAAATTGTAAAGAATTAAAGTTTTTAACCTTTTAATGAGTTAAAATAATCATCATTGATTTGGAGGGGGAGTAAAACAAGTCTTTGGATTAGAAAAAATGCACAAATATATAATATATATACATTTGTACGAGCATCATATGCAATGTTATTGAAGGATACTTCGTTAGAAGATGTAATTCCACCCCCCTCCCAAGAAAAAACTTTATTTCTTCCCTTTTTCCTTACGATTAGTTAGATTTTCTATTTGTTTTTCTAAATGATACAATTTACATTTTTTTTTTTTTTTTTCGTGTTTAAACTTTGTTTGGACACATTTTAAACTGCGACATGGATTTCCAGAATTCACATTATGCTAAGTAATTTACAGCCTTCTTATAGTACCAGGATGTATATATACTTTTATTTTGCTGTTTCATATCTTTAAGAGGCAATTCAATATTATACTTATTTCCATCAGAATTTTGCGATATTTCTTTAGACGAAGGATATGCATTATAAGGAATGCCTTCAAATTTTTCATAACTTACACACTCATGTTGTTTTTTAAATATTTCAACAATTTTTTTTTTCTAATTTCTTCTTTTGTAACATTTGTGAGTGCCACATATATTTTTTTTTCCATGTATTGTTTATACAGCATCCAAACAACATCGTACATGCTAATTTCCAACGACATTTAATAAAATAGTCTTTAATAAAAAAATAAATTTATCATTATAATTGTAAAATTCATTTTAAACTTTTAACTAAAAATAAATATTTGAAACTTGCAAAATACAGAAAACTTTTCAATTACCAATGAAAAAAGATATGTATAACTTAAACGTGCATTTGACAGCAATTTAAATATAAACTCACAAGATTTAAAAAAAAAAAAAAGATTTTTCAAAGCTAAAACGAAATATTTTTAATAAAAGACCACATGCACATGCTGTACAAGCTTGAATGATAAACAGGTAACTATTTCATTGGTTAATTTCAAACTATAATTACTATAATGCTATTCGGAAAGATTTGTTTTGCAAGAAATTCTTAAATGCGTTTGGAGGGAAAGGATGTTGCTTGCCAAATCGCGTGCACTTTGTCTTTTTGCAACAAATATTTGAAAGTATTTTATATTTTTGTAGCTTTTTTAGTGGGATTCCGCCGATAAATGTGACTGATCTTTTATTACCTATGTAAGCAGTATCGCTGTAATTTTTTTCACAATATTCTGTGTATGCACTTTAAGGAGACCTTCCTTGTCAGTGATGATGCATATGAGCTTTAAATACTCAATTTATGTATGAATCCAAAGGTTGCAAAATTTTAGTCAACCCACAAGGTACTATTGCCAATCTTGTTTCTTCTGACCCAAGACATTTTTTTTCTGTCTTGTCTGAAAGGTGTGTTTTCATTGAATCCATGATAAGTAGACAGTTTTTTTGGAAAATGAAATTCGGTCTTTTTCTCCAACATTTTTCTGCTCTCTCCTGTATAATGTCTTGGTTCATCCAACCTTTTGGATTTGCATTAATGCACTATGGTAAAGCTGTTTCTCATTCCCTGTTGTAACTATAGGGACAGACTTTACACCAACAAAATCTGCTGAATGAGATGCAGGCATGTTGAACGATATGGGGACTTCAACCCCATTACCTATCTCCGATGGCTTCCAGTGCAAAATTCTTAATATCTTCTTTCGCAAACTTTAAAAATGAAATTTTCTTTTCCAGGGGTTAATACAGGTCGATTTTACTACCGCTTATCGGCACCTACATAAAAATCGACCTGACAAAAACGGTACCTTCACAAAAATCGGCCTGGCAAAAACACTACCTTCATAAAAATCATCCTGGCAAAAGCGGTACCTGCACAAAAATCATATGTCTAAAATCAGTACTTTCAGAAAAATGGTAGTTACCCCCGCAAAATTTGACATTTAAATGATCGGCATTTTCAGAGAAAAGTAATTGATTTGTACATTTCTGTTGATGTAATTCACAAAACAAAAAATCATACAGAATGTTGGTTTGAAGTCGCACACTAACATATGTTACGTGTTAGAAATGACGTAGCTTAAGTAAACAAAACAATCTTTGCATGTGTAGGTACAGACACACTCCAGAGGTGTGGCCACAAAGTACTGTTTGCTAATTCATCAGGTGGTTTGACATTTTGATGACTGTATGGGGATGTATCTATTTTCCCTGGTGCAGATGAAATTCAGATATGGAGCGGCTACTAGCGCAACTAAAAACAACTTCTACTAACATTCTCTCTACTGTTTCTGTTTACTTCAGAGAAGAATGCGATTTGGCTCTTGTTCTGTCAAACTTTGAAAATATAGCTAACAAAGGTAAGTAAAGAAGTATAGTAAAACAGCTAAACTTAATTTTTATTTTGTTTTTGTTTTGATATTGCATAAATTAATGTGTGCACATATTTTTCAATTTTTTCTCTTAAATTGAAAGCTATAATAATGAAAAGGAGATGTCCAGTGACAGGTGGCTTTTCACATAATAATCTTTATTATGTGAAGCGTTTATGAGCTTCCGATAGTTTAGGAACAAAGTCAATAAAGACATTTTTTCGAAGTGAAAAGGAATATGTTGTGGATACGGAACGATTTGATGAAAATGAGTCTATTAGAGATGAAGAAGTTTGTTTGGTAGATGAAAATGCAACATCTGATGTGGGTAAAGCCAATTCTGACACCAGTGAAAGAGATGGAAATAATTCTAACAAAAAAGAAATTGAAGTAATGTTAGAAGAGGAGGATAAAATGCATGATAAAGGTAATGCATTATACAGGAAAAGAATATTGTCAGCGAAAATATTGCTGTAAAGCATTTGCCATCTTCAAGTAAGGAGAATCCTGCTAATAATTTAGAACAAATGTCTAATAAAAAAATAAATGTTTTGACAAATGTTTCAAAGTATGAACATATGAGACATTGAATTTATTACAGCCCTTCAGCTGAAGGTTTCTTATGTAAAATCTGTTCAATTATAAATACAAAGGGTTGCTGGGTTTCTTAAGGAGTGAAGTTCCATGGTCATCCTACAAGATCTATTCAAACTCACGAGCACAGTAAAATACAATAGAATTCGTTAAGTGCTCTTCAGTTGTCAAGAGTATCTAATGTATACCAACAGGTTAAATGAGGTGCTTGTAATGAGATGGATAAAAAAATAAGAACATAGAAAAATTGTTATGAAGAAATTTGTTAAAGTTATTTATTTTATGATTAAGAAACAATGGGCAATCAATGTTGGACAATTTTGAAAGTATAATTCAGTTTTTGGGTCATGATCTTGGTGATCCTGAGATTAAACTACATCTGGACACATGTAAAAAAAATGCTGCCTATTTATCTCATTATTCTGTTCAGAATGTACTTGGATGCATTGCAGAATATATAGAAGAGTCATCAGTGGCAGAGTTAAAGTTATGTCATGCATTTACACTTTTTGCAGATGAGAGCAAAGATAAAGCTCAAAGAGAGCAGTTAGCTTTAATTGTTAAATTTAAAACAACAAATGGGGCGGGCAAAGAAAAGTTTTTGGGACTCGAGAATTTAACCGAAATTGATGCTGCTAGCATAATGCACTCAATTGAGCAATTCATGTTAGAGAAAGATATTGTTTTGTTAAAATGTCTATTTGTTTCCTTGGAGGGTACAAATGTTATGAGTGGTGACCTCACAGGTTTGCAGCAAAAAATAAAGCACAAGTCTCCACATTACATATACATAAACTGTCGAAACCATCATTTGGCACTTGTATTTACCCATTTGTTCAATAAACATAGCAATTTAAAGAGTGTGGATACACTGTTAATATCTTTATAGAAGATGTTCCATTATAGTCCACAAAAATATTCTATTCTAAAGAACATTCAAGAAAATGTTTACACTTTAGAATCTTTAAAGATGTTAAAGGTTTCAACAACTAGATGCTTATCACATGGACATGCATGTGTTAGAGTAGCATCAAGATTCATAGATATTGTCGAAACTCTAGATGCAATTTTTGAAAAGACCAAAGAGTCTGAAGTCAAAGGGGTTAGAGAACAACTCTTGTGTCCAGATGTCTTTTTGACAATTTTATTTTTAGCAAATTTATTAAAAATCATAGACAGGTTAAACTTGTGGCTACAGAAAGAGACAATCAACTTCAGCTGTATCAATGATAAGGTGCAAGCAGTCAAAAAGATGCTGAAGATTTATGTGGAAATTTACAAGAGGCAATTTTTTTTTTTTTTTTTTTTCTAAAAGTTCTGAATTCTTAGAATTTGCAGAAAATGTTACTTCCTTAAGACGAAAACTAAGGAAAAATCCAACATCCTACACTACAGATATACTAGCAGAGTTTAAGGAGAATTTTGTTTGCCCTTTTATTGAGGATTTCAAAAAGGAACTGAAATTTGCTTTTGAAGTTAAGGATGATTCTCCATTAGCAGCATTTGACGTATTTGTTCTAGAGATAAAAAAAGCCACAATCTATTTGATTCAGGTTTAATTGAAAAAAGTGGTCAACTTTAATATCTTACTATGGACAAAAGAAAATAGATAATTTCCAAAATAATATTACAGAATCAGACTCAATTATTAATGAAATGGAATCAAAAATTGAGTTGAAACTTTTTGAAAGGGTAATTGAAGAAAGTAGGCTCACTTTTGACACTGAAAAGATGGAAAAAGCAAAAATACTACTTTGAAAAAATGAAAAAGAAAAGGTAAACCTGTGTCAGGAGAGAAAAATTACACCTCTAGATATGATAAATATAATGGAGAGAAAGGCCACTATTTGGCGTGAATTTCCAAATCTTATGAAGCTACTTACCCTTAGTGTAATAATACCATCATCAACAGCTTCTGTAGAGAGACTATTTTCTAGGATGAATTTAGTATGTTCAAAATTGAGAAAAAGTATTTCTACAAAATTGCTAAATTTCCATCTAATGGCCATCTTTAATAGCCCTGAAAAGTTGTCTGATGATCAAATTGATCAAATTGTCAACATATTTAAAGATTCTGCCAATCGCAGGATAACCCTTTAAGAAACACAATCATTTTCTATCTTATTATTCATATTGATTTGTAGATATAAATAAACTTTAATCAGATATAAAGCCTAATTAAGTGTTAAATATGTATTGTATATAAGATTAATTGCAAACAAGTATTGTATTTGTAAACAAATAATTTTGATGGTGCCTTTATTAAAAAAAAAATATATATATATATATATATTTCTTTTCTTTTTATTTCTTTGCTTAGTTTGGAACTTTTTTTTTTTTTTTTCCTTATAGTGAAAAAGAGTACGCTACAATTTTTCAAAAAAATAAAAAATTTTGTTAAAAATTTTCACAAAAATAGGTATCAAGTTTGAAATCCTGAATTGTCCCCAGTTTTCTTCCCAGTCATCCAGCAATTTCTGGCCAGTAGTTGTCTAGGTTCTCATAATCAGTTTAATTCTTTTAATAAAACCAACGGTTGCACCATGATGGTCCACCTCTAAAACTGTCCAGACCTTCGTCTTTACCTCCTTTACTCTATTTTCATCAAAACAGTTAATAAAGAGTGGCCGTTTTCCCTTTGATTCTCAATCCCTTTTTAAAAATATGGCCAGGCCATTATGCTTTAGGTTTGCAATGCTAGGCTTCTTTCTTTCTCAGCATTTTCAATAGCACTTCTTCCTGCTTTTGCCTCTCTCTTATACATTTTTCAACAAAATTCAGCTCTCCTCCTGCTTATCTATTACTGTTCACTTTTGCTGATGTAATGGCCTTCAATTTAAACTTTGCCCAGGGTTGCCACTGAAACAAGAGAATGAAATTCTCTGACTTTTCCAGGTGTGTTCTAAGAAAATTTCAGTCTAGCCATATATTGAGCATTGGCTATGTTGAGGGCAAAATAATTATACTACTACTTGAAAACACAAAAAATTCATATGACAAAATTTACATACAATGATAGAATCTGTAGCTTATAAGAGAAATAAGAAATTCCTTTCATGAACGGAAAGAAACACTGGGGATTTTTAAAAAAATGACGTAAGATAAGAAAAAAACTGAAAAATGACCAATGTTGGCAGAAAAGTTGTTTTTTCTTTAGCAATCATCATATGAAGATCCCTGATTTTTCCAGATTCTGGCTAAAATATTCAAATTCCCTGATTTTTCTGGTCAATTTTCAAGTTCCCTGACTATTCCAGGTTTTCCAGATTCTCCAGGTAGCATGGCAACCCTGTTTGCTGTATAACTTCGGTGCTTAGAATTAACCGTAAACATAATGGAAAATAGTCAATATCATGTCTACAAAGCTCTATATGCTAATAAAATCGAAATAAGGATATGAACATGAAGTAAAAGCAAGTTGAGCTGTTGCCAAACACGAGTATGTAATTTTTTTTTAACGTTGAAAAATATTACCTCAAATTCACCTCATGAAGTATTATAATTAACTTAACACTAAAATACAACCTTTTAAGACTCCATGTTTACTTGGCCAGAACATTTTTGCCGGGGCACCCCACCTTTATCAACGGCAGGCTAGACCGACAACAGCGCCACATGCTTAAAAGTATCGGGGGCCAGGTGAAACAGGGTAGGTCTGAGACTTCAAGCACCAGTTTGCCATTGATAAAGGTGGCGTGCCCCGGCGAAAACATTCCAGCCAAGTAAACATGGAGTTTTAAAAGGTTGTATTTTAGTGTTAAGTTAATAGAGTAACATAGTTATCCATAGTCAGGATTAGCACTGGCGATGATTGAATTAGGGAGAAAATGGGAGGAGTTATTCCTTATATGGAATGGAGAGCTACTGAAAGAGAGCCATTGTGATTGAATGTGATGCCAGATCAAAGAACTGTTTTCTGTTCCTGAAAAAAGCACTGTTTATATACATCCTGATGGGTTTCCACCATGCAAGACTTTTTTTTCTTTTCATAGGCACGAAAATAGATCATGGATTAATGTTTTGTTTTTTTTTTTTTTTAACCAGATTTATTTATTTATTTATTTAAGCAATCAGCTGTAACTTTGGGACTATTTAGCCACATTTCTGTTTCCAAACAGGAATAATTTTTATTTAACACTGCACCGTTATTACCGGAAAATACAGTACTAAAAAAGATTGGTAAAATATTTTGAAAGCAATGTAAATCCAAAATATATGCATAATTTTATTTGCAGTTGTGTTTTTATTATCTTGTTCTTACTGAATAAATTATTTTAAAACTGTTTCTAAAAATATAATACGCCTACATAATAAGCAAAGACAGGTAAGACAACTGAATTTAATACATTACCATAAAAACGAATCTAAAAAAACTTTTAAAAATAAATTTTAAATACCCAACACAGATGTATTTTACTATCAAAAGGAAGGAAGCAGAACAGCATAAAGAAATAAAAGAAAAGAAAAGTGGTTACCATCATTTGAGGATCTGTGCTTAAAGGTAAACTTTAAATGAGCACCATAAAATTCTTCAATTGGTATAGCAATCTATTAAATGAAAAATAAATTTTCAGTCTGTTTGTTTAGAATACATTTTTCTCTTATTGATTAAATGGATGCATAAAAGGTAGAAGCTAATCTAAAAATATAAATTCTGTTCCTTTAAAATATTTCTCTCAATCAAATGACTCACACATTAAAAATCAATATATCAATTACAACTGTTACATCAAGGGTTCATGCCTGTTAACAGTTATTACCAAGTCATCAAGAAATGTCACTAAAATTAGACATAGGTAATAAATTTGTCGCCAATATATATTTATATATATACAAGGCAATGTCAGAGGACAGCATAGCACAAGAACAATTCTTTAACTACATTTCTTGCGACCATGGGAGCCTCTGCGCAAGTGTGAACTGAATTAATCTCTTGTTAAAATAGGGGTGGTAACCCTAGTCATTGAGAAAAAATAAGTGATAAGGGAAACACCGAATGACTGGATGTTTACCAAATCCCAATCTGTCTGTCAATTTCTCACCCCACCAAGCCTTTGGACTCATCATCGCTGCTAGTCTTAGGAAACATGGTTACACTATAATTGGACAGTCACGTGATTCAACACAAAGATACCTCCCCGCCCCCCAACCTCCCAAGGTCTCTCTGAGTGCATTTCAAAGCCCAATTTTCAAATTTTAATTAGCTGTTTTTTAATTAATTAAAATGTGAAAATAATAACCTAATATTGCTTTAACATTAGATATTTAAATAATAGCTTTAAATTTAGCTGTTGCCAAAAAAAGTTTACGAGTGTTTACGACCATGCTCTGTATGGGTTACATCAAAGTGGGAGAGAATGGTTTTATGAAATGCATAAAGTTTTAATTAAAATTGGGTTTAGAAAATTATCATCTTGTAATTGTGTTTATCTTTATGAAACAGGGATAGTGCTTCTTCTTTATGTTGATGATATTGTAATTTTTGGAAAAACCTAAAAACCTTATAGATAAAGTTTTAATTTTATTAAAATCTAATTTTTATATAAAAGAAATGGACAGAACTAGAAAATTGTTAGGGGTCGAGTTTGAGGACATTCCATCTGGAGTAGTAATTCACCAATCCAATTATATTAATGAAGTTTGTAAAAGATTTTCTAAGTTTAAAATTCCCAGGCATTTTTCACATAATATTCGTTGGCGAAGTCACCGAGTCTGCAAACGCAGATATAACAGGCGAGACAATAATAATCGTAGCACAACTCCATAGACCACAAAATTTCAATTTAGTGAAAAATTATGTGAAAAATGCCTAGCTGGTTGTCAGCCAGGGTAGCTCAGTGGTAGAGCATCCATGCGTTAAGCGGAGGTGCCCAGGTTCGATTCCCGGCTCTGGTATTTTTCACATAGTTGGTAAATAAAAATATCAACCTTTACACTCCAATTTACTTAAAATGAATATTCACGATTGATGAATTCATGAATAAAAATTTCTAAATAGATATTTAGTATTTAAAATTGGGCAAGAAAGCTGTCAGATAGAAATGAAATAAACTATTTACAGTTTTTGATTACAATAGCTTAAAATTAAAGTGTATGTGTTATTTTTGCATAAATTAAAAGTAGTATGCAATGATGTTTATGTTGCAGTAAAAATATAAAGTGTGTACTTCTACATGCTTGTCTACCATTTTATGTTTTTCGATATTAATTTTCATTGTTTGCTTGAATCCTAGAACCCTATCTGTTTATTGGTTCTCATTCTACATTATATTTATTTGTAATAAAAAATAAATAAATAAATAAATAAATAAATTAAATTAAAAAATTAAATTGAAAAATAAGTACACATACACAAACATACAAAAAATGAAGGTTACAGAAAATTCATTCTAATACCAAAATACTAAATTTGCATTTGTATGCAAAAATATGTTTAAATTAATATTAAAAACTGTGCAAAAAATGCCTTACATACTTTTATTGTTTCCATCCATTTAGGCTTATCTTCATGATAATAAATTACACTTCTATATTCATTAATAGTGTCAGAACCACATCCTAAACTAATAACATCCTGAAAAATAAATAAAATAATTAATTCTTTAATGTCAGCTATATATTAAATATGCATCATTATTTGATTTTTAAAGTAAAAGCATATTGTTGCTTCTTTGGAATATTGTTTTCTGTGGTTAATTTAACACAAAGTTTACATTCTGTTCATCTTTTTGTTTTTTAATTTTTTTTCTCTCTCTTTTTCAACAATATATTCTTTACTTTTTATAACATATGCGTATTTTTATGCTTGACAAAGAATTGTGTTAAAATTACCTTTTTTCCTTTCCAAAACATGGCACTAATGCTCATTATTATTATTACTATTATTATTATTATATGAAATGCGTCTTACAATTTTTATTCAGAAAGAATTCATCTAATCGCTTAGTAAAATAATTTTACATTTAGTGTCACATTTACTTATACACTAAAACTTATGTTTTAACGCAACAAAACATTTTTCTTAAGATATAAAAAAGTAAAAAATAAATACCATAATTATTTGGCCTTTCTCATTCAACACTTTGACTGATACTTCAATGTTACGATCTGATGATTTGGTCCCTTTTGTAAATTCACCATGAGATAATGTCAGGTATAAATCATTACGCACATCGCCTGGAACATACAAAACTCTCTAAGTGTTTCAGAAATTTAATTATGTACAGCAATAAAGTGATGAATGATCAGACTAATAAGTTAATAATAAGCACAAAAACTATCTTATTAAACCAATTATATTTGTAAACTAGCAGGCTACGCCCGCGTCGCTGGTCACTATATTTAAATAAATTTTCAAAATAATTGAATCACTATTTATTTTTTATATCACATTATAAATAAAAAATAAAATAATTACATTGAAATCACTCTAAATCTCGCTTCGAGTATCCACTGCCTACGACAGTTTCTTTTCTGCCTGTACTGCATCAGGTCCAGGTTCCCACTGCCTGCGGAAAGGTCTTTCCCAGGCACTTCAATCTGGGTATTTATCAACAATAGGCGGACCTGCTATTATTTAAGAACTACGATTTTAAAGATGTCAAGATGACTGCATCTCAGCATCTATTTATATACTATAATTTTTTCCAATAAATACCATAAATTAAAAAGAAAAAAAAAAAATCCTTTCAAAGGAATTAATTTAAAAATTTAAAAATAAGAAGTTGTTATACTATAAAAATTACACATTATACATAAACCTAACTGTTATAAATAATTTTTTAACTTAAAATTTCATACACTTAATTTTTTTCTACTGCATTACCATGTGATTTTCAATAAATATAATAAATTAAAAAAAGATTTTGCCTTCAAATGAATGAATTAAATAAATAAAAAATAAATAACATAATAACTGCTGCTAAGATATGCAGGCAATTGAAATGAAAGAATAAATTTTAGAAAAATGAAACAAAGAAGCCGATGATTAAAATTGAAAAAAAAAATAATAATAATAATTCAAAAATAATAAATTTAAGGTAAATTTTACTAATTTTACTAAAACAAACAAAAAAAAAAAATAAGGTCAACTATGCCAAAAGTATGTTTGTAAGACAGTGCATTTCTGGTACAATCAACGTGATTCAATGATTCTATTCTAATAATGATCAAAAACAAGAATTTTTCTTTTTAATGGATTAAAAAAAATAAAATGATTAAACAAAATAAAATTTTTTACTTCAATTAAAAAAAAAAAAAAAAAAAACTCAAATTCTCATAAATTATGTAACATAATAATGCTACCCGATTTTCCCCAAGATTTTTTTTTTTTTTTTGTAAAATTTCTGTTTATATGTCTATGAATGGAAAGTCTTTGCTTAATAATATTTTATTTTAAGTGCACATAATGTAATTATGATCAACTGAATGTAACAGAAAATACATAAATTGATAAAGTATATTTTAGTACATCATAAACATTCCCAGACAGCACAAAAAGCTTACATCATTTTTAAGCTTGATTAATCAAGTCAAGAAACTTGCATGAAACTTCATGCTTCAAGGCTGTAAGTTTAATGCAAGGCAAGATCAAGCCTTCAAGTTTATATGAGTCAGCTTGTTTCAAGCTGAACAAATGAAAACAAATGAAATGCTTGACAAAAATTAAACATGAACCAAATACACTCTCAAAAATCTGCTCAGCTTAAGAACAGAGATTGTGTAGATTCTCCCTCTCTCTCTAAACTAGTATTGTAATGTTATAAAGCATTAAAATGTAAATTTCAACATTTACATCAGTTGTGATGTACAGGTTCCTCGAATTTATAGATCTTAGGAGTGTGAATTTCTGAGAGTGTACACTGTAAAAAATATGTCCTATTTGCTACCAGAAATTCTCTGTAATTACAAAAAATACGTTTTGACAACATAATTTTTTCATAAAATACGCATATTTTCTCAAATTACAGAGAATTTCTGGTAGCAAATTTACAGCGTACTGTAATACTTGTCAAGTACTACAAGTACTTATAAAAAAGCACTTTGTATGAAATTACATATTAGTATAAAAACATTACACAAATATAAAATTACACATTAGTATAAGAGCACTTTGCTTCCCACAGCATATAAGAATCAAATACTTGCAAAATTGACTTATAAAGTAAAAATTAATTTTTTAACACTTTAAAGTATTTATAAATCATTGTGTCTCATTAATTTATCAATAAAAAAAAATTACAATATAAAATAAGACAATTTATGCAACAGTTGAAACATAAAAGGCTGAAATCCTTCTCTTTTAAATGAAGTATTCGAGCCTGAATATACTGCACTTCTACGTTAAGTTGTCCTTGTTCAGTTGATTGAAATTTACTATTGATGTTAATACTGATGAGGAGCCAAAAAAAGCTTGAAACATTTATTTATGTTCTTTGTTTTACCTTATACGTATTTTAATATTTTAAACTGTGTTTTAAATTATTGTATAAACTGACTCAACTTATAATAGCAGGCGACTTGGCGTTGGAATATTAAAACAGGAATAAACTACTACGTCAGACATGCCAAAGAAAAATTATTGAGGTGCATACAGCTGTTTCGGTAGCCTAAAGCATACCGTCTTCAGTGCAAAAAGAAAGCATTGAAGACGGTACGCTTTAGGCTACCGAAACAGCTGTATGCACCTCAATAATTTTTCTTTGGCGTTTCTGACGTAGTAGTTTATTTCTGTTTTGACTCAACTTATATTGTAATTTATTTTTTCTTTTAACACTTTGATATATATTTATTTAATTAAAAATAACTAACTATAAACCTTAACCTTACTTCGTGCATGTCTTTAAATTTTTCGGCCGGGTACCCGGCTGAAAAATTTAACGACATGCACGAAGTAAGGTTAAGTTTTATAGTTATTTTTTAATTAATTGTAGTTTGTGCTTGATTTTATGTGTTTTTATTTATACTTATTTATTTTGAAATTTTAAAGTTGATTTTTCACTCTTAAATAGCTTTCAGAAAGAGCAAAACAAGCAAAACATAATTTCTAGCAACATAACAATTCTAGTCTTTGATCTTTCAATGTCAAGCAGTTTTCAAGCATGTAATATGTTTGATTAACAATGTGTGATTTTCCAAGCTTGAAGCTGGTTGGAAATATCTTTGAATTATCAACTTTTATGCAGCCATGTTAAATTCAATTGCAAATCAAGCTCAATTCAAGCAAATGTGCTGTTTGGGTTGTCATTTATTTTTAAAATAAAACACTTACCTGTTATTTAATAAAATGTCTAGAAGAAAATATAAGCTTCCATTAATTGTGTCACGTCAAAGCAGCATAACAAAAGAAATTTAATGAACTTATTTGGTAGTAATCATTTTAAAGGTCTAAAAAACAAATCTATGATATAAAAAAAAAAAAAAAAAAAAAAAACAATATTTTAGAGTGACACAGAAAAATGATAGATGTTGACTTTTTTAAGTTTCCTCATACAGTGAACTTATAATAATTTTTAAAAAGTACAAAATTATTTTAAATGTTACAGGAAAGTAAAACAGCAGAGAACAAAACATCTTTCTCGATTTCTTTCCTAAAGTCAACATCTATAGGAAATACTAATTTAAGATAAGGGAAGAAAACAATTTAATCTGAAAATTTACAAATTACATCAATAGAATCATTTGTGGAAAACGGCATCTAAAAGTGAAACGGCATCTACATGTGAAATATTTCTTCTAAATAACAAAATGGCAATACAATTATAATAATCAATTATTATTATTACTATTATTTCAATTCCAATTGTATTATGATAGAAGGGATATGCTGAAGTTCAAATGTGCAATTTATATAAAAAAAAAACTGAGGCTAAATATTTTGAAAGTTACCAAATACAGAAAATCATACATTAATGAAAATAATTATCATAAAATTAATAAAAAAATAATATAATTTATTGACACAATTTAGAATTGGATTTTAAAAATAAATAAATAAGGATTGTAATTTACCAGGTAATATAATATCTGGAAAACCCATTTTTCTAGCAATGGCAGTTGATGGTGTTATAAGATGTGGATTTTCTTCACGCACTTGCTTTATGTCGCCATGCAATAACTTTAAGCATACCCAAAGACCCTGTCCTCTATGTTCTTTTTGTGTCACTTCTTTAGAAGTCAAAACTTTTCGAAGTAAATTATCTAAAAAATCTCGCTCATTGCACCTAAAAAATTAAATATATATATAAATATATATACACACATATGTACAAATTTCCTTCTGACACCTGAAAGTGCATTTAAGCACTTACTATGTAACTAACTATGAAATCTTAAAATATAAATTAAAGATTGACTGAAATATCATTAAAATAAATGTACAGTAAGAGTTTTAAACTAAACTTTTTTCTTGTTTAATGCTGAAATATACTTCCTAAAGTTGTTCTAAAACGGGAAGGGAGGAGGAGGTGTTTAACTAGACAAAGTTTTATGAGATGTTTTACATGTTTTATAATCTGTTTTATAGGGAAATCAGCAGAATTTGCAAAATGTCATTTGGTATTGCATGATTATGAATTAAAAGGAATTTTTCACTTTTCTCTTAATGTATTGGATCTTGAGTTAAAAATATAGAATAAAAACAGCAAATTGTATATTTAGTGCATACCTACCTTTTCTTATGAAATAATTTAAGAATCTAGATCAATAACAAAATTGTTAATTGAATACTTATTTGCATCGCAGCTCCATGGTAAGCACAGTGAAAATTGTAAAGATTGAAACAGATGATGTTATTTTGGACCAGGGTTAAACACTTGTATTTTTAAGGTAACAATTAATTTGACAAAAAACACTAAATCTGGAAATGAAGGTTGGATTGCATACCTTAATAAGTAGGAGGTTATTTTGGCCACTCTTACATGATGAAACATCTCTGTTCTTCTTTTTTTTTTTTTTACTTTTAAAGTTCCCATTTCTGTGCTATTCACCAGGGATTTTAACACTTCCAATGACTTTCCATTGATTAGTAGATAGAATCTTTACATCTAATTGTCTTATTATGTTTGTTGCTTTTATGACTTATCTCTATCCTTAGAGTCAGCCAGGCACAACAGCCTGTTCAATAGCTATTTGTAAATTCAGACAAAAGTAATTTAGAACTAATTTATGTCAGCG
The DNA here is from genome assembly GCA_963930645.1 of Salticus scenicus. NCBI lineage: Eukaryota > Metazoa > Arthropoda > Arachnida > Araneae > Salticidae > Salticus > Salticus scenicus. The sequence continues at coordinate 346,766,654 of OZ005650.1, read as the reverse complement.
ACCTTTAATTTGAAAACTAATTTAACATAATTTATTTATTCTTTTTTGTAAACATCAAAACTTAATAACATGTCTTATCTCCTGAATAAATTAATCCTTGTTTATTTTATACTATTATTAAAGGAAATTATACTGTTTATTTTATAACATCATTAAGCATTTTATTTATTTTTTTATTGGTTAAATAATTTTGCTTTTAATTTATGTTTCATATCATTAAAAATAATTTATTGACTAAAGGTTTCAAAGAACATTATCAAAATTAATTTCATATTATAAATTTTGAACAGGTGTTGGGGTAAGCCCCACTGACTACACAAAGGTCCTGGGTGGTCTGTTCTCTGAGGGGTCTTTCTAAATAGTTTGTTGTAAGAGTTTTTAATTACATCAATTGTCATGTGAAAAGCTAAATAATTAGCTATATTCCCTAATAATAAAAGAAGACGTCTATCTGTCTCTCTGTCTGTCTGTGCATTTATACGTTCAGCCCCTATTGAAGGCAGAAGTACAAGAATTGGCATATGAATGCTCAGAAGCCTTTCTGAGGGGATGGTGAAAACATAATTTAAAAATTTTAATTAGTTCTGGAGATATTAATTAAAATGTCGACCTATGTCTAATAAAAAAACCAGTCAAAAAATGAGCCGATCGTATTTTTCACCCTCCAGTGCGTTCCTCAAAAGAAAAAGCAGAGAGAGAAAATTTTGCGCGTTTTTGTAAAGTAATCCCTGCTCAACGATTCGAGATATTGAAAATATGCCTGTACCATGAGAAAGAGCATTTATTACCGATTCTTACGGTACATTTTTTTTTTTTAGGTTTCAAAAGGGTCCAAAATTTCTCTTTTTCTCGATTGTCTTTTTTGAATCGCTTTATACAAAAAAGTAATTGTCCCATTTCATAACAACCAGTATATTCCGAAAGGTCATTTAATCCTCTTTTGAACCATATAAACATTTTAAGAAAATACGAATTAGCGATCCATATTTTTAGATTTTACGAAACATCAATTTTTTCCCAAAACATTTTGTAGCTCAAAATCTTTTAGCGATAAATCATTTTTATATATATATATATATATATATATATATATATATATATATATATACACCTCAATTAGACGAATCAGATCTCAAAAGATTGCGAGATTATTTCAAAAACTGAATTAGTTATAATTTTTTTAATTTTCTGCATCCCTGTATTTTTTCACGAAATTCTGAATGCCGCTTCTTGCGTTTGCTGGTCGAGCAATACTTGGTATATTGGTTACCATGGCAACTCTTTTTAACTTTGCAGATGATATTTCGAAAGTGGAGCAAAAGAAAAACAACTTTTACTGATTGAGGTCAAGCGCTTTTTGACTGTGATTAAAAATTGCAAATTTCAAAATTCTTCAATTTTTCTCTTTCGTGCACAAAACTTACTATACACCGTTAACATCACAAGACAAACTTGCAATTCAAATTTCATCGATTTTGGAGAATAAACTAAAAATTTACATTTTAATTGCAAATTAAATTTTATTCTAATATGTGTATTTCAAATTTTAATTATGATTAAGTTATTTTTAATACCTCATTCGTAAGACATTTTGAAGTTCTTTTATATTAAAGTGGGATTCGAGATTTCACCTGATTTACACGTTTTAAGGTGTCCTGGTTAGGTTTTCTTTTGTATCTCAGCTACTCATTAAAAATAATTTCATAAGTAATACATCATTTGAAAGCTTTGTTGATTTGGAATTGAACAGTAGATTACAGAAATTTCTACCACCAGATGGCACTGTAATATTTTTAATTTTCAATATTTCAAATTCTAATTATGATTAAATTATTTTTAATACATCATTCGAAAGATATTTTAAAGTACTTTTATATTATCGAAAGTGGAATTCGAGATTTTCCCTGATTTACATGTTTTAAGGTCTCCTGATTAGGTTTTCCTTTGTATCTCAGCTGCTAATTAAAATAATAAGTAATACATCATTTGAAAGCTTTGCTGATTTGGAATTGAACAGTAGATTACAGAAATTTCTACCGCCAGCTGGTGCTGTAATATTTTAAATTTTCAATATTTCAAATTCTAATGAGCAAGGAAGGTGTTGTAAGTTCTAAAACGGAGATAAGTCGCCGCAGGCACCACCAAGCAGGACTTTGCTAAAGTCAGAAATTTGAAAGATCATAACACGGTGAGAGAACAGGCTGTTTCAGATATTGAAAGGGGAAGAGGGTGCCGCAGGCGCTACTGAGCGGGAATTTACTGTGATTAAATTTTTCAATAATGCTATTTTCACTGTATGTCAATAAGCTGTTGTAAGACCGGAAACGGGAAAAAGGTGCTGCGGGCGCCAACAAGCATGAGTTTCGTAAAGTCGGATTTTTCAAGGTTCGCAAACCAGCTGGTTGCCGAAGGCGGCTAAGTTCCCTAATAATTACTAATTTTATGTTCATAATAATTATTTTTTTCATACTTTCTTAAATAACTTATATTTTTCTATTTAATTATTCTTTCTGATTATTTTAAAACTGATCTTTAATAATAATAATTAATAAATAATAATTAGTAAATATTAATTTTTGTTATTATTAGTTACTCCGATATAACAGGCATGGGAATTATCAGTGTAATTAAAATCTATTTTATAGATTCCTAAACGCAAAATTTACGAAAGGGAGAAAGAACACAACGCTGATTTAAAGCACAACTGCCAATCTACAGCACTTGCCTCTACCCACTCCTCTAACCCGATTAATATTAACACCATAAAAACTAATAAAATTGCTCCATATAACAATCATAGCTACGCCCTAAAAAGAGAAGCCATCGAGATTCTGACTAACCCCACTGCAGTTAAAGAACAAGAACATGTGAATATCCCAAGGGACTGGAACTGTGTAATCAATAGGATCCGTAACAGACGAAATGAAGTGAAGAGAGGAAACCAGAATGAAGGCGACGAAAACACAAGCGACGATGAAAGTCACAAGTCACCTGAAGAAGAGTGCGAAGGCACCCGAAATGCATTGTGAAAATAAAAAGGACAAGTTTTAAGGTATTAATAAGTTTGATAAGTATGATTATTGTGATGTAAATAATTCATTTACCTTTTATGTTTCCATATTTTAAATTAATTTTATTAATATTTTTAATTTTCATAGCAACAGAAGTTACTTAGTGAGGATCAAAGAACCTCATGGCGTACATTGCGTTCTGGCCACTAACCCTTTTTATTCTTTGGGTCAAAAGGTCAAATATATATATCCAAATAATTTTATTTACATAAGAGAAAAGAGGAATCAATTTACTTATTGGCTAGAATGCTGTAAAAAGAAAAATGCATACAAAAATAATGTTTGTAAGAAAACTAATCTGCTGCATCAAAATTAATCAATTTTATTTTCCAAACCACACTAGTAATTCCAAATTGAGTAGGATATAAAAATTAATGGTTTTTAAAATTTGAATAAGTATTCATATAAACTAATATATATATATTTATTATTAATAAGTAGGCACTCTCTCTCCAAATGATAAAATGGTCATTATTTTAAAACAGAAGAAAAACAAATCTTTCTCACCCCATGTTCTTATCCTGAGAGCTGCTGAAAACCAACTAAATTTAAAACTGCCGGAATAACAGAAGGTGGAGTCAGAACCATCACCCTATTGGTTCTCAGCATGGTGTGATATGACATCACCACTAGGAAAGAAGAACCAATTTTTCTCCTGTGTGTGTGTTGCAGTAAAGCAAACACAACAGGGTGAGTTGAGCCAGCTGAGAGAAACAATGCCTTTAAGTGCAGAAAACGATCTTATTTAACATTTAAAAAGAAGTGATGTTTTTAACATCACATTACCCCTAACGACCATTAAAAAAATTTGGAAGACTAAAAATGTGAATGGAGAGTGCATACCTACATTTACATGAAGGATTACAAATTTTTTTTTTTTTTTTTTTTTTTTTTACTTACATGTGAAAAAAAAATATCCATATTGACTATATAATATTGTAGGAACGGCCATTAAAGGCATGAATGTAACAAAGCAACTTTTTTAATCAACTGAAAGGTCTTACAATACTCTTAATAACATGCACTTGATAAAAAAATTTGGAAATTTTGAGAACAATGTACATGTGACACAAAATCTGAACCAAACACAATACAAAATCGATAAGTAGAGCTGAAACAATAAAATTCCGACAAAAAAACCAATATCAACGCCTACCCTGGTAGGTGATCAATTCTACCAAAATAGGCGAGGAATACACCATTTCATCAAAAACAATACTATTTCAGCACTGTGGTTACAGACATTCTCAAATAAAAGATTTTATTGATACAAAAGTGGTCAGTGACATATCTAACAATATTTATTAGGATATTGACAACTAATAAAATATATCTATAAATGCAAACAGACACAGCTTTTATCAACAAGTGACATGAGTAAAAAAACATTGATACCTTTTAAAGAAAATAGTATTATAACAGAAATATTGAAAAGCATGTTAATTGCTGTAAAATCTGCCTTCTTATAAATTTGTAAAAATAATTAGTTAACGAGAATAAAAAAATGTATGACATGACAAAAGAATTTCAGTGGATGTGCAATATCAACAAAAATATTTAACCAATAGTCTTGATATTAAATACCATCTACCGATTAATCAATGTATAAGTATACACATGAAAGAACAACTATACTAAATAAATGTCAAAGAAATCTTGTTAACAACTGATAAAACAAAATCAGTTATATTTCAGTATAAAATATTTACAGATGACCTCTTGAAGCATTATTATGAAGGAAAAAAAAAAATCAAAATAAGTATCAATACAAATGTCAAAATAATCTTACAGATAAATATTACATTACGGAAAAGGCATTCCAAGTACTCGAGTATAATATTCGAATAAGATTTTTTAAAATTTTATCATTACCATTATTATTATTATTATTTAAAGAATATACATATTATAAATGGAAATAATAAATGTGAGTGGCTACCGAGGCCACCAAGTTAGATTACTAAACAAAATCAAAAATGCACTTAATATAAACGTCAAATAATACTCAAATAAACATACTATCAGATATAACCAAAACAAAACTGCAATGTCAATAATCACAATAAACAAAAAATTTTATCAAACATTATACACATTTATATACATATCATGTGTGGATTGTGTATTAATTTGATTGTGTAATAGTGTGGATGTAGTGTATACTTGTGTTGTATAAGTGATGTCTGTGTCTGTGAAAATGGTGTGGAAGCTTCCAGAAATTGTATTTAATAACCCAATATATTTATAAACATGACAATGTGTAGGAATTAATATATGAAAAGAAAGAAGAAAAATTATGTATACACATATAAATATGCAAGTTTCCGATACATATAACACACACATACTGTACATTTTGAGCAGTAAATAATTATAGTATAGTTATCAAATTTAACAAATAAGACAATATATAAAATAAATCAGCATAACAGAAGATTTATATTCATATTAACTACAATACACACTTAACTAAGTTTTTGTAGATATTCAACATTTGCCACAGGAGAAAAAATATATATATATATAACTACACAATATATAATAGGACAATATACAAAATACAACTTATCAAATATACCTGTACCAACTCATACTTGTTTACAACAGGCAACTTTGGTGAATGAATTGCTTATCAAGTCCCCTAAAAAAAAACTTAAAAAAAAAAAAAAAACATGTTAAAAGAACATTTGTGAAAATGGCAACAAAAAAAACAAAAAACAAAAATTAAGTTTTGCATCTTGGTCTGAGATCATAATGAGACTGCGGTTGAACAATCCCAGCTGGTTGACCTGTCAGAATTGTTTGTGGAATGAGATGTTGCTTTCTTTTATGCGCCAGGATGACACGGTCTATGTTAATAGTGAATGGTTCAGCCCCTTCATTTTCGAATTCTCTGACGGAGAGTAACACGTCAGATATTACTTTTTGAACTGAATATGGGCCTATGAATCTTGGTTTAAATGTATCTTTGGTTTTTATAAAGACCATATCATTTTCTTTGAATTTCCGGAGAACTGCTTTTTTATGTTGTCTAGTATTACGTTGGTTTTGGTAAAACTTCATGTTATGATGCACTTGCCTAAAGATCTGTTTCATTGATTCCATGTATTTATGGTATTCATATGGAAATTCCAGTGTTTCTAACTGAGGAGCTTCAAACAAGTCAAAGATGCTTGTTATTGACCTGCCAAAATGCAGAAAGGCTGGAGAATATCCAGTTGAAGAATGAACGGTGGTGTTATACAGGTTCTTGTGTATCATCAAAGCCTGATGAAAATCAAATCCTTCCTTGGTAAGAGTGGAAATTGAGGATTTAATGCTGGTATTAATTCTTTCTGATGAGCCTTGTGTTTGCGGGTGTCCTGATGATGAATGGGAGATTGTAATTTTCAATGTCTGTGCCAAGTTGTTAAAGATGTTTGCTGTGAACTGTGGGCCTAAGTCTGAGAGTATCGCAGAGGGTCGACCAAAGGTAGTAATGTATCCCGTAATGGCTTTAACTACAGCTTGTGCTGTTGCATTTTTTACTGGTACCAATTCAATATGTTTAGAAAAATGATCGAGGAATGTTAACACATGGAAGCCATTGGAGAAAGGACCCAAAAAGTCCATGGAAACTAACATACTCGGCGCAGAAGGAACAAACATTTCCTGTAGTGGAGCAGGTGGAATTCTGTGTGGTTTATATTGAATACATAATGTACAGGACAGAACAAAGTTTTTTACATCTTCAAATAATCCTGTCCAATAAAAGTGTTTAAGTATTCTTCTGTATGTATTTCTAATTCCAAAGTGAGGCATGTGACAAATTTTTAATACTTTAGGTTTTAACTTCTGTGGTACTACAATTTTTGTTTTTGGAGAGTTTTCAGGCTGGTGAAACTTTCGTTTGATCATTAACAGACCTGTGTCCGGATGGACAAAATAATTTTTATATTTAGGAGAAGGTTTCTCCGAAGTGATATCGACAATAATTTTTAGCAGAAAGTCATCTTCTCTTTGCTCTTTAAAAAAACATTCTTCCGAGATTTCCATCATAAGATTATCTGCGTCAGAGCTGTTTAAGGAACGACTGAGTGGAGCAGCATCGTTGCTTAACAACTGAGGTAAGGAAGAACGATGAGGCTCTGATGAGGTGAGTGACTTATCAGATTTTTGTGTGACATTGAAATGATGGAGTTCAATTGTTGGAGAAGCTGAAGAAATGGGTAAATTGTTAGCCTCTTTAATTAATTCTGGGTTTGAGTTAAGATCTTGAGTGTATGCAGAAAAGTCTTCTCTTGAAAAATAGTCTGCCAAAACATTTGTTTTACCTTTTACATATCTGAATGTGTATTGATAGTTTGATAATTCAATTAGCCATTTAGTAGTTAGATCAGCAGGAGAGGAAATTTTCTTATAGTGTTCGAGTGGTCTGCTATCGCTGAGAATGGTGAAAGGTCGGTTGAAAAGGAAAAATTTAAATGCACTGACTGACTTAGCTATGGCCATCAGCTCAAGCTTGATGGCTGAATATCGCTGTTCTGATTTAGATAGTGTTTTACTAAAGTAACTAACCGGAAGCAGAATGCCTTCCTTTTCTTGTAGAAGAACCCCTGAAATAGCAATTTTGCTAGCATCTGTATTAAGAAAAAATTGTTTTGACCAATCGGGTAAAGAAAGAAAAGGTTTAGAGAAAAAAACTTTCTGTAATTGTTTAAAGACTTCAGCATGTTCCTCTGTCCATTTAAATGTAGTTTTCGGAGATGTTAATTTTATCAAAGGATCAATTAATCGCGAGTAGCAGGGAATGAGTTTTCTGTAGAATCCACACAATCCTATAAATCTTTTTAGTTGTTTTCTGGTTGCTGGGATAGGAAATTGAGTAATTTTTGTAATGTTGGAAGAAATAGGATGTATTTTCTGATTTTGGATGCTGAAACCAAGATATTCAATAGATGACTGATGGAATTTACATTTCTTTGGAGACAATGTCAGATTGTACTTTTGTAGAGTAGCTAAAAGTGTTTGTAATTTTTCTGTTGTTTCCTGGAAAGAGTCACTTCCTATAATAATGTCATCCTGGTAAGCATATATGCCTGAACAATTGCACTCTTGTATAATTGTGTCAATAAGCATTTGGAATGTTGATGCGGCTGATCTCAGCCCAAACATTAATCTTTTAAATGAATAAGTTCCCCATTGTGTAGTAAATGAGAGACGTCGTCTGTATTCTTTAGGTAATGAAATTTGATGATACGCTGAGGGAAAGTCTAATGTTGTAAAATATTTAAATTTTGAGATGTTATTTATTATCGTATCAATTCTTGGAAGAGGATAAGTGGAGCATCGAATCATAGAGTTGATTAACCTTAAATCTAGGGCCAGTCTAAAGGAAGGTTTATCCTCCTTAGACACAGCTTTCTTTTTAACCATGAGCATTGGGCATGCCCATTCAGAGATATTTCTCTCAATGATCCCTGCATCCAGTAATTTGTCAAGTTGATCTTTTGCCTCTTCTTGAATAGCTTGTGGAATAGGAAAAGGGTAAGTTTTTAAGGGAATATCTGAAATGAATTTTATATGTGGAGTGATATGATCGGTGTGTCCAATCGACTTTAGTGAACATGAAAATACAGAGTTAAATTTCTGAAGAATATCTTGCATTATTACCCTTTCTGTAGGTTTTAAATGCTGAATAGAAAAATTATTTACATTAAATTCTTTCTGTCTTAAGGATAAAACTTCTGGTGTAGCCTTAATTAGATTACACATGTGATCAGGTGTATTTGTTGCAAGATCCAAGGAATTTTCTTCTATTTTATCTATCTCTGAAATGTATCCGCAAACGGTATTTTTATTTATATGCAGTTTCTTGCTCGAATTATTATACATAGGAATAAAAAATTGAATTAATTCTTGTTTAGTAGAATTTTCCTTGATATGTTGTACCTCCATAAGAGAAGGATAGGACACAAGTGGACAATGCTTGTTAGACGATGTAAACATTACTAACTGATTTTCTGGAATAAGCGTGGACCGCACAGGCACATATATAGTATCCTGTGGATCAATCGTAATCTTCTGGGTAAGCCAACATTTTTGATCAGAGGGTAAGTTCTCTTTATGAACATCAATTTTAGATTTTTTATATCCAGTTTGGGGAAAATCCATATGAGTAGCTATCTTATGTGATGCCCGATTCATATCAGATTCAGATGATAGAAGACTGCACGAGGGTACAGTGTCTAGAATATCTAAAGCATTTTCATTAATTTGTATTTTGTTATTGTGTAAATTGATAACTACGTGATGGGACTTTAAAAAATCAAAGCCAAGTATACCAATAAATTTAGATTCAGTTGGTATTTCAATAAGAAAAAAGGTGTGTTTGTAAAAAGTTTTCCCTATTTTAAAGGAAATGCAAACACATCCGTCACATTGGACTATAGAGTTTACTGTAGATATCTTGACTCTTGAAGCAATTCTTTTGTAATATAATTTGTTTTGATTCTGTAAGAAGTAATGTTTTGAGAGTAATGACACAGAAGCTCCTAAATCGAGAAGAAAATTCTCTAATGTTTTGTTTAACAGTAATTGTATGATGGGGAGATTGGGCAGATCATTGTCTGTGTGTAACAAGAATTCCAGTGAATTAACTAATATGCAGTCTCCATTTTCCTCCACACTCGGGGACGTTACCAATACAGGAGATGTTGTCTGTATCGCAACAGATTTGACTTTGCGTTCTAATGACAAAGGGAACTTTGCCTGTGTGTCTGGAGATCTCAGAATGATTTCATTGTTATTTACAAAAAAATTATTAGGTAGATTAGAATATGTTGAGTTAGTCTGTGAAAAGTTGTTATGGTAATTGACTTTATTCAAACCTGACCTATATGAGGAACTCTTTGTATTTAGGAGTTTAGTGTCACTTCTACCATTCTCCACTTCTAGTCATTGTGAATGACTACTTTTGGTTTGAGGGGAGTTGGATTTAAATGTTTTAGGGGCCCTGGCTCTCCGTGACATGTCTCTATAAGGTCTAGAGAAAGTTTGCCCATTACGATATCTGTGAGAAAACTTATTATTTTGTAATTTTCTGAGTGCAAAGCACCTCTGAGCAGAATGTCCAGGTCTTTCACACCATTGGCATTGAATCGTGTGCGAACCTTTATTTTGTGGAAATTTATTGTATGGCCGCTTGCTATAAGATGAATTGTTAATCTTAGTCAAATTGTTTTCTGAGTTTGTACCTATCACTTCACTATCTATTTTATGATTGAAGTTCTGAATAGTAGCAAAAGATGTTCCTGGTAAGACAGGATTTACTTGCAAGTTATAAATTTCCTGGAATTTTTCAAGACATTCCACCATCTGATAAAAGGTTGTGGCTTTTTGTGATAGTAGATGAATTCTAAAGTGGGGCGGAATGAGATCATTGAATTTTGCGATTAGTAGTTGTTCAAGGGCTTTTTCTTCCATATCAGGAAAACGTTTTCTCACTAAATTTTCAAGCTTATTAGCAAAAATATTAATATTGACATCGGACTCAAACTTAAATTCGTTAAATTGTTGTGCTATTGCAGTTGCCGACTCTACCTTAAAATATTTCTTAAATATATTAAATAACTCTTTTGTATTTTTGGCTTTTTGGCAAGCTGGGGAGGAGACATAAAACTTAAGAGCAGTATCTGCCAATTTTGATTTCACAAAAGCCAAAGCATGGGATTCTTCCCATTTGCTGTTCTCAATTTTAAATTTCACTTGTTCAATAAAAAAATCCAATAAATGAGGGTCTCCAGAAAATGGCGTTACTAAAGTTTTGAATGGTAATCCTCTTGTCAATCCTTTGTTAGAAGCCATTATTTTTTGTATATATATGAAACTACTATATTGGCTATAAAACTACATGTGTTGATGGCTATTTGCATATAATAAATTCACGTAGTTGAGGAGAGAGAGAGATACCTACAAATTTTTTTTTTTTTTTTTTTTTTTTTTTAAGCCAACAATACAAAGTTCTGTTGACTATTATTTATTTAATCAGTTATTCAAAATATATTGAACCAAAAAAAATTTTCATTTGTACAAAGTTCCAGCATATCACAATTTTTGAAACAGGGAATTGTCTTATAGGTCACTTGGTATATATTCAAACACAAAAAAAAAATGTTATTGGTTATGTATGACTTTAAAAATAATTTCAGTAATTCTAGCAATAAAAATAAAATAACTTATTCAAAATAAACAATCTCTACAGTATCATTTATTCTTAAGAACAATAATTAAGTATTCCTTTCATTTTCCTTTTATTTCTCAATCTTTTCTCATCTGATCACAATTTGACACAACCGGCACCAAATGTGGTGTAAATAATTCATTTACCTTTTATGTTTCCATATTTTAAATTAATTTTATTAATATTTTTAATTTTCATAGCAACAGAAGTTACTTAGTGAGGATCAAAGAACCTCATGGCGTACATTGCGTTCTGGCCACTAACCCTTTTTATTCTTTGGGTCAAAAGGTCAAATATATATATCCAAATAATTTTATTTACATAAGAGAAAAGAGGAATCAATTTACTTATTGGCTAGAATGCTGTAAAAAGAAAAATGCATACAAAAATAATGTTTGTAAGAAAACTAATCTGCTGCATCAAAATTAATCAATTTTATTTTCCAAACCACACTAGTAATTCCAAATTGAGTAGGATATAAAAATTAATGGTTTTTAAAATTTGAATAAGTATTCATATAAACTAATATATATATATTTATTATTAATAAGTAGGCACTCTCTCTCCAAATGATAAAATGGTCATTATTTTAAAACAGAAGAAAAACAAATCTTTCTCACCCCATGTTCTTATCCTGAGAGCTGCTGAAAACCAACTAAATTTAAAACTGCCGGAATAACAGAAGGTGGAGTCAGAACCATCACCCTATTGGTTCTCAGCATGGTGTGATATGACATCACCACTAGGAAAGAAGAACCAATTTTTCTCCTGTGTGTGTGTTGCAGTAAAGCAAACACAACAGGGTGAGTTGAGCCAGCTGAGAGAAACAATGCATTTAAGTGCAGAAAACGATCTTATTTAACATTTAAAAAGAAGTGATGTTTTTAACATCACAATTATCGTCCTAAAATTAAGTTTATTAAAATTATATTATTATTTTGTCGAAAACAAATTGGCAACAATTAAATCATGGATAAAATGATAAAATTTAAATGGCTTATTTATCAGAAATTAGAAGGTTATTATTTTCACATTTTAATTAATTAAGAAAAAAACTAATCAAAAATTCGAAAATCTGACTTCGATGTGCACAGACCCTTCGGGGGGCACCTTTGTGTTAAATCTCGTGACTGTCCAACCTACCGTTTTCAAGAACAGTGAAATATACAAATATTTCTCACTTAATAGTATAAGACATACTACATATTTCTTATCTTCTAATTATCACAATACAATCTACTCAACAAATCTAAGCATCATTGTAATCAGGGAATATAGAATAGACATGGAGGGGATTTTACAAGTTGGAAATTTAGTTCACAAATTATTTTTATTTTTTTAAAAATAAAGAAATAATGTAATATTTATATTACATATAATATATAAACTATAGTCCATTCAAGTTAAAGTGAACCTGAAGTAAACAAATGGGTTACAAAGGTATACCACATTTGTGCCTTTCTCACGGAAATGGAAACTTTTGTTATTCATGAAAAGAATGTGTTAAGATTTATCTTTTAACCAACCCTTCCTTCAAACAAAAAATAGCTCGTTAAAAGATAAAACTATCCCCCACCACTTCTTTTTGTATTTTGGAGTTCATGACAAAAACTTGTACCTTACAAGACATACAACAATGAAAGACCCATGAAAGTAAGAAAAAGTGTTAAGATAACAGAAAAAGAGGTGGGAAAATTCTAACAAAAGAAACAAAAGAAGGGGAGAAATGAGTGACCTTGGCTAACAGTGACAGTGACATTATCCATATCGCCAAACATGTGGTTTTGTTTATTTTCTGTATTAGTTTAAGTTGAACAGACTATAAACCAAAATTGTTCCTGTCTTTTAAGTCTAAACCAAAACTTTTCTCCATTGTGTCAACATTAGATGATGAAGACGGGAATAAATAAAAGAAAGTATATGTCTGAGATTTCATTATGTGCCCCCTGAAAATAAGAGAGATGTAGCTAAGTAATTGATGTACTTCTTCCTTATGAAAATGTCATACAAAAAAGATACAATTAATGTACCATACTAGTACATATGGTGACTTATCTACCATATCCAAAATATAAAGGTGTAAAAAGCTCACAAATGTTGAAGAAGAGCTAGCTTTAGAATGACAATAGAATATTGACAATGGTTATGTGATATCATTAATGACTCTGCAGACATCGGATTATACAAAATCAATGTTTCTTGCAAATGCCACTGAAGTATTGAGCCCATCTGAATGGTAGAAGATTATGGCCAAAAAAGCTAAAAAGGCCACAACTCTTTGTAATCAAGAATTTTATAATTATACGGCATTACTAAATTCATTAACTGCTAGCTCGCATCAGTTGAGAAATTTTTTTCAGCATTTTGGTTTGTCCAAAACAAAGATCGTAACAGATTAGGAAATAACAAAACTGAAAAATTAGTACAGTACCACCAATTATTGAAAAGTAAATGTGAAGAAGACTGGTAGAAATTATATATTTGTTTGAAATTTTGTCTGAAAATCTCTCGTATGGAAAATAAACCTTCATTAAAGTATTTTATTCTGCTCCATTGTTATCTTCCCACCATTTCTGCATTATTTAATAAAAAAAATAAACTTTTGCTTTTAAATTGTGAATGTAAACTTACTTTTCTCTATTATCTTGCAATTGTCTTTTTCTTTTCATTATTATACAACTTTAAATTATTTCTCAGAATATTCAATTCCGTATTAAGAAAATTCAAAATAATAAAGTAAATATTGATTGATATTCCTGTATGTAAAGTTCTCATGTAAAGAAGTATTTTACTGAGGATTATTGCTTTAAAAGTGCTTAAATATTATAAAATTGTTTTATTCTTTTAAAAACCCATTTACCCCAAAAAACCCAGCCCAGCGGGGAATATGGGTATCTATCTGGGCAGGAAATCTGACAACCCTGGTCTATCTGCCTATTTTTCTGTCATTCTCTCTGACCGTTATACGTAAGCAAGTTTATAAAAGGTTAAAAGGGCAAAACTTTTAATATAATCTATACTAACTACATGATTTTTTTTTTTCTTGTTTAACTTTTGAAAGTGCTTCCAGAAAATTACAATACTATGATTGAAGACTTTATAAAAATTCACGTTGATAAAAGAAAAAAAAGAAAAAGAAATCCTAAGATTTTTATTAGTTTATGACTAAATATAAACTTTATTTGCATAAAAATGGAAAAAAATGGATTTCAGAATTTAAACACTTTAAATCGGAAGAGAAAAAAAAAATATTTTGCTCTTATGTTAATCTGACTTACAAACAGTTTATGAGTTCAAATCATTCAAATCTGGAGTCAGAACAGAACTGTTTATCTTAATTTAAATCAACCACTATATTGAATTAAATTCTTTTGGGCAAATGTGATTACATTCTTAGTTAAACAGTAGTTTTACGCTCTCAAAAATAAAGATTTTATAATTATTTCAGAATAAGAAATCTCAAATATTCTTTGGCACTTCTTTTTGTTCATTTTCTATCGCATTATCAGTCCAATGACCTTGAATGTCATCTCATCTCATTAAAGGGAACATCTTTTTGTCTGTCCTTTTCTCTAAATGAGATTGGAATTGGACCATCGAATCGTCGTATTTCTGAAAACCACAAAACATATAAAAGACCAGACTTACAGATTCCGTCGTTTTCACATTTTCAGCACCTTGCTTCCCGCCGTTAATTTGTTTTTAAATTGTTCTTATTGTCATCTCAAATCAAATATTGTTAAAGCCATGTAACATTCTAAAACAATATACGAATTTTTTAAAGTCTTCATTAATTTCAGGTATGTCTTGAAAATATATTAAACACATTTGTATTTTTATAGCAATAGATAATTAAGGCTATTCTCAAACAAAACCCAACTATTTTCTGACAAGCATTAAAAGCCATATTAGGTCATAGAAAAGAGATGCACATATATATATATATATATATTTTTTAACTAGAAACTCGAATGGTGTTTATGTTTTTTAAATACATTGGGGTTTTAAGAAAATCGTTCAGTCTAAGCTACCAACTTTTTGATATAGTTTTGGACACATTTTTATTCGTAAAAATTCGTATATTTTCTTATAAAATTTTGTTTAAATATAAGAAAATTGAATAGCATTTTTATTTTTATTTATTTTATATCAATATAAAAACAGCAGATTTTTTTTTTTTTTTTTTTAGAAAAGTACATTAAAGTTGGCCATTTTTCCGATTTTTATCGTTTTTTACAACGTGAAAGTTTATAAAATTTATTAAAGTTTATGATATTTAATAAAAAAATTTTTTTATTTATATAAAAAAT
This sequence comes from Salticus scenicus, assembly GCA_963930645.1. Lineage (NCBI taxonomy): Eukaryota > Metazoa > Arthropoda > Arachnida > Araneae > Salticidae > Salticus > Salticus scenicus. The sequence goes on along the minus strand of OZ005650.1, from coordinate 346,751,052 downwards.
GAAAGAAAGAAAGAAAATGCATTTTCCGTCTTCTATAGTTTTGTCATTAAAAAATGATGCATTTCTATCCAATATTGACTCCGTGAACATGTTGAAAAGATTTGCGCTACTGTTAAAGATTGGTAAATTGTTTGAGAACAACCTTAAATTAAAATTATTACGTTATGTTTGCTTTTAATGATTTGATTGTTGATTTTATAAATTGCTATGTATACATGTAATAACATAATCGAAAGTATGTTCACCATTTTTTGCTATTTTTACTTTCTTCCATATGTAATATAGAGAAAGTATCGGATTTGTGAAAATTTTCTAACTCTGTTTTTCGATGGATTTATACGTTTTGGGATATCCTGAACACGATTTGATAATGTTTACAATATGTGTGTGTCTGTCTGTGTGTATATCAAGAATTTTGTGGACGCTGTATCTCACGAACCAATGAACAAAATTTAGCCAAACCTGGTATTTAGTTGGACCCTGACATAAACTGGTGCTGTAATCGCATTTTTTCTAAATTTTTAACATGTCAATATAGGACAAAATTTCGTATAAATGATCAAATCCTATTTAAGAAATACAATGAGTGAAGGAAGATTGAACAGACTAGCCCTTTTATCAATTCATCGAAGTATAAAAATATCAGATGACATGGTCTTGGATAAATTTTCAGAAAAATCTAGAAGGCTGGATTTAATACTGTAAATACATATTCACAATTATTTACAATTTTTAAATGTAAAATACTGAATTAAAAAAGCAGATAGTTTTCATATGTCACAATAACTTTTATTCAATTATCATTAATATCATTTGTAGCTTTAAACTTTATGTTTGATATTCAGCCTATATTATTTCATAAAAATTTAAAATTTTAATCTTATAAATATATGTGTTTATAAAACTTGTGTGTGTATGTGCATGCGCGTTGTTTATGTCAAATTTTTAAAGCAAACAAATTCTTCAAAAATATATCTCAGCTAATATATTGCTGGTTGGTTAAAAAAAAATCCTTAACTGGTAAGAATTTCTAAAATTTCCCCCACCCTTGCAAATAGTATAAAAGTATCAATTAAAATATACATTTTTTTTCAAATCAAAGAAAAATCTTACTGAATAAATGGTATAAAATATTGCTTTTCTTCATCATTTTCCAGCTTTCCATTTATGATATCAGTAACTTCCATGGCTAAAAATTATAATTTGCACATTAATTCATAATTGTTTATCTAAATTTAATGTAAATAAAAATAAGTATACAAATAAATAAAATCATTATTAATTAAATTTATTATTATTAGATCTGTATTTTCTTTCTTCTCAAGAAAGGAGATCTCGACAGCAGAGTTCCAACTGAAGAAGCTAAGGTAAAAGTACTATACATATGCAAAGAAAATAAGATATTTAATAAATTTAATTAAACAGTGATTTAAGTTCTATGCTTTGCATCTTTAAAATAAAAATGGGAACCATACTTTTTCTTCACAGAGTTGTGTAACAATGATTTTTTCTGCTTTAAAACATGTATTGCTTTTTCCATTTTTCAAAAAGGAGGAGGGGGGAGGGCAGGGCCCCTGATTGCTATGTTTGAAAAAGCCTGGAAACCCCAAATTATCTTAAAAAGAAAGAGGTACATTGATTTCAAAAGCTGTGTGCATTCAAATAATTTATCAGATGAGGCCCTGTAATAGAATATTTTTATGCTTTCTGCGACAAGCTTTATTCGTGCAAACCTTTTCTGCTAAAGAATTTAACATATTTTCTTATTTACACATAATATGTACATATAATTATAAAGAAATCAATTTTATTAATAGACACCTGAAGAATATTTAAATATAAGACATGAGTTTCTATTATCTACAGAAATTTAGGATTGTTATTATATTTTTATGGGCAAATCTTTCTGCAAGTGACAATTTCTTTTCTGCGACAATGTCGCTGTGTCGCCTAAATTCTGCCATGGTGAGATGAGGTATCACAGACGGGTAATAACAGAATTTTCTTTTTGAATACCTATAGATAAAATAACATGCATTTGTCTTTTTTATAGGAATACGTAGAACTCAGTTGCATTACTATATAGTTCATTTATTTATTTATTATTATTTTAAATGCTAAATATTTTTGAACAAAATGAAAGCACTTTAAACAAAACAAAACAAAATAAAATGAATATATATTTTGGAATTTCACTAGATTTTATTATTTGTGGGAAATGGGGGGGGGGGGGGGAAGAATGGCATTTCACGTTTATAAATATTTATAGAGCTACATCAAGAAATTGCATTATGGATACATTTTTGTTGACTGGATAGTAGTCTTTCGAAGCAAATATCATGGTATTTTTACTTAATAATTTTAGCTAATATGAGATTTTAAACTTCTCCCCACCCCACCCCTCCCCACCTTTCCCTTTCCTTAAAATAAAAAATTTTGGTTTTTATCAATTGCTTATGAGATCTGTTTAAATACTTACAACTCAATAGTCACTTAAAAAGCTAAAATGTACCTTTAGTATCAGACGAGAACAACAGTGACATTGTTCAACAACCACAGATTTGATTAATTCAAGAAAAAAGTTAGAAAAAAACTAGAAGTAATCTGATTCTAAAAAAAAGAAAAGCTAATAAAAGGAAGGGGGTAGGGGGTGGTGTCACAAACCAGACATCAGAACATGATTAAAGCAAAGCTGCAAGAAGACGAAAAGAAATTGATGAACAGTGGCAACATACGTGTGTGGATGTTCAACTGACAATAGCTAGAAAACCAGAAGAAAGAGAAAATCAGATGCTAGGTGACAGGAGCATGATGAAAGAAAATGCTTGAAGGTGAAGAGAAATTGATGAACAATGAGAAGCCAGGTTACATACAAATGCTGAAAAGACATTACTTACAAAACAAGAAGAAACTGATGAGCAATGTCATATTGAATTCAAGCTGATGACAAATGAAATGTCATGCGGATACAACCTATTGAACATTATATACTACTAATTAGGTTTTACATGACATTAATTATGATTCTACTTAGGATTATGCATTTCTCTTTCATTATTTCTTTTTAGCATAGGACAAATGGCAAATGTTTGTTGAAATCCTAGTAGAAAAAAAAGGCCCAGAGAAACACTTGGGATATGTTTTAGAAAAAAAGTTCAATTTGAATTGTCAAAATCTTTAAAAACTCATCTTGTACTGCAGTGAAAAGCACAGAAAATTAATATTGAATGATGAAGAATCAGAACTTTGTAAACAAACAACAAAAAATACAAAAACACACAATTGTTTTGGATTAAATTAATTAAGCACTATTCTTCATCAGATATTAATATATATATATATATATATATGACATAAATAGAGTGAGAAAATAACAACACTCCTGTTTTAATGCAGTTCATAGATTGCATTCTTCATTTCAACTAACTCCTTATTTGTGTACCATGAAATGTTACTGAATAACCATATGTGATTCAGCAGATATTTGCTTAAACTTTTGAATGTATGCTTGTTTTTTTAACACTTAATGGACGGCCACATAAATCGATATTTTTACATTATGACTGCCTAAGACGGGCAATGTAGATTTATGTTTGCTGTTTTAAAGGGCGGGGTTATGTGGAAAAGTTATTGAATATGATATGTCAATTATGCAAGTTCCACTTCATAAGAGTGGATGTTTTATAAAATATCGCATTCACAAGGACTACTAGACATGTAAATAAAAACATTATACAATTTTATTCAAAAATAGTACTTATTCAATAAAACTACAATGCCCATATATACAGTAGAGCGTCGATTATCCAAACTCCAATTAACCGAATTTCCAATTATCTGAACAGCTTATTTCACTATTTATTTTTCTTTATCCGAACAGTCTATTTCTCCCCCTAAAAAAAATTCCTAACCGAAGTTCCAATTATCCTAATTCCTGATTCCCTTATCCTAATTCCGTTCCCAACATACGAAAACTAATTTGAAAGATTGTTGCATTATGGCTGCTGATTCTTGGAATCTAGAAAAATCTTCAACATTAAAAAAGGCCTGGAATACAATTTTAAATAAAGAAAAAAAATGATAGTGGATTAGAAGAATCTAGTAAAGAAAATGAGGAATGTAAAACAATAAAGGAGATGGGAAGAATCCTATGTTATGAAGAAAATGAAATTAACGAATGGTTCAATAGTGACGTTCATGACCATGGATAACAGATTTTAAATGATGATGAGATTGTGGATAAGATTCAAGGTGAAAAAGAAAATGAAAACGAATGCTTTGAAAATGACCCAGGGCCATCACATCATCTTTGAATGTTTGGAAACAATTATGAAATGGTTCGAACGGCAGAACGACGCAGATCCTCTTCAATTAAACTGTCTAAGAAGAATTCGAGATGTGGCAGCATTGAAAGAATGTCTTCTTTGAAGCAAGCAACAATCAAAAGCTTTTTTTGCTTAAATTATAATATCTAGAGTTAAAAAAAAAAAAAAAAAAAAACTTTTAAACATGCCAGCACAAATTGGTACTGCCAGTCCTAAGCCTGGATAAAGTGTGATGGTTTTTCTATAGTCACAATATCCCTTAAATTGTCTGTCCAATTATCCGAACTTTTGCTTATCCGAACTAGGGTCTGTCCCGACGTGTTCGGATAATCGGCGCTCTACTGTGCATGTTTATTTAATTCTTTTAAAAAAAAATTCTGGAAACGGGGACAAACAGAGAAAATACAGACCATGTGTTAAGTGTTAAGCATATTCCAATTTCATATTAGATTTGTGTCAATATGATTGAATACCAAAATGATTGTTCTAAAACAATAACGAAAAATCATTAAGTTCAAAAATTAATCAATCAAAAAACAAAATAATTAATCAATATCATATGAATACAAAGAATACCTGCAACTCCAAAAGGACGTCTCAAACCCTCAGATGCTTTTCGCTGAATAGGAGTTGATCTCTTATGCTCTTGGTCTTTAAATTCCATTGCACCTTCACATAATTAAAAAATAAACAAAATTTAGATAAGAAATGAAACCAATTATACTGAAGTTAAATTATTAACAATAATGATAGATAAGAATTAATAAACAATTTACCTATCCTGATTATTTGGCAAATAAGGTATATTTTCTCCCGAACAAGATCTTTGCTTCCTAAGTCCTACAATGAAATTATTAAAAAAACATAAATTTAATTAACTCTATATAAATCCATACAGTTTGAAATTAAAAGTAATAAAAATTCTAAAATTTTACACAGTACAAATAAATAATAGTTTAAATTACAGATTTTTTTTTTTTTTAATCTAAATTACAAATTTTTCAATAAAAGAAATTTAATACAGTTGAACCTCATTAACATGAATCTCAAGGGGGAAAAAAGTTGTTCATGTTATCAGTAGTTCATGCTTTCAGTAACTAATCTTCATTTTGATAGGGATTGTGGAAAAAATTTATATTAAAAGCAATTCACATGAAGCATGTTGACGTTAGCGAGTTTTGACTGTAATTTTGAAAAACTAATTATGTGCATGTATTCAAATTTCCTTTTTAAAATAAAACAGTTGCAATTTGTTTAAATTATGGCTTATGACAAGTAAATAAGTCTTTAATTTAATGAGAATTCATAATCTTTAGTCAGCAACACAATAAAATTCCACCACCAAATTAATACATAATGCATTAGAGTAGTTATTCTAATTAGTGTACCCATCAAAACTCGACAATTTTACAGGAAATAAATGTGCAACTGAAGTTCTACCATAACTGAGAAGCACAGTGGCTGAGAGAAATTGTACTAACTTAAAGGATACCTTTTTCTTCAAAGAAAAAGGTAAACTCGTTATAAATGCATAAAATGTGAATAAAAAAATAAAGAATTTTATCAAATATAGTGCTAACTCTAGAATAAAAGGGTCACTGGGGGGAATTCAATAGAAAAGGCAACCTGTTTTCAAAAAGGGATTATTGGCATAATTTGCAGTCTTCTATGTTATGGTTTTTGTATGTGACAAAGGTAAATTACTAATTTTACATGTGGTCTATATGCATTTGTTGTTCCTCGAATGCTGTAAAACTATTGCCAGAAGATTACATGCCAGGAAGAAAAGTATCTAAAGGTCACTGATCATTTATAATGTTTGAAAAGGCCACTTGGTACTAAAATGTTTTTAAAAGGACCGCCAGGTGTTAAAATATGTTTAAAAGGGCCACCGGGTGAAGCACCCTGCTAAATTAGCCTAGAGTCAGCACTAAAATATTAAAAGTCAAATCACTGAAGAGAGAGTAAGATTATTAAAACAAAAAATCATTTTATAAGACTTTAAAAAAAAAAAAAGAAAGAAAGAAAGAAAGAAAGAAGTGATTATTCAGCAATAAATCTTTTTTTTTTTGTGTGTGTGTGTGTGCATGTCTCTCACTAGTGAAAAATATCATATTTTAGTGGCTGATTACTAAAATAAGCGATTTTTATGAAAAGTTCATTTTCAAGTTTTTCTTGGATAGGCATCTGTAAAAACTAAATTACCACATATTCAATGATCTTAAGAAAAGTCACAGCCCAAAATGAATAAATCTATATATATACAATAGTTTGTCCTGAGCCCAGTGACAGCGACATAGTCGCGGACACAGAAAAACGTCTTGCGGAGAGTTTTTGTCTCCACTGATAAAAAAAATTTGTCTGAAACTTTCAAATAACAATTCACTTAAAAAAAATTTCTGTAAACTAAAACTAATACTTTTATTATTTGTAATTATCTATATTGTGTTGTGTCAAATATTGCTATGAAATATTTAATTGAATGAGATGAATTGAATGAATACACGCAATTGTTTATACTATATTGTTCTGCAGTAAAATTGTATTCGTGTATTGTTGCACGAGATCACCACTAATGTTAAGCCCCCCCCCCCCCCTAATCAGCTTTCAGGCTTTTTGAGTGTAAGCCATTTTCACCCCTGATTAGACACAAATTTTGCAGACAGATTATGAAACTTTAAAAGCTTGTCGCAGACAGCTATAAAACTTTCTGCCACTGGGGTCCTGAGTGAGTGAGTGAATGATTCCTCATCACCCAGCCCAAACCCCCTGTACCTAGAATCATGAAATTTTGTGACAATGTTTCACCTGTTATGTAGACAGGTATCCACTAAAAAGCAATTTTACAAAATTCTCCCCCAAAGGAAGGGAAGGAGGGCAAAATGTGATTTCACAAAATCCTTCATATTTCAAACAAAAAAACAGATATCCGTAAAGTTTTTGCTTTAAAATATAGCTAACACAAATACCTAAAAATCAATTTCTGGAAATTTGGTCCCCAAGGGGAGGGGGAGGAAGCAAAACGTTATCTATGTTATATCTTCTATATAATATAAATATTTCTTCTATAATAAAGCTTAAATTTATTAATTTTAATTTTTAATTGTCACCAAAAAAAGTTTATGCGTTAATTTATTTTTCGACATATAATAAAATATATTTTCACGCAAATAATAATTAAAAAAATATATTAAATATTAAGTTTGCTTAGGCACATAACAAAATGACGTCATTATCAAAATTAAATAATAATAAAGCTAATTCAGATCTATATCAAAGAGCTTTATTTATTGATAATCCTGGGTATGTTTTTAACTTTTGATGCTGAAGTAGATAGGACATTTTTCACCAAGAACTCTATTTTCGTGATAGCCATCTTAAGGCAAGTAGTCCATAAAAAATATTAACAAATCTGTATACATAAAAGAGTAAACTCATTGATTCACTGACTCAACACTGTCATGGCAGTTCTATGGGAGATAGTAAACTCACTAATCACTGACTCAATACAGCCATGGCGATTCTATGGGAGATACAGTCACAAATTTTGGTGAGCAAGTTGGTTTTAGGACCCTGACCCCCACAGATGGAATTTAGCGAAATAATCCCATTTCCATCTTGGTTGGGGGAGGGGGGCAGGGGGCAAAAACACCTTTACAAGCACAACTTGGCTCCATATTACTTTACCGTGAACAAAATGCAGAGGAAGAGACTAGACTTGAGTAAAAAAAAAAAAAAAAAAATCATTTTCTGCCATTTTGGATTTTTAAGGAAGGGGGGGGGATGAATTTTGGAGGCAAATTTAGCAAAATACTGATTTTAACTTAAATTTTGACAGATTTCAATGCTTTTTTTGAGATTTATTATTATTATTAATGATATGGTATTTTGAGAATTCATTTCAATGTAATGACCAGCAAAGCGGGCAAAGCCTGCTAGTAAATAAATAATTTTATTCAGGATTTTAAATTGATATGAAATTTTGGTTTTATTAATTGTTTATTGAATTACACAGGTCTGCAATGAGAATAACTAATTGAAATTTTGCAGCAGACTTTGTTCTGGTTAAATTCAGAAATGCAGCATTACAAAAGATCAGAAAACAAATATCAGAAAACTGAATCAGAAAACAAATTTGTCAATCACTATCTGAAATATATCCTTCTTCATTAAAAATGATATAAAATCACAAAATTAAAATTTTAAAAAGGAAAATATATAATATAATAAAGTGTAATATTCTTACTGTAAATAAGACTCTTAAATTATTCAGTTGTTCTAAGTCTTTAGCTAAACCTTCCTTGCTCCATTTTAATAAGTAATTTTCACTGAAAAACAAGAGAGAAAAATTTGCTTTTTTATATTTAATTCAATTAGAAAGTCATTAAAAAAAGGGAGAGAGATTACAAAATTTACAAAAAATATTATTTCATATTAATACTTATATATGAGTAAAGTTCATGTCATTCCAAAAGTGAAACATAAACAAGTGCACGCTTTTACACATATCTTTACTGAATAATCATAAACTTTTATGCAAAACAGCACTTTCCAAGTATTTTTAACACAAACCAGGAATTGATCCAAGCAAAAATTGGAGTCCTTTTGGACCTTCATAAAATTCAAATCCATAAAATGGGCATTAACAAAATTCAAATCCATAAAATGGGCTCCTTCCCAAAATTCAAAGTTATAAAATAGGCTCCTTTCCAAAATTTAAACTCATAAAAATGGCCCCTTCACAAGATTTTGTTTTATGAAAATGATATTTTTCCCATATTTTAAGTATTTTCAATTAATGCCTATGTTTAGTTCAACAAAACTCTATTAATTAAAATTTATTAAGAAAGGATTAAGTTTTATATTACGTAAATAAAATATCTCAAATAACATCCTTTTAAAGAACTTAGCATATTAATTTCGGGCACACCGTACCCATCCTCAGTGCCAAGTACGAAAAACGTCGTTCTTCTGTAGATCTTCATATTCGTGTTGTCGTGGTTTACATGCCTTTGCTTCGCTTCACTTTCAAGTTCGGTTCAGTTTCATGTAGGAACTGCTGCCATACAGCTGGAATGATGTAGTGCTCTCGGTCGTTGACGGCTTGATCGTTAGTTATTATTTCAATGGCCTTCTGTTTTAGTGTGTAGTTGTGATTGTTATACAGGACTATTTTATTAATATTAATTTAGTTAACGTTAATCGGGTTAGTGTTGTGGGTGGAAGAGAAGGCAGTAGAAGTTTTCCCATATTTTAGGTTGGCACGGTGTTCTTTTTCACGTTCATTAATCCTGCGTTTCGTCATACCTATGTAACAAGCTTTTTTTCCCATTAGTGTGTTCGAAATCTATTTTATATATACCTGCGGTTATATATAACCACATATTATATATAATTATATGCGGTTATATATCACCGCATATTATATATAATCTATTTTATATAACCAATGGAAATAATAAACAATGGAAATTAAGAGTCATAAGCTTGCTTAAAATACATGAATTTAAATTTCTAAAGGGATTTTTTTCCCTTCGACATTCTGTAAATACAGTTAAACTTGCTTATAGCAAGCCCTATTTCAGTATAAGACCAGTGTTTCCATTCACTACCTACTAGCTAAACATAAAACAAAATGCAAGTCTTTTTTTAAAATAATACAGTTTCAGGCATTAAGTCTTCATTTTTAATATTTTTTCAACAGGTTTAGTTTTTTATTAGTACTTGGATATTTAATAAGCAAATTGTTAGTCCCCTCTTCCTCATTACAACCAACTTTTATGTTATAAATACATATTTCTTCCCTTTTTTTCTTTTTTTTTTTTCAAAAATGCAAATAAAAACAGATTTATAGAAATATTTTAGGTAACAAATTGTCATTAAAAAATATAATTTTGGTAACAATTCTTAATGATTTTGCAACAAACGTCACCATGTCACTACACTGGCATGGACCATTGGAAAGGGTAATGTTAAACTACATTTAAAAGTATTACAAAAGGGTGTTTTTTTAATTAATTTATTGTCTTTAAATTAATATATACTATAACTAACTTGAACTATAATTGATCATATTTTTTTTTTTTTCTTTTCAGTTTCATATAAATATCATACATTCATTTATATTGTAAGCCAAAAATAGAAGTGAATTATAACAGAATTCAATCACACTAGGCTCCAAGACTGAATCTTTGAATTCCTTAATCTATTAGAAACTAACACTTAATTGTTCATTAAACATCATGGAAGTGTTAAGATATTGGACATTAAAACACTGTATATATATATAATTAACTTTTTATACACTTCACATAAGATAATTAACCTGAAAACCTTTCATATAATTTTTTTAAAGATAATTTTAAAATTTTAATAGTGATTTTCATAAAACTGCAGTGAGTTTAAAAAATGGTATTAAATAAAACTAGATAAAACACAAAACTGTTTTAGATTGTATTTGAATTGAAAATAATACTTATTTAACATACACAGCTATGTTTGCACATTTTTCAGATTCTAATAAACTGAAGACTATATGTATATTATGACAAAATATCATTTTTATAGCAGTAAACTATAATAGTATAAGCAGAGCTTAACAAATATGGACGTCAGGTTGCCACTGGTGAACAAAATTTTTTAATAGTTGATCAGTTATTTAATATCATCTCAGTGACCCTTTTCACATTTATCTTATTTTATTTATTTATTTATTTTTTAACATTTTGATACTGAAAAAGCATTTAGCTTTGTTTACTAAGACACAAAGGAAAATTTCAATATCTATTTATTTATAAAACTTTATTTAATAAAAGCATTATTTTTCTTTGCAAAGGTAAATATGCCATTAGATGTTTATTATTTTATCACTGATGATTTTACATGCATTAAAAGTAAGAAAAATTTCTTCCATTAGTTTATGTATTTAAATTTTATTATAATAAACATATTTTTTTAACTACCAAATTTTCAAAATTGCATTCATATTTATTTTTATTATAAAATTAAGACAATGGAAAGAAATCATCTTCAGATAATTTAAGGATAATAACTTCAAGGTAATTAAAATTATACTATTTATTAATATCACTATACTAGCTATTTACTATTCATTTTCTTTCTCAATTAATGCATTGAAAATTACCTTCATTTTAAAAAATGATCATGTAAGCTTGTATAATTTTGTCAGGATATACTTTTTTTTCATACTAGAAAATTTAGTAGGCTACTTACTAGTACTTTTTAAATTTGTTAACGCTGGGTATAAGTTAATGTTTACAAGAACACAATTTAATTTAATTTAATTTCAGACTTAAAATGTCAAACAAACAATGCTTGAGATAGAAAATGTGCAAACAGCCTCTATACAAAATATTACAAACTAAGAATTTTATAATACCTGATGCATCTGGCTTCTTTGGCATCATATAAAGTCATAAGCAAGTCTGCATCTTCTCCAATACGACACACAAAATTTTTAACAGTAACAAAAAAATTATGAATATATCTCGAAGATGATTTCTGACTTTTGTTATCCTCAACAATCTAAAAAATAAATAAAAATTATATATATTATATATATTATGTGAATGAATGTGACTTAAAGGTAAAAACCTAGAAAATTAGTCTTAAAAAAAAAAAAAAAAAAAAAAAAAATGATAGAATATAAATTGATACTCAAATTATTTAGACCAAATGCCCTCATCAAAAGCTGATACAAGATACCTTTCTATTTTGTATCAGCCAATCAATAAAAATAAAAAATTTGTTCACATATCACCTGGAAGACAAATTAACAATTAATGAAAACAAAAGATAAAAACTCCTGAAATCAGGGGTATCCCCTGAACACAATCACCCTTGTATAATAAAAAATAAAGAATAAATAAAACATGTATTTATTTATTTACTTATTTATTAATAAAATAAAATTTTCAAGAAATCAAAAAGCATGTTCTAGTCAAAACTATTATACTATTTTAACGAACACACACATACACACACACACACACAAAAAGTTCACTCGAAAGGAATCAAAACAGACGTTCATTACTTAACAACTTGGATAACTCAAACAATCAAGACATTACTGTAATTAAGTATAATTAACAGTATAAGTAATAACAGCATAAAGCAGGCTGTCCAACGCAAAACAGTTGGACAGCCACATTGGAAATCGATTTCAATCAAGCAGGCTGCAATTCACATATGTGTGCATATCATGCAGGGCTCGAAATTAACAGTGGTCTGTAGGTCTGAGACCACAAAAATATTTAATAGACCAGCAAAATATAAATTCTACTGGTCCACTAAACCAATAAAGCTTTCAATTTTTTTTTTTTTTTTTTTTTACTTTTTTTCTAAATCTGTCACAGAATAGTATGTTATTATATAAAGGATAACAATAGTAAGTGTACTTCATTGTCAATAAAACCTATTCTCTATAACTTTTCATTTATTTTCACTTTAATATATTTCAGGGATCTTGTATATGTTGCTTGGCTTCTACAATGCTTAATAGATCATCATTATTATATTTATTTATTTATTTTTTACATAATACTTTTATGGTAAATATGTAATATTTAGCTTGTTAATTAAAGCATAAATTTTTTATTCTTATATTATAAGACTTCATTTGTATTTTTTAATTCATTTTCAAAAAAATAATTATCATATTTGCCATGTAAATTTATTGCTTTACAAATTTTGTAAATAAATAAATAAATAAATAAAAATAGAATGGATAACAGACCAGTGAAATCTTAAAATTACTGGCCCTGCAGACCAGTGACTTAGTTTTCTTAATTTCTATCCTTGTCACGTATATCTAACTTTTGTTGGGAATAAACGTAAATATTTGGAACACAATACATTAATATTGTTAGGTGTAAATAGTTCTTTTTCCCCTCCAACATTATCTTGCCATCTATTTGAGTTTTTGCCGTATCGGCAATTTAATTTGTTGAATTAAATTACATGTTTAATAAATTGAATAATCCTACTACTTTAAATCATTTAATCATCATTTATAAATCATCTTTCATTGAACTTTATTTAAAAATCATTCCAATTCTTACCAGCAATGTAAACATTGAACAATGATTGGCTCTGTTGCTCCTTTGCAATCTTCACTCACCATAACTCATGCTATGCTGAAGCTCCGCGAGGCAGCAATGTCTCCGTAACCGTAACGTCACGCTTTGTTGGTTGTTTGCCAGCATGACATGCTTTTCCTAGCTATTGGCTTACGTTTTGCATATCTTATTGGAGAATCGTTTCTTCAACTATAAGTGCTGAATCTTTGCAAAGCTTATTCACCTTGTTGTCTTTCTCGTTTCGTAGCGGCTTTTTAGTCGTGTTACATTCAGAGATGTTTTAAGTTGAATCTCCGGTAGAATGCTTGTCAGCAGGAAGCGTGAGTCTCATTAGCTACCACTATGCACTCCAAAATATTTCTTCCTACCCCACAGTGGCAAGAATTCAAACTCTTTTAATTTTTTTTTTTTTTAAGCTCATAGATTTGTTTGTCATTCAGGATTTTCGGATTCTAGCCTCCCTCCCCCTCTATAGGCCTCCTATTTCGGTGTAACTCTCAATGCACAACTATCTATTACGGCTCCCCCTGCGTATTCCCCATGTCCAAAAAATTAAAAAACTCCTTGTTTTTCCCTATTGTTTGGCTCCAAAGCTAGTTGTGCACTTATTCAAAAATTTTATGCATCCAGGAGCGTGTCTGTGCATCTCCGCCTTGTGCAATCTGGAGGTGTGGTGTGCCAGTCGAGCATATGTGTCCAAGAAGCAGAAGTAGCAACCCTGCCTTTCCTGAGCTGTGCCTTAGCTGTCACTTTGTTGCCTGTTGGAGAAGGAGCCTGCAGTCTCCCCTGGTTAATGATCGAAGTCTGAACGAGCTATCAGACACAGCTCATTTTATGTTGCGACTAGTTAACTATCTGGTTGTAGAAAGCTACCATGCAGTGATCCGGTGATTTTTTCCAGGCAGGCAGGGGCTGTCCAAAGGTTTCTGAGTCTCATTAGCTCGCTTGTCAATACTGCGTGATATAGTAAGAGAGATGTGAATTTTTATCAAAATTATTTTTGCATACTTGTTTCATCTTCAATATGCTATGAGTAGTACCAAAGAGACTTAGTTTTTATCTGCGATTGAACTGTATTATTTTTAAAGATGTCTCAAGTTTTAAGTGACTGCAACGTTTTATATATAAAAGGTTTTTCTACACTTTTCATTACTGTTTTTTGCACATATATAAATTTTTACAATATACAAGATAAAGGACTTTATTCATGTTATATTTTAACAGTTTAAAAAAACTAATTTTTTTTTTTATTTTTCTATCTCTGCCGTTTCTCCTAATTAAAACAGTCATAATTTAAGTTTATCATATTTAAACATTTGAACTGATTTAAATCTATTTCTTTCAATCACTTAAATTTGATGCTGCAGTATTTAATTTATTTGAACAAATTCTAAGCATGCAGAATTACATAAACTTAGTTACAAATATGCAGATGTTTTCTTTTTAAATCTTTCATTAATTACAATAAGAGTTTTTCTATTGAGGTATTCATAGGCTTATGTATAGGCCGGGATAAGAGATTTCTTCAACTGCTAACTCAATCCCAGATTTTCTCACAAATATTACATTTATTTGTATTGGGAATAACAGAAAGGTAAAAAATATTTTATTATATGTTAAGAATTATAAGAATTAGTAATCAAATCATATTATTTTATTAACAATAATGCATGCAATATTTATTTCTCAAACTAAAATAACAAGTATTTTCACCCACTAAAGACAGAACAAATTTATTATTTTCTGATATATTAACCAAGAATGTCAAACAATAAATTTCTTCAATTCCATCACAGGCTGCAAAATATTACTCGACAGGCTCCAATTGGCCCAAGGGCCATGGGTTGACCACTTCTGGTATGAGAGACACCATGAAAAGGAATATCTTAGAAATTTCAGTAAAATTAACTATTATGCAATAATTTAAATAAATAAGACTACACATTTCAAAATAAAAGATACTTTAATGAAGGCTTTACGAAACTTACATTATTTGCCATCAATTTTATCCTCTGAGTAGCTGATTCATGAGCTCTGTACAAATCAATAGCACTTGTTATATCAGGATTCAAAATATTTCCTTGTTCGTCTCTTACAACTAAATCTAGACCTAAAATCCTAAATTCAAACAGTCATATTTCAAAATTTAAAAAATAAAGAAAAATCATCATTAAACACTTTGAAGAATATATAAATTTGATGAAATATTTTTAAACAATTAATTAAATAAAGAAAAACCTTAACTATACTTCATGTTTTGTCATCGTAATATTTTCGGCTGGGCACCCAGCTCTTCTCAGCGACTTCTGCAGTGTAGCTCTTGAACTGATGTTCTTGTACAGTTGTTGCCATAAGGTGGTGTCACACTCTATATGGTGCCATTGTACCACTGTCGTTGCACACCTCCGGGTTTGTAGAAATTTCAATGTCTTCTCGATACATTGCATAATTATAATTACTGTAATCTGCGAGTTTTCTAGTTTTTTTTCAAAATCTACCATAATATCTTCATTACTAAAAGTTTTGGCTAAAGCTGTATTAATTTTAATGGTTTTTATACTATTTTTATGCTAATTTATTCTTGCTTTAATTTTTCTTTTTGTTACTTCGATGTAAGAACCTGGTCTATTATTTTGATTAATGAACGGTATTTTGTAAATTCCGGTAGTTTTTAAAGGGGAAATGGGGTCTTTATCAGTACGTATTAATTGAAAAATATTTTGGTTAGGTTTAATGGGGAGTTTGACACAATACTTGCTTACTGCATTTTTTATTTTGTTTGAGGCTCTGCGATCGAACGGGATGGAAGAGGTAAATTTTGAAGGGTTTTTTCAAAGTTAGGTATATTGTCCATGGTTTTTAATCTACTTTTAATCATTTTTTTTACTATTTTATCAGGGTAACCTGCTTTTCTGGTAAATTCTTTGATTAAGTTTAGCTCATTATTAAGGTCAGCAGATTTGTCAGACAATAAAATAGCACGATTGATGTAGGAATGTACTGCAATAATTCTATAATGGAAAGGTGTTTTACTATTATAATGGGTGATTTCGTTGCTATTAGTTGGTTTTCAATAAACTGTAGTTTTAATTTTATTATCAGTTCCAGTAATTTTAACGTCCAAAAAATTAATTTGCTAGTTTATTTCTTCTTCATAAGTGAAGTTCGACACCAGATAGAGCATGGCACTACCTTATGGTGCAGACTATACAAGAACATTAGTTCAAGAGCTCCACTGCAGAAGAAATCACTGACAAGAGCTGGGTGCCCAGCCAATAATATTATAACAACAAAACATGAAGTATAGTTAAGGTTTTTCTTTATTTAATTAATTATTGTCAAACTTTGAAAAAAAAAATCAATTTATAGCATAAATGAAGCTTTAAGTAAACATGTCTACAAAACAAATGTAAATTAAGATTTTTTTAATTCAATAACATTTTAACTAACAACTTGTAAGCATATTGTATATACTCTTGTATAAAATGAAACATTTAGGGTTAAAATATGGTACGAAGTAGGAAATTGACTTATATGAGATATAAAAAAAAATCAAAGCTTTTGCTATGTGAAGGAGAACTTTGTTTACCAGAATAATTAATAGTTGTGAACCTCGAAATTACTAAGCACTTGAAAATTCGCTTTGTAGTCATCATCATATTTTACTTCCAATACTCAATTACAGTAGGTAATGGGCACATCTGGTGGCCCAATGACTAGTGTTCTGGCCTTCAGTTGCCAAGAGCCAGGTTTAAATCCTGGTTCAGGTATGAATATTAGTGGTTCTGTATTTATTTAAGCCGTAAGTCCTGATCTAATGGGCCTTAATGTGAAAAAGAAAAATAAGAATGAAAAATCACGCAGGTTGTATAGATTATTAATAATTTTTCAACTGTGCATACTCATTTGATTATTTAATTTTTAAATGTACTTTGCCTGTGTCACACAACAGATAGACAGAATGACAGGCAAATAGTTTAATTAAATTCATAATCACTGTTAAACATTATTATAAAGAGCTAAAACTGCTTAACACAAACAGAAATTCAATTCCAGCAATTTTAAATTGGAACCCCTAACATATCTGAATATTTTAGTTTAATGCTGTAAATCTTAAGATTAAACATAACATATTCTATAGAAAAAAAATTTTAGCATATGAAAAGTAAATGTCAATTTCATTATGATTTGTGCCAAACAGTTATTTAAATATGATTTATATTTAAAAATATATATATCTCATAGAATGCAATATATTGGCTCTTTTTTTAGATGTCCGTGTATACAAACCGGTTGTGCTATTTAAACTATTTTAAGTAGAAACATGCCATAGTGAACTTGAGAAATATATATCATGTTGAAGAAATTCTGAAAATATTTACTTATGATGGAAGCAGATGAAGTGACAGATAAACAGAAAGAAAGACAAACAGACTAATTCAAATCATAATTACTCTTAGACATTGTTAGAAAGTGTTAAAAACGCTAAATAAAATGAAAATGCTATCGCAGCAATTTTCAATAATAGATTTTAATGTATCTGAATGTTTCTACGTGGCCCTGTAAATCTTAATGCCAATCATACTATATTCTACAGAAATCAATTTTTTGTGCATATGAATAATAAATGTCAGTTTAATTATGATTTGTGCAAAATAAGGTATTAAAATATGGTTTATAAAAATAGCTCTCATTAAACACAATGCTTTGGAATTCTTTTGGATGTCCCTGTACACAAACCAGTGATGGTATTTACTCCATTTTCAATAGGGAGCATCCCATAGTGATCTTAAATAAAATGTATCAGTTTCAAGAAATTCCATGATCTTTATGGGAGTTAAAGCATGAACAGATAAATGGATAGAAGTTATAAAAAGCTTTTCAACTTCCATGGAAAGTGTTAAAAAAAAAATCCTTTTTCAGCAAGCTTAAAGGCAATACCTTTACATTAAAGTTGCAAAAGTAAAGAAATATTACATGTGCATTAACACATACTTAGCCATTGGCTTTGTTCCCACACATTGCATTATTTACGTCGCTATTCTGTTTTCAAGAAATTTAATTTTTGGCAATATTTTGGTGACAATTTTTACGACCTAGCAATGAAATTTGTGATTTGGCAGCAAACTTTGATAGTTCACGACAAAATTCCTTATTTGACAACAAAATCTGGCGAGCTTGGCAATGGAAAATGGTGGTTTTGGCGTCATTAAATTTTCTTCCCACGCGAAAACCTCATATCTCTTCACAGACCAATACCTTGTATCACAAGATAAAAAGTCAAAGGAAGCTGTAACGTATTACTCTCAATTTCAACCGTAAATTTTAAATTTGTGCCTAAACCAGCATTCTAAACTATTTACCACAAATGATATTTTTATTAACTAATGCATTATTTTACAGTGCCGGCAAAAAAACAAAAAACTTTGCATGTCAATTGCCGTTTCCACCATAAAAATGTATCAAAACCCAGTGATGGCACGTGACGTGGTGTTAGTCAATCACAGCGACCTTTCCCTTTTTACATTTTATTGCCACCTGCAGCCATTTAGTTATGGATCTCTGGCTATATCTGACTACATCTAGAATCATCTGCTAGATCTCTGGCTACATCAATCACAGAGTCCCATTCTCTAGCAGAGCCAAAGCAGGGTATTTCTCTTCCATTTTAAGCTTAATTTAACCCACTGTGTGGAGTGGGAATACTAATGTAGGTTCTCAAACTTTTAACAAATGAACAAAATACTGGGTGTCGGGAGAAAAGAGCATACAGCCTTACTCTAAAACACTACGAGGTGAGCTGAGTGATATTATAGGGAAGGTCGTCTGTGATTGACTAACACCACGTGCCATCCCTGGGTTTCGACACATTTCTATGGCGGGAACGGCAACTGACGCATAAAGTTTTTTTTTTTTTTTTTTTTTTGCTGCTCAAGTGTAAAGATTTTTTTTGCCGATACTGTAATTTTATATTTTTAAATGATTAATTAAAGTGGTTACTATGGTTTTTATATTTTCAGTGATCTTTTTTTATTATCATCTACATGCGACATAAGCATCAGATTATAAATTTAAGCAATTAAAGCTATAGAAAAAGTCATCTTCATCACAATTGACGAAAAATCACTTTTTAATTTGTAACCTTTAAGTAATTGAAGCTACTGAACAAGTTTAAATATAAAAATTTTTCGTTAGGGTAAGGCGGTAATTTGCCTGATTTGAAGATTTTTCCTATTTTCAATATTAAAGAAATTATGGGCAAATGAAAATTTCTACCCCCCCTTTGAGCTGGATACCCCATCTATGAAATCGACCGAGACTTCTACTGTCTTCACAACATATCCCGAGCTGGTTAAATTTAAATAAAAATTACTCCAGTTATCGTGTTCACAACTTAACATGGGAAAAAGCGTTAATATATACCCATATATAAAGTTTTGAACGGAGGGTGGTTTTGGGTTCTAGGGGTCATGATCGGTGCAGATATGAAGAAATTTTTCAGAAGTCATGTCATGAGGACCATCGCAATAGGCAGATTTCCTATAAGGAGTCTATCTAAAAGACAGTAGAGCAAGGTAATGGAAAAATTTGATCAAAAATTTTAATATTCAGTACTTATTTATTTGCATGTTTTAAAAAGTCTCTGGTCAAATGTACCAAAAATGCAGTTTCCTCAAATTTCAAAATTCGAATTTTAAGGTGTGGGAAAAAAAAAAAAAAATCAATTTTTAGGTATGAAGTCTAAGTTTCTGACATTCACTTACTCTAGTTTGAATCTAATATAAATTAATTTATTTTAGTTAAATACTAACATCTGCAATCGAAATCTTTTTTTTTTTTTTTTTTCTTAAATTTTATTGTGTTAGCTGAAACTAAGCCGTCACTGCAGCCTACATTTCAAAATATTTTTTATAGTATTTTTCTTCTTCTGTATTTAATCCTCTTAAAAAGGGCAGGGACTTTTAATATGTTACTTTCAACTCTCATCCCTATGCTTACGCAGATTTTCATAATTACACGATTTTTTCCTCTTTTTTTTTTTTTCTTAAACTGTTTGTTAATTTTTGGTCTTTGTTATCTGAATTAGTACTCATAATACCATTTGCTCCTACTAGCCTCAAAGTTATTGAAAACATAAAATACTTGCTATATTACCCTTATGTAGCCTTTTCATACACAAATTTTATATAAATAGAAAATATTCAACGGAATCCCTTTTAATTATACACTTTAGTTGATTTTATTATTGAAAAAAAAAAAAAAAAAAAAAAAATTTCAAAAAAATGTGATATTTTACTCCCTATACTTTCTTTCTAAACTATTGATTATAGAAAGAAAATATAATGACCATTTTTGTAGGAAATTTCATACAGTTTAATTTTTAATTGAGTTTTTCCTTAAGTCCAATAGTTTTCAAGATATTTAATAAAAACTGAAAAATAAAAATACTTCCCTTTTGAATGACCCTGCCCTGTCTTCCCCTCCTCCCCCACACACATCCCACGGGTAACAACTTTTACACTGTTCAAGAGATTTTCAGCTATGATTGCTCAATTTCAAAACTATGCAATTTTTTCCCCCTATTTTTCTATTTTGATTGGACTAATACAACATAGGTGAAAGATTATTAAAAAGAGAAAAAAAAAAAAAAACAGAAAATGTTACACAAAACACTATGTAAAAAAGAAAATTTCAATTAAAATATAATAAAATATTACTGACGCATTTCCAACATCTATTTTTGCAGTTGCTTTTTGCTTCAATTCTTTCAGCTCATCCTATTAAAAAAAAAAAAAAAGAAAGAAAGAAAAAGAAAAGAAAAGTAATTCAAAATATTTTAACAATTCAGAATTATTTACATATGAAATTTTAAATATTCATTTAAATTCTAATATAAATATTTAGAAATAAATATCCTTACCACAGGTAAAGTACCAGACATAATTTTTCGACGCCAATCAATTAATTCATACATCATATTTCTAATAATTTCAAATTTCGTTTCTCGGATCTAGAAAAATGAATAAATCAATAAAATAAAAATATATTACTGCATTTTAAGATATTTTGGAAAACTCATTAACACATTTTTATAATATGATGAAATAAATATTTTTAATTAAGTATCAAGAGGAAAATAGTTTATCATTTAGCTAATTTCAGATATGAATGAGTTCATCATCACATATGCTCACTATGCACAAATATTTCCTGATATTCAATTAATTTTTGTACAAATCAACCACAATTAGCTATTATATTTATAAAAGAAAGACTTTTGTATTTTGCACATACACAGTTAAAAATTATTGCCTAAAAATATCAATTATTACATTAAACAAACTGTTATTGATGACAAATTTTAATGAATCATGAACCTTGGACAAAACTCTGCTTGCTGTAAGTGAAAATATGCAATATATATACCTTCTTCCTATCTTGTGTTTCTTGGGTTGTTTTTTCATTAATTTTGATAAATTTATGGTTTTAAGTTAAGAATTGTTGTTTTACTTTATTGATTTGTTTGTTTTGCAGGCTGTTAATTAATAGATCTGGTTTCTATACATTAGTGTATTTCATCCACTGATGATTTTTTTTTTTTTAAATCTTATTGGTCATTGGTGTTTCAGTGATCTTGTATCTGTTGCTTCGCTTCTACTATGCTTAATAGATCATCTTTATTATATATATATATATATATATTAAAAATATATCCTTATATTATCATTAATGTATACATGCTGTTCTGCAGACAGATAAAATCCACTGGATAAATTACAGATTATCTCCACCTTTTTATCATATAAGCTAAATTACAAATACTCTTTTTATTTTCTTCTACATTCTAGAAAGTAATGGCTTTGTAAAAAATTTCCACTTTGGGTTTTTGATGGATTGAATCATTTTGAAAGGTATAGAACATAATTTGATCATTTTCAGAAAATGTCTGAAAATTTTTAGAAACATATATACTTATTCATATGCAAATGATAAACAAAATATTTACCACATAAAGTTGTTTCCATATTGTTCCCCATTCACGTATCACAGATGTAATTTCTTGAACAATGGGAGGCTCTCTAGGGATAACAGCTTCAAGCGGCCTAGAAGAAATTTGTATCATAAGTAATAAAACATTTCCTTAAATAAATTAGGCTGAAATATTAACTGTAAAAAAAAATTCAAAACTAGGACAGGCAAAAAAAAACAACAACCCATAATAACTGAGGGTTTTTTTTTTTTTAATCATCTCATATAGAACTGGGAATAGAAAAAAGAGGACATTTTAAAATACATTACGCATTTAAAAATCCAAAATACTCATCTTCTGATCTATATAATAAGGGGTAAGGGGTGATTGAAAAGTCACTTAAAAAAAAAAAAAAATGCCACTCAGAATAGTAATTTGATTTTATTACAAAATACTAGAATGGATTAAAACAATAAATATAAACTATATATATATTGTTGCGTACTTGGGGGTTCGTGAGTTGTCCGAGAATGAAAGGCCAAACGTACAAAAATTCAGTAATTTATTCACAGAAAGTTCCAGAAAAATACAGGTCTATAAACCAAGTATCACCTTCAATTCAACCAGTAAACACAGCTTAAACAACAGCTGTCAATAGCAAATCCACAGTACAAACTGTATAGCAATAACACTTGAAGCAAGTCTCTTTCAAAGAGGCTCAAAACAATGCAAGCATTAGCGAAGCTGGCTGAGAACTGAACTGACTGACTTTGGCGAAGAAAACAGCCCTTATATACCCCTGTAGAAAAGTGTGGAACGTTCCAGAAATCTCCATATCTCATCAGCCAATGGGATTAGAGCTTCCATATTTGGTATATCCCAAAAAGGATTTTCTCGCCAAGGTCGCCAAAAAATCGCCAATGTAGGGAAAAGTCACCAAATTTGGCGCCAAATCCATAACCTGCCTTATTAGGGCTTTTTAATGCATTTTTAAGGGAAAATAAGGCTATTTCAACGCTAAAACGACTAGAAATGCACAAAATTAGCACTTTATCAACTTACTACGCCTCTTTGAAAGAATTTATACAAAAATAAGCACAATTATTTACAATTTTGTAACACTGTCCCCCTCCCAAGGACTGCACGTCCCAGGCAGTGCAACCCTTGGTCAAGAGGCGAAACTAAACAAATTTACACAATCTAAAATACAAAAACTAAGTTGCATATAACGATAAAATAGAAATATAAATCAAGTGAGAAATATTTACAAAATTCACAAATATGTACAAATATACAAATATTTACATTACGCATGCGCAAATTTTACCAGTATTTACATTTTTATTTTAATATTACCGTTAATTGTGGTACTTGGCTAGCCTGTTATAGTGCACCACCTTCGGTTTTGATGAAGGTGTTTTAGTGATCCGCACCACTACATCATTCAGCCTTTTTAAGACTGTGTATGGTCCGTCCCAGTTGCACTGTAACTTGGGAGACAGTCCTTTGCGTCGAACAGGATTCCACAATCAGACCTTGTCTCCTTCCTGGAACTCATGTTGTGTAGCCTTTAGATCATACCTTGTCTTCATTTTCTCCGTTGCCATGTGAATTCGCTCCCGAGCAAAGTTGTGTACATCCTCAAATCGTGCCTGGAGATCTTGGATGTACTCCTCGGGCGATGAACTCGCATCGGGTGGACAACCAAACAGGAGATCACAAGGGAGACGAAGTTCACGTCCAAACAGCATCTGGGCTTGAGTATAGCCGGTGGTTTCATGGACAGCACTTCGATAAGCCAGCAGGAACAATGGCAACTTCAAGTCCCAATCTTGCTGGTTCCTTGATACTAGAAGAGAGAGGTTATTCAGGATGGTACGGTTGAACCTCTCGACCATGCTGTCCGACTGGGGATGTAAGGGTGTTGTCTGCATTTTGTCTATGCCAAGTAGTTGACGCAGTCCTTTGAAAACAGCAGAGGTAAAGTTCGGACTTTGGTCGGTATGAAGTTGTAGGGGCATGCCATACCTTGACACCCATTGCTGCACTAGGACCTCTGCGACTGTGCATGCCTCTTGATCGGGAATGGGATATGCCTCAGGCCACTTGGTGAAATAGTCCATCACGACGAGGATGTATTTATTTCCACTGGAGGTCTGTGGCAAAGGACCCAAGATGTCGAGTGCAATCCGTTCAAATGGTGCTCCAATGTTGTACCGCTGCAGTCTTCCTCGACTTCGTTTCTGCAGGCCTTTATGTTCCGCACAAGCATCACAGGATTTATACCATTTCTCCACGTCCTCCCTTGCCTTGCACCAGTAGAAGCATTCCCGAACTTTCTGCAGAGTCTTCATTACCCCAAAATGGCCTCCGGTAGAGCTACTATGCAGTTGTTCTAAAATATCTGGAATTTTTGATCTTGGTAATACAATCTGCCATCTGAAGCTTTTCCCATCATCATATTCCCACTTTCTGTATAATACGCCGTTTCTGATATGAAGAGAGTCCCAAAGTGCCCAATAACTTTTCGTAATGGGACTAAATCTGGAAATGTCCTGCCAGGTAGGTCTGTTTCCGGTCGTTTTCTTCAGTTGTAATATTGGCTTTACGTCAGGATTTTCCAACTGGGCTTTTCTAAGTTCTTCGTCACTCCATGGATCGGGATCTTGTTCTGATGGTGTTGCGACAGTAACTTGGCAAGCAACTGGCTTTATTCTTTGGGTTTATCCTCGGCTTTAGAGCTGTATTTATGATCTTCAGATGGAGGCTTCCGCAAGACGGCATCTGGATTTTCCCGAAGAGCTCCTTCTGCGTGACATACTTCAGAGACATTCTTGGTTGCTTCTCTAGGTGTTCTTACTGGGCAGCTTCGTTTGATATGCCCGTCTTTTCCACAGCCCCAGCATTTAGTTGTTGGAGTCTTCCCTCCTTTCTTATTCTCAAGAATGCGTAGTCTTCTATTAATATCTGCAATCATTTTCTGAATCTCTTTAAGATCATCTTGAGAGCCGTTCACTTTGTCTGCTGTGCTGCTCTGGCGATGTTTATGGGAGGCTTGTGGCTGCCTCTATCTTAAGGGAATACACCAAGGCTGACTCCACATCCTTCACACCGGAGAGTCTGAGGGCTTTTTGAATTTCTGGATCTCCGACAGCATCAATGAAATATTCTAGGGCTAGATCATTGCGTGTTTCAGGACGACAGTCTGAGAAAGCCAAATGTAAAAGCCTTTGGATGTTTGATGCCAGTTCTTGTAAGCTTTCCCCTGGTCTCTGATGATGGGACCTTAGCTGGATTCGACTATATTCTTTGGACCATTTCGCTCCAAAACGTAGCTCTAGTGCTCTGGTTAAAGCTTCAAAGTCATATCGCTGTTCCTTCGAAAGGGTCTCCAGAATACCTGCGGCGTCGCTCCGCAACAACGCTACCAGATGAGCCGTCTTTGCAACAGAGTCCCAGCCGTTAGCTTCAGCTACGATGGAAAATTACGTCTTATATACATGCCAGGAGGAACTGCCATCGTAGGTGGATAGATTAATAAATTCCTTATTCTGGATTCTTCTTTCTTTTCAGTTTCCTGGGGCAAGGAGATCAGCTTCTCTTCTACCTTTCTCTCAAGATGTTCCTCTACATTCTTCATGACTTTCTCCTCGAAATTCTCTTCTATCTTCATAAATCTCTCTTCAAAATTCCTTTCTACTTTTATAACATTTTCCCCTATTTTCATAGCTTTCTCTTCAAAACTCTTTTATTTTCAAAACTTTCTCTCCAAAATTTTCTTCTATCTTTATAACTTTCTCTTCTATTCTATCCATTCTATTTTCCATCACCGTTAATTTTCCCTCTATTGATTCTTTCACCGTTGAAAGCTCTCTCTTCATCTCATCTTGTTTGGATTTATTTTCTTCGCTCAAACTGGCTTCCATCTTTTCCTGAACTGCTTTCATTTCTTTCATCTCTTGACTCAGGCTATCTTTCATCTCTCTCTGTCCTCCTTTCATTCTTTCGATCAATCCGGTTTCCATCTTTTCCTGTCCTGTTTCCATTTTCTCTATCAATCCAGATCTTAACTCATTCATCTGAGCAGTGAGACCTTCTAGAAGTTTCTTCATTTCTTGCTCCATAGCTCTTGTTATCACCATTCACAGACAATCCCACTTCTGACACCAAAAATGTTGCGTACTTGGGGGTTCGTGAGTTGTCCGAGAATGAAAGGCCAAACGTACAAAAATTCAGTAATTTATTCACAGAAAGTTCCAGAAAAATACAGGTCTATAAACCAAGTATCACCTTCAATTCAACCAGTAAACACAGCTTAAACAACAGCTGTCAATAGCAAATCCACAGTACAAACTGTATAGCAATAACACTTGAAGCAAGTCTCTTTCAAAGAGGCTCAAAAAAATGCAAGCATTAGCGAAGCTGGCTGAGAACTGAACTGACTGACTTTGGCGAAGAAAACAGCCCTTATATACCCCTGTAGAAAAGTGTGGAACGTTCCAGAAATCTCCATATCTCATCAGCCAATGGGATTAGAGCTTCCATATTTGGTATATCCCTAATAAGGATTTTCTCGCCAAGGTTGCCAAAAAATTGCCAAGGTGGGAAAAAGTCACCAAATTTGGCGCCAAATCCATTACCTGCCTTATTAGGGCTTTTGAATGCGTTTTTAAGGGAAAATAAGGCTATTTCAACGCTAAAACAACTAGAAATGCACAAAAGTAGCACTTTATCAACTTACTACGCCTCTTTGAAAGAATTTATACAAAAATAAGCACAATTATTGACAATTTTGTAACAATATTAAACCAGGCCTACATGACCACTAGATTTTTCAAGAAGTGCAACTGCTCCATTACTAATTTCAGTCATATTCCTAACACCATCAGTACAAATAGCTACTAAGGCCATAAAATTCAAAGCCAACTTATCATTCAAACACTTAATTACCTCTGAGGAAATACCTTTTCCTGTTGTGTGATCTGACATAAAGCATAATCCAGCAAGTACAGTAATATAAAAATTTTGATTAATGCCTCAAATAAAAAGGAGAAATTGAGTAGTATGTTTAAAATTTATTCTTTCATCAATAGCTAGTGAGTAAAATCGGAATTCACAAATTTTTGTATTAATTGGCCTCAAAGATTAATGGAAATATCAATTATTTGTCTTTGTACTGTCATTGTGACAAACTGACATTTTCTTCTTTTTTTCTGGACACAATCCAGACACATCAATCAACATGCATTTCTTCACGAAGTCCCCTTCGGTGAAGGATTTCCCTGTAGTAGCAATTTCATTTGAAATCTGAAAGCTTACTTTAGTATTTATCTTAGCTTCATCGCCTTTTTTTTTTTTTTTTGCCTCCAAAAATTACTGTTCTCTACAAAGAGTTCTCGATAATTCCGCTGCTTTAATTGCTTTTATTCATTTTGATCCATCTTTGCGAAACTAGGATGTTTCAACTCACAATGCCTTAGAAGACAGTATTCCTTTGGTACAGCTATCGTCTATGACATACCATACACATTATTTTGTGCATGAAGATAGTAAAAAATAAGTACAGGATTCCCACTCAATTTCAAAAATAAATTCCCTGATTTTTCCAAGTTTTCCAATTTATTTCTTTTTCTTTCTTTCTTTTTTTTTTTTTTTTTATAAAATTCCAAGTCAAAAAATTTGGTTTGTAACATAAAAGATAGCTCATGACACAGCTCACAACATAAAATATAACATAGAATAATTTAAATTGCATGCTCAAAAAGATTTTCCAAGTTTACATCATTCTTTTTTCAAGGTTT
Organism: Salticus scenicus; assembly: GCA_963930645.1. Taxonomy (NCBI): domain Eukaryota; kingdom Metazoa; phylum Arthropoda; class Arachnida; order Araneae; family Salticidae; genus Salticus; species Salticus scenicus. Next base: position 346,722,857 of record OZ005650.1, on the reverse strand, counting down.
TGAGGTAACATTTGCAATTTTCCCTGACATTTCTCTGACATTTTTTTCACTAATTCCAAATTACCTGACTTTTCTAGGCTCTCCTTGACTTGTGGAAACCCTGTAAGTATTTGTCTATTCAGGATTGAAACTATGATGTCTGTATCAATCTTTCGCATTTTTCTTGCCATTATCATATATGAGCTGTATAACTGATAAATATGAAAATATTGAGAACTTTAATGCTAAGAGCTGGATAACTCCACTTGTCAGAAGATTATGCCAATCATAATGTGGTCAACAATATTCACAAAGAAATCACATTAATCAATATCAGATAATGATAATGCTCCCTCTCCAAGAAGTTCAGCCCCTTTTACAGCCTTGGGCAGGGAGCTTTCTGAAAACATCTAGACATTTGCTGCCTGTTTTAAGTGAGTAATTACTAAAGGGGTAATTAAGGCATGGCTAAATTGGTGCTGCCACCTATTGGTATATAACTAAAACTCTTCTAACAGTATCATATTCAGTCGTGAAAAAATGCATAGAAATTATTCTTCGATTTATATGAAGACTTAGCGGGTCACAAAGTGAGTGCTGGTAGATCATATCTGGCATGCATTCTGTATGCTGTGCAGGGCTTGAATTAAACAATGATTCTGTAAAGCATAAGAGGAAAAACTTTGAATACTCTCATATTATAAATTCTAAACATTAACTTGCTGAATTAAATCCACTAATGTTTTTTCCAAATTTCAAGCAATTTTTCTTATAAAAGGACAGCGGTTTTTTATTAGTTTACTGTAATGTGATTTATTTGTATTGAGTCCACTAATTAAGTCAGTTGTTTGTATAAATATATGCTTCAGATCAATGGTTGCCAACATTTTTGACTTCAGAAACCTCTATATTCAAAATAATAAAATCTCACTTATCACTAACATTATTTATTAAGAAATGCAAATATACAAATAGAGTGAATATGTGAATGAATCAATGAATATCCATTTGATAAATGGGAAAGAAAACTGTTTAATATATATTACTCCAAATGCTTCTTTTTATAAAAAAAAAAACATTACAAATACTAATTAATTACAAGAAAGGTGTTTAAAGTTTGGTTTAATTGTAATAAAATTAGCTTAATCAATACAAAGTAGTCAAAGCTTATTTAAATATTACACGCTGTAATAATTGTTTTCGTTTGTTTACAATCAGTTAATAGATTATAAATCCAAAGTATAATTTGACCTATTTTCAATTAATAATTATGAAACTATTATATGTGATGTTGTGAAAATAATTTTTATCAATCTTTTAAGAATAGTTTTATTAATGAGAACTGTTGGGCAAAGAAAAGTTATTCAGAAAATTTTAACATTAAAAGTTAAAAAAAAAAAAAAGAAAGAAAGAAAGAAAACACCAACATGACAAATAGATTACTGTAAATATATATATTTAATGAAATAAGATGAAATACAAGAAATAAAATTGCATTTAAACAATAAAAAAAAAAAAAATGTGGCTTTAATACAGAGATTCTTCAACAATAAATGTGTAAAAGTATTTAAAGAAAAAAACAACCAAACCATCGCGATTTTTCAAAAATGTTTCCCCAATAGTTACTGTACATGTTCATGTATGAATAGAGATGGGAATAGTCTGGAGAAAAAAAAAAAAAAAAAAAAAAAAGAGAAATTTTAGGAGAAAAAAACTAGTTTTTTTTTTTTTTTTTTTTTTTTTTTTTTGGAGGGGGGGGGGGGTTTGAAGGGGTTTATTTCCACCCGAAAAAATTGAAAATTTTGAAATTTCTAGCATAAAATAACATATTCAGAAATTTATAATATTTACATTCCAGTGCTTTTTTCTTGAAATATTTTGTCATGTTCAGTATTTTACATGAAAACACTAATTCTGATAATGTTCATATTTCAAAAATAAAGTTTTAACCATATAATCAAATGGTAATCCGGAAATATGTAAGTATTATAATGACCTCCCTTCCATCACATTCATTTGAAATCACTTACTCTTTTAAAGTTCCTTTATACTTCAGTCTTTCTCCATGAATATATATCCTTAGACTTGTCTAACTGCATTATTTTAATGTGTGTGGATATATATTATGCACACACGCACACACACATATATATAAATGCATGTAACAGTAAAAAAAAAAAACTAAGCAACTACTTTCTGTCAAAAAATTTTATTTCACAATTTACAAAAATTACATGTGCAAAAACCTACTTGATTTATGTCCTTTACGTCTGGGTTAATAACTTTTATATTATAAAAAAATAATAAATCAATAATGTTTTAAATTTCAGAAGTTCAATTAACATTAAATTAAACTTTTATTTTATCTTTGTGATTCAACTTCATTTTAATTCAGAATCTGAATTATAGTCCAGCATTAGGTCCAGTAAACCAATTTTATTCGAGCCTGACCTGTAATCAGGTTTAGGTCTGGTTCACTAAATTTTTTTCTCTTGCGTGTGGTTCGGTTCAGGTTGACTGATTTATTTTTCTTATGGGTCATGTTAACTGAATTTTTTTTTCCCCTAGGGGCTGGGTTGACTGATTTATTTTTCTTGTGGGTTGGGTTCCGATTTAGGTTGACTGAATTTTTTTCCTGCGGGTTAGGTTAATTTTTCAACAAGTCGGGTCGACTTGAGAACATCTTTCAAAAAATTTTATTATAATAAGTAGAAATTTGTTTGATATAATTATAATAAATATACTACAACATATTCCCATGATTAAATATACGTGTACACAAATTATTACATATCGCAGAAAGGCAATAAACAAAGAAAAATCAAATAATATGTATATATATATATATATATATATATTATAGCACTATTTCAATTCTCATTCAGTGTTTTGCAATTTAATGATCATTTCAAACTACTTTTATCACTTAATTAGCAAGTTTCTAGGTATTATTTTTTAATTTTTATCCTTTCATTATTTTTTGATAATTCATTTAGATTTTACTTTATTTCTTTTTCAGTTTGATTTGGGTGGTCTTCGTTTTTGATCAGAATAATTGTTTGAATAATGAAATTAAATCATCTTTAAATTTCAAATGTTTGCACTGATAATATTGTATTACTATATTTCTATCATTTCTAAGGTAATGCTGCATACAGCGCTTTAATTAGAAATGAAGCTTTTTATTTATTTTATTTTTTTTATGTCACTATGTGTATGCACAATCTTTGCTATTACTTAAGCAGAGTTTTAATTTTTAAAAAATTTTGAAATACATCATTTTATAGCTGCTATCTGCACATTTTATGTTGTATTATTATTATTATTATTATTTATAACACTATTTCAATTCTCATTCAGTGTTTTGCAATTTAATGATCATTTCAAACTACTTTTATCACTTAATTAGCAAATTTCTAGGTATTATTTTTTAATTTTCATCCTTTCATTATTTTTTGATAATTCATTTAGATTTTACTTTATTTCTTTTTTGGTTTGATTTGGGTGGTCTTCGTTTTTGATCAGAGTAATTGTTTGAATACTGAAATTAAATCATCTTTAAATTTCAAATGTTTGCACTGATAGTGATAATATTATATTACTATATATATATATAATTTAAAGCATATTTTTGTACTCTTGAAGTACACAACACACACATAAATAGTTAAAAATTAGTAATCCATTTTTCAGACTTTTAAATTTCTAACTTAGTGTATCAGTAACTCCATTTAAAAAAAATTTTAAACGATTTACTAACTCTGTGACAATGAAAATTTATTTTATAACTATAAAAAGTTTTCAATGATTTTCAGATGAATCATTAAATTTCATTCAGTTTTCGGGTTTTGGTTATAAAGAAATCAGATTCAGGTCAATGAAATTTTGTTGTTGTTGTTGGTTTGACTCTAATCTAAATTCATTGTATCAATGCTGGTGGGAGATGAACATTCCATAGGAATGCACACCCTACGCAAAATTAATGGTTCAGTGTTGATTTGACTAGTTTTTGGTGTTTTGTGCAAGGAAAGGTACTTGCAGTTATGAAACAGAAAGGCTCATTTTTTAATAGTAAAAGCTTTTTGTATATTTCTGTTAAGAAAAATAATACAGACTGCATGCATTTTTAAATATTTAACACTTTAAATTTTTTATACTATTATAACTTTTAAGAAACCATCTTTTTATCTGTAAAAATTCAATTTTTTCCATTTTTTCCAGAAAAAAAAAAAAAAAAAAAAAAAAAAAAAAAACTTTTTTTTTTCCTACTGCCTCAAAATTTTACATCTCTATGTATGAGTCAACTCCCCTATTTAAAGGGAAATTTCTCAATAATAATTATAATAATAAACTACGTCCACTTACAACTTTCAGGGAAAATTTTATGAAAAAAAAAAGAAAAACTTGCCTGTTAATAAAGAACAACAACAAAAAAAAGGTTGTGACTTGTCACAAAAGGTTGTCAATAAACAACAGGTGATATATTATGGGGGAAAAAAATAATAATAATAATTACATGATTTCCAGAACTAATTATAAATCATAATTACATGCACTTATGGCTGATGAGATGATTTGTTGCTTTCTTACATAATAATGTACATCTCTGAAGTTTAGTTTGTACACCAAACCAGCCATAAATACAAAACTTGACTGTTTACTTTATTATAATGTATTTCTTTTTTTCCTTCTTTTATCTAGATAATATGCCCAACTGACATAAAATTGAACTAACTGGGATCACTACTAATTTTCCAGTGGTAACCAACTAATACATATAATAGGACATCTAAAAGGGAATTAATAAAGCAAATTTGATAAAAATATAAAGAGCCTTTTTTTTTTTTTTTGAGGTACTCACTTTGAAGATTTAAAACTGACCTACCTAATCAGGATATCTTATAAATTTTCTTCTAGTAATTATTTAAAACATAAAAAAGATCTAGAAAAGGGTTTATATAGCAAATTTGAAAAAAAAAAAAAAATCATTAAATTTTTGAAATGCACTTTTGAGATGCCCACTTTCGGTCATACTTTTGGTTTTTCCAAGTTCCATTTCTGGTTTTTTTTTTTTTTTTATTTCCCTGAAACTTCGCAAACTGTTTTGTACACTGGACCTGCTTTAATTATAAAATTTAGTTATTCTGTTTCTTTCTTTTTTAAATTTAGGAGATATGACACTCAGAAGATTCCTCTATTTCCCACACACACATGCATAGACCAGAAGACTCAGGTGACCTTTAAAGCAAGTAAATTAGGTGAAAACTCTGTAATTTTTTTTTTTTTTTTTTGATTAAGTAATAATATCGCTATTACCCATGATGGCCAGATAACAGAAATAAAAAGTGATGACAACAAAGAGAGTTTTCAAGTTCCTACAAATTCTGAGGCTTGTAATTTTTTTTAATTTTTATGGTAATTGAAGTTTTTTTTCACTTGCAAAAGTTTTCAATATTCTTTGTCTTGTGTATAAGTCTATCATTCCACTTTACATCCTTTTTTCCCCTAAATTTTTCGACTCATACCAAAGTACAGAGAGCTGTCACAGGTGACTTTTATTATTATATTATTATTGTTACTAGCAAACCCATGCGAAATATTCGCATTTTATTTCTTTTCTTATTTACCTTTAAAATTTGAAACTCATAAATGTTATACCAATTTCACCACCTAATTAAAATTTTAATTTACCAGAAGCCAAATTATTAATAAAACCAAGTTAATATTGTACAATAGTGAAACCAAAATCATTCAAAGAAAGGTTTCCAAATAAAATTCATGGTTCACGACCCAATTTTCCTACTTCCACAGGCAGTACAGTTTAAATATAGGACTCCTACGACGCCTTTTAAATTTTTGTCGTCATGTTGCGAACGACTTTTTATTAATTTTGGTATGTATATGTATATATATATATATATATATATATATATATATATATATATATATATATATACTAGGGAGCTCTGCCCCCTGCTCGCTCCGCTCACCAATCCGCGAGGGAGGCTTCGCCTCCCCAGACTCCCTTTACTTATTAACACATGCAGAGCTCTGCCCGCCTATTTGCTGTTTTCTTTCACTGAAAAGGAATATTAATAGTGCATATTACAAGACAAAAGCAGAAAATTACTATGGAAATCTTCAGATTCAATGTCAAATTAAAATATATAATATTTATATATATATTTTAATAGAAGGAAATTCATAATATCTAGACCATTTTGCATTACAGCTTTAGTATACGATCCTTTTTATTTATTTTTTACAACTTTTGATTCGGACCGCGGTACCCCTTCCTAATTGGAAGATTGCGGGTTCAGTTCTCGAGCCGGCCAAAGACTGTCGTGTACACTAATGGTGGCTGGTGCACGTAAAATATGTTGTGGCCGCAATATCCTCCATGTTCCTATCAAAATTATACCTCTGGTGGCCACTGAAGTGGGGGACCATCCCCTTCGTGTAGGACCAAAATTCTGGTGGCATGTCTCCAGAACATCCGTAGGGGTGCATCCCAGACCGTCGCCAATTATCCATAGCGCAGTAATGGTGCGACATCAAATACAACCTACCTAATTATCTACCTACCTACAACCATGGATCCAGTAGTGGCACCAGAAATTCCCCGACGGGGGGACACTACCTCCCCGACAAGGGGGCACTATATAGAGAGAGTTTATTATATGATTATTCATCAAAAATAGCAACATTATTATTAATAATATTACTGTTAATATTAGTACCATTTCATTTGTTAGTACTCCTCATGGTTTTGGAGATAATTGTGCCTTTTTTGGAGTGCATACTATTTGCTTTCAATAGAATAAAATATGTACAGGGTACATGAAGGAAAATTCTTAAAAAATTAATCTTCGTATCCATTGATCACGAATATATATAGTCAAATTTTTCTAAAAGGGCCACCCATTGTGCCATAGAAAATTGGCTCTCCAGAGAGGTAACTTTTTAATAGAAGTTGTATTCCTATTCACGGAGTAAATTACATAACAGCAGCGCCACCTATCAGCCCATATGCCCCGAAATTAAATCAGCATATTGTTTTAAAATTCCCCTCTCATATACCAAGTTTTATGCAATTATATACGATAGAATCTGATATATAGCCTTCCCGTTTGCGAGAAAAATTGAAGCACAGGAGCGCCGTATATCTGGCTATAGCGCTCAAACTGATTTCACATAGTGTTTCATAACATCCCTGCCATATACAAAGTTATTTGCAATATTGTACAATAGAAACTGAGGTATAGCCTTCTTGTTCTCAGAGAAAATGACAGCAGAGCTGCGCAACTTTCCTGCCGATATGCACCTAAATTAAATCAGCCTAATGTTTCATAATAGCCCTCTCACATATCAATTTTTGTTCTATTATACAAAATAGAAACTGAGATACAGCCTTCCCTTAAATGAAAAAAATTGCAGTGAGGCAGCCACCATCTGTTGAGCGATATGAACCAAAAGTTAACAGACACTAATTTATGTGATGGTGCAACTACATACAAATCTATATGTAATTCTGTTCAGCAGTTCTTGAGATACAATTGGAACAAAAAAGCTGCTAACAGGAGAAAAACTGAAAATTTGTAATTTCCCCTCCTCTCCCCGACAGATTTTAGTAATATGCCCCGATGGGGGGTCATGGACTCCCCGACGGGGGGGGGGGGGGCCTGTGCCCCCCCGGCCCCCTAGCTGGCGCCACCCCTACATGGATCATATTTTAATTTTCCCGTGTAAGAAAATTAATTTTCTAAAAGTAGAGAAAATAAGTTGATATTATTTTCCTTTCTTTGTCACATCCATGCTTTTGGGCCACAGTACCCTAGTATGTAAAGCGCTGAGCACACGATTGGAAGATTGCCGATTCGATACCTGAGCCGGCCAAAGACCATCAAGTACACTAATCATGGCTGGTGCACATAAAATCTGTTGTGACCTCAAAGTTCTCTATGTTCCTACCCACACTATACCTCTGGAGATCACCAAAGTAGGATTGGGGGGAGGATCAAAATTGTGATGGCATGTGACCAGAACATCTCTAGGGGTTCGTCCCAGACCGTCGCCAATTATCCATAGCGCAGTACTGGTGCGACGTTAAATCGAACCTACCTACCTACGTACAACAATGGATCATATTTTAATTTTCCTGTGTAAAATGACTTCATGACAGAAGAACAATGTCACTGGGAGAAACTTTTTTCAAAATGGCAAATAGAGTATCTTCATAAACTTGTCGTTTTTAGTTAATAACTTCTTTAATTAAAATGATAGAAATTTCTAAGCAGCTAAAATGTTTTCCTTGGAGTATTCGGAACACATTGATACCTATCATGATGCGAAGGACCCTGCCCTCCGCTGGAAGATGCTGTCGCAGAAAAATGAAATTGGATGCCAGTGACAGTAACTTTTTTTTAATATATAGATATATATATATATTTTTTAATAAATAAATAAAATAATTCCTATTTTGATTGTATTTTTTATGATTGTGTTTTTTAGTCAGAATTTATGACACAAAAGTTCATATTCTATATTTTTCTTTAAAATATTGCTAGGTTTAAAATGACGCTTGCAAAGATTCTGAAGAAACAACTGTTAAAAACACATTTTTTTTTTTTTTTTCCACAGATAGGTACAAAAAATTCTGCTACTACGATTCAGTATATCAAAGAGAAATTCTATTCACACATACATCAATTTAAATAATAATTACCCAGTTTTATCCACAATGGAGTCTTTGACAGCAATATATGATTTTGGAAAAATTCCCCAAACATTTTTACTTTTAGTTGAACAACCAAAAAACCAATCTGAAAAATATAAATGAAAAGTTAATTTTTTTTAGGAAGCAAAAACAAGTAGAAAGAAAGCAAAAAAAGCTGATTAAAAGTTTTTAGAAAATCATTATTTAATATGTACTATATTATACACTAGATTTCTATTATCTTTGTGTTTTCTTAAAAAATAATAGTAATAATGATAGCACATTTTAAATAACTTCATATAAAAATTAAACAATGTATTAAAGGATAAAATGACAATAATCAGTGTATCATTGAACAAATATATATATATATATATATACTAGCTGGCTTTGCCAGTCACTATATTTAAATGAATAATAATAATAAAAAATAATCACTATTTTCCTTTTATAAAAAACTTCCGTATCCCTATTGCTTGAGACAACTAATGTCTTACCCTTGGACTTTAATTTGGATATTTATCGGACGACTGTTTCAAAATGGACAATTAAAAAACAAAATTAAGTATGTTTTTTATATTTAAATCACAATTACATTAAACAACACTATACACACTATATTTATATTTTATTTGATTTAATCAGTCGTAGTCCCATCTTGAAATTCACAGTAATTATAGACAATAAACGTAAAAACAACATATAATTTTTAAAATAAAAATAAAAAAACTTTTTTTGAGATATTGAAGGTCAAAGGTGAAATTGTTTGACCTTGAAATGAAAAATTTAAAAAATATGTGCATGTGATATATCATTTGAAAGCCTATATTAAAAGCTTTCTAATGATACCAATCTTATATCTCTGAGGCAATTAGGGGGAAAGATATAAGAACATTTGTAACACAAGAGTTTTGAAAATTTGCACTTTTTACAGTACAAACCCGAAAATCCAGACAATTTCGGCGGCATTAATCATCATCATCAACAGCAAATTTTTTTTTTTTTTTTTTTTTTTTTTTAAGTATAAATATATCTAAATAAAAAGCTGAAAAAGTATTTTATTTCTTAGTAATCTTCAAAACCGACATTTGCAAATTCTGAAAGAGGAGGGAGAAGAAGATTATAATAATAGTAACAATTCTTAAACATTTATCTAATTGAGAACTAGATTCTATATACTATTTCAATTATGCTCAAACTTTTAGTTGAAAACCTAAAGTACTTAAAAAGAAAAAAAAAAAAACACGAAATGTTTTAAAAGTGGTATGTTTTTCTTATTTATTTTTTTCTACTGTGACTTGTACAAATTTTTGTATGCAAATATTTCAATAAATCTGTTTTGTTTTTCAAGTTTAATTTTTAATTTAATTTATTTATTGTTAAAATTGATAATATATATATATATATACATATATATATTACAGAATACATTTAAAAATCGTAATATATTATTTTTTACTTGAATTTGCATTTTATCCAAATACTTAAACCAAAATATTATATTTTTTACAGGGCTGCCAACAACTACGCAATTGGCGTAGTAACTATGCTTTAGCCTGCTTCTGCTACGCTCTACGCATCGCATATTTAAAGCTACGCTTTTCCTTTCCTCATCGTTATCTTGTTTACAACAAGCGAACTCCGATTTCGCACCGTATCTGCAAATTGCAGTTACGGATGAAGTAGCTTGAAAACTCCAGAGGTTGGTAGGTTTCATTTCCTTCTCATAAACTATGACAATAGCATGACTGTGTACGTGCGGTGATTGGATGTTTAGAGAAGTTCTTTTCTATCACTAGAGGTCTAATGCTAATCTGTTTACTTTTGTTTTTTGGTATCATGTGTTATCGGCTGGACTTGTATTTCTGCATTTATTTTTTTTACTTAAAAGTGGACAAGTTTGTTTAGTTTTTTATTCAATAGTATTTTAAGTTAAAATGAGCGATTATGGTGATAATCTAAAGAAGAAAAAAGTTCCTGATCAAAAATTTCTATCGGAGTATACTGCTAATGGCCATATCACACGGGAACATATATACTCAACACAACATTATACACAACATGTTGACTATGCTGAACGAACGAGAAACCGGTCAGCTTTCCCCAGGGTTCCCCTGAATCAATGGCGTGATGTATTCCCTTCTCTAAAGGTATTCCAAAAAAAAATCCTGTTTATTCCTCCTATTGGTCAATTTTGATCAGCACGCTCAACATACTCAACTTTTTCTAAACGGTTTCGTAAAAGTTGATCCTCCGAAAACTTGCTGTCCTTGAACAAAATCAGGCTGAGTATGTTGGGTATAATGCTGAGTTTAGTAAAATGCTGAACGAAAGTCTCTCGTGTGATATGGCCTTAAATGACCATGTTTGCGATCATCACCCCATCAGGCGTATTATTGTACAATATGTAACAGCAATTTTCGCATAAATCATGGTGGACTTGATTGTTCATGTTATATTGCAACAAGCCAATGTATTATTTTTGTATGTTAGATTATTAAAAGTCAATAAATTTCAGAAAGTAAGTTTAAATGTAAACAAAAGATTTTATGCTTATTTATATTTTAAGCATTTTCTTATTTTTTAGCGACTACACTTTGTAGCTTAAAACTACACTTTTTCTTGTTTTTTAACTACACTTTAGCACTCCCAGAGGTTGGCAGCCTTGTTTTTAGGCATGACCAAAAATCCGGAAAACCGGAATCGCCGCAGTCCAGACGATTCCGGATTTTCGGCTTTGCACCACTTTTGCAGCCCTGTATATCAACTCATGAACAAAGATCTCATCCCCTCTCTCGAAACCACTGGAATTTATATAATTCCATTTTTCAACAATGGTAAAGTGAAGGCTGCTACATAGGCATGTCGAAAAGGAAAATAAAACCTAGGATTAAAGAACACAATGATGACATTAAATTTGGGAAAGTCACTACAGTTTTAGAAAAAACCTACCAAAAATAGACTGCTTTTTATTTGCCTCTCATTTGATTTTATCATAATAAACAAGGTAGATATTAAAACAAGGAAGTATCATTCTTGTCATAAAGAAATGTGAAACAGACATTCAATAATTCAGAAATGTTTTCAGCACTTAAATAAGTTTGCAACTCTTGGAACAAATATTTAGATTATCACCACAGCCATAGCCAGTTGAAAATTTCAGAAGGACTTCAAGCTTTAATAAATAATACTGAGCATTAAAAATAATGTATAACTCAAAATATTTCCTCAAATTTTCAAGATGGGAGGGGGGGGGGGGACTCGCCCAAACTCTCCCTTGGCTATGGCCTTGATTATCATAGAAAAAAACATGAGAAGATAAAATATAATAAAAATATGTGTTTAATACCTCATGAATGCTGTTTTGGGCTATTTTTGTATGGGTGGCTAGAAAACATTCAATTTGTTACTATGTGGAGTTTATTCGTCTGATTGATTGCTACAATGTCATCATACATATGTTGTTCCATGAAAAAAGTTAATCATCTAATAAAGGGAAATTTATATATGCTTGTGGTGTATTTTATTTTAAAATACCGCTGCCTACAGCAGTTCTTTCTCCACTCGCACTACAGCAGGTCTAGATTTCCACTATCTGCAGAAATGTCTCTCCCGGCCACTTCATTTTGGGTATTTATAGACAACAGGTGGAACTGCTATTATTTAAAAACTACGATTTTAAAGATGACTGTATCTCAACATCTATTAAATATTTTAGTTTTTGAACCGTGTATTAGTTTTTGCCCCTGCTATTTCTACTATATTATCATATCATTCTGAGCAATATAATAATTGAAATAAAAAGTATATTTTCTTTTAAAAGGAATTAAATGAATAAAAACAAATAAATTTTAATCAGTTTAATCGTTTCTACTATATACTACCATTTTTTCCCGATAAATATTATTTAAAAAAAAAAAAAAATAGAGAAAGAGAAAATATTTTTCTTTTAAAAAAATTAAATTAAAAATTGAAAAATAAAAAAGTTGTTATTCTATAAAAATTATGCATAAACATAACTGTTATTATAAAGTTTTTATATTTTAAATTTAATATACTTAATTCTTTCTACGACATTGCTTTTTTAATTTCAATATATATAATAAATTAAAAAGATAAAAAAGGTTTTGCCTACAAATAAATGTATTAAATAAAAAGTAAATTGCGTAATAGCTGTTGCCAAGATACGCTGACGATTACATTGGAAGAATAAATTCATGAAAAATGAAACATAAAAGCCAATATTTAAAAAAAAAAAAAAAATTTAAAAGTTCAAATTCGAAAAAATCTTGATGAGACCTACAGGGTCCCAGGTACTTATCTACCAAGTTTTGTAGCTTTGCGTTCAGTAGTGTAGTACCAGAGAGCAGACACACAGACACTTCTCTTTATTTATATAGATGCATGCCTGCATATGCGTAAATAGTAAAACGCCTGTAGGTACATACATGATAAAATATGCATGCTTTTGTAGAATATTATGCATAATTACTAGCAGTTTAAAACTATCAAAATCAGTGAATTTCCATTATTGGTAATTTTCCTTAGACCATAAACCTTTGTCTAATGTTCTATCTCAGCTTTACCAATAGTACTAAAATAATGCATATCTACTGTAAAAAATAGTAAGATATCTAAGAATTTAATTATTCTAGTTCATAAAACAATTTTCAATGTTCAAGATTTACAACAGGACACAAACATTTTACATTAAAACAAGCTTTTTTATTAATCAAGCTTTGAAGAAAATGATAAATTAAATTATTAATTAGATTAAAACCCAAATCACGTGAAATACTTCGCGAAAAAAAGAAAAATTACATTTTTAAATTTATAACAAACCTTCATTTTCTTGAACAATATGAAGAGTTTCTCCCACAGTAAGCGGCAATCGGTGTGGTCCCTTTTGACTAAAATTACATATGGCTGAAACATAACATACAAGAGATTTAAAAAAAATACATATTTATGCAAATTTAAACCTATTTAAAATGCAATATTAATATTTTCTCACCAACACCATATTTTGTTTTATCTTTTACGTTGGTCCATTTAGTCATATCTGTTTCACCCGTATACCAAAATCATGCGACCATATTAATTATACAAAAAATTTAAATTAGATAAGCTTCTATGTAAATAAAACTTATTCTTTAACAAGTTTCTTAGCAACAGGTCTCTTCTCTAGAAATTTGTAAATAATCCCAGAAGTAAAACTGATGCCAAATTTTACTTCTTGAAAGCATGACTTCCGTTCCGCTAAATCAATGTTTGACTCATTTGTTATCGGTAATCCTCTCAACCAATCAAATAAGAAAAGTGCACGTGACGTCTTTCATTATCAAATTAGGGGGAGGAGCGACAAGCTAGTGGCAAAATACTCCGGGAAAGCCTAACTCGATAACGTGGTGGATACTACGGAGGCCTTTATACGCACTTGGATTGGCGTGTAGGGAGGATTTTGTGAGAAGTAGATAAAAATATTTTTTCAATTAATGTTAAAATATCACATGAGACTATTTTTCCTTCTTTAGAAATTAGATTACACATATTATTAGATTACATATTATTTCAAGTTGAAAAGTTTATATAAACTTTTCTTTTAGAAAAAATTTCTAATACTTAAATAATTTGAAAAAACAGAAAGAAAGAAACTAAATTAAATATATGTATAATTGACTGCCTGCTTTTATTTATTTATTTATTTAAAGTATATTTATCTTTCTTTATCAAGGAACACGGTAGCGTTCGCCCCGCCAAGCTAAAACAAACATTAAGAGAAAAACAAATGAAATTTACAAAGTTGGAAAGTCAATGGTGAACGCTACAAGTGTATATTATGTCGGCATAGCATCTCGGACTTTTCCACTACCTGTATCTCAGCTCCCTGATTCCCAAGACCTATGATTTTTTGCACAGACATTAAGACAAAACATACAAATTTGCATGTCGCTCCGAATTAAGGGGGCCTGACAAGGGAAGTATGAATGAGTAAAATTCCGATTTAAACCAAATCAAACTTAAATTAAAGAGCATGCTCAAAAACATAGGATAGCGTTCAAATTTGCTGCAACAACTCCCCAGGGGGTAAGAAATGACCCTTAAACTTTTAGATACTTTTTTATGAAAATCGAAAAAAGAAGACTCGAGCTCTCAGAAGCGTGGTGCTGTAGCAAGGTCTTGGATTCGTGTTACGTAGTTCCTACGTTCGAGCCCCGACGGAACACTTACCCCCCCTTTTTTTTCCCCCTTCCTAAATATGCATATACAGATATATTATATGCATACTTTTTTTTTTAATAAAATAAAGGAAAAAATTAAGGAAGATAATTATTAAATTTAATTAAAAAATATATTTAAATGTTTAATTAAATTATTAAAACATTTTTTTTTTTTTCAAATGACAAAAATATATTTTTAATTTTTCTTTGTAATTTATATAAATGACGAGTTTAAGAGAAAATAAATTTTATTTACTCATTTTTTTCTTTCCTAAAGTTTCAGTTAATTTTTTTATCAATATTTTACGTCAAAGCCGCTAGTAGCAAATGATGATCGTCTGCTTTTAATTTTGTTATTCTTCGTACATAAAAATGAATAATATTTCTATTAAATTATTAAAACATTTTATTTCAAGCGAAAAAATGCTTTTAATTCTTCTTTCTAAATTAAATAAATGAATAATTCAAAGAAAAATTTACCTTTATTTATTTATTTTTGCTTTACATAAATTCTTAATTAATATTTTTTGCCAACGCTGCTAAAGAATAAAGCGCCTCCAAAAGCTGATCGTCTGCTTTTAATTGAAACATTTTTCATGCGAAAAAAAAAGAACTTTTACTTATATAGTCGTTTTTGTGATAAATTTTCGTTGATACGTTTCTGCTTATAAATAGAAAAATGCTTATGTTTTGATCATTTTTTTTATTTCTAATCATAGTCATTATTAATTTGACACTAAATTTGTAAATTTAAGCATATACATATATATATTTATATATATATATTTCCCGTAAAGAGATAATTTTACCCTATATTCCTTAATAATATCTTTGTATAGAGTATATTTTATTTTTAATTTCATAATTATTTTCTCTAAAATTATTCATTTATTTTAATATTTTGTTTTATTTCATTTATATATATATTAATAATAATATTAAAAAAAAAAAAAAAAAAAAAAAAAAAAAAACGAGCAGTTGCCTGGGTTTGATCTCACGACCTTTCGCACGGGAATTGAATACTCTAACCTCTGTCCCACACCGTCTTGCTAACGGAGTTTCTTTCGTAGGATTTTACAGACACAACTAAAACTTTTAGGGTCGTTTTCTCGCTCCATGGGGGGTTGTTGCAGTAAATTTGTACGCTATCGTATGTTTTCGGCCATGCTCTTTAATTTAAGCTCGGAATTTTACTCATTCATACTTCCCTTGTGTGCTATATAACTTTCAAACCCGAAATTTGCTGGTTAGATTCTTCTTCTTCTTGTAATTGTTAAGACAAAGAATGTTGACGGCGATTGGCCTAGAGTTCTGCAGCTAATGATCTGAAACTTTGCATGGACATTCCTTCTGACCTGTACTTGTTTACGATAAACCCATAAAAGACGTCAACTTCGTATATTAAAAAGAACACATACAGTTTATTTACATGATCTATATACATAACTTGGAATAGTAGGTATCACACAGCATCCTTATACTTTTACTTATGCAATTCATAAGCTTATAATGAAACTAGCTCTTTAAACATAATTATAATTACCCGCAGATATAACTCCAAAAAGATTTATACACATAAAAATCTTCGTATTTAAAATTCTTCCTCTAAAATTTAATCTCTTAAAACGAAAATAACTTCCTCATTTCTTTTTTTACAAGTCAGAACATAAAACTCTCTCTATTCCAAAAAAAAAAAAAAAAAAAAAAAAAACATCTAAAAACTGGTTGCCAAAAATGATCTTTTAGTAATTTTGAAGAGACCATGGAGTTTAGATAGTCTCGTTCAATCTCTTTGATTTTATGGGAGAAAAAGGAAGCATTTCCGAACATCCTCCCACCTAAGTTAACCTAGAACTCCAAAAGTTAACTTACAAAACTAGGGGGGAAAATTATAAATACACATAGAAATTACATTTTTGCCTAAGAAATTTGGATGACTAAATACTTTACAACAAATGAAGAAAAATTTATGAGTAAATAACAAGAATCATATATACATATTTAGAACTACAGTGATAGTGCTAATATTAAAGTCATAAGTCAAGTCTCTGTGGGGACTTAATTACACGTCCTGCTCTAGTAACAACTGGTATGCGGCCGGCAGATTCACTGTCAAGTGCACTGTTCTTAACTCCCACCGTGGGGATTACCTCTGCTGGAGTAACAAAGGAGTCAGTATCAGGAACTTCTAACGGGTATATCCGTTGAATAGCTCTAAAAAGGTCTCCATGTTGTGTCTTTACTTTAACTCGACGAACGATACCATCAGAACCTGGAAACACTTCAACTATTCGACCAAGAGGCCACGACTGTCTTTTCTTTTCATCGTCTCCAACAAGAACTAATTCTCCCACCTTTAAGGTAAAAAATTGTTTATTTCTCTGCTTCGTACAAAGCGCTCCTAAATATTCTTGACGGAATCTTGATCGAAAAGCTACACGAATAGTCTGAATGTAACTCAATCGTCGTCGTAAGTGATTTGGGTCTGAAGAAGTTTTAATGTCTGGTAAGGTGCTACTTTTTATCTCTCTCAGAAAATCTGCAGGAGTGAGAACACTGAGACTTGGGTCTGAAGTTACTGCAGTCAAAGGTCTATCGTTCAAGATAGCTTCACAATTGCATAGAGCTGTTGTCATCTCTTCGTGGTTCAAACTTGCTCTTCCTAAGATCTTCTTCAATATAGCCTTCATCATGCCTATTAACCTCTCCCACCATCCTCCCCACCAAGGAGCTCCAGGTGGAATGAATTTCCAAATAATTCTCTTATCTCTTAATTGTAGAGACACTCCTTTGAAATCGACACATTTAAGAATGTTAGCTGCTCTTGTGAAGTTGCTTCCATTCTCACTATAAACTACTGAAGGCTTACCCCTGCGAGCAATGAAACGATGAAAGGCAAAAAAAAAAGTATCTGTCGAGAGAGAGGTCAGCAACTCGAGGTGAACTGCACGGTATACTGCACATGTAAATAAGCAAATCCAGGCCTTAGAATTATCTCGCAGGTAGACAGGGCCAGCAAAATCTAAACCCGTTACTTGAAACACACAGGCATCTTGCACCCGATCTGCAGGTGGCGGTGCAGTTGGAGGCTTAATATTTTTGGCAGCAAACCTTTTGCAAATCACACATGACCTTATCACTGATCTCACTGTTCTCCTGCCACAAAGGATCCAAAATCTCTCTGTTAAGGAATTCAGTGTATATGACACACCAGCATGTCCTCTTTTACTGTGTTCCTCTAATATAAGACTTCTCACAATTGGATGTTCTCCTGGCAAAACCGCAGGCATTCTGAACTCTGCTATATCATCTCTTTTGAACACTGCAGTTTTTAATCGAAGTATTCCCTCATCAACAAATGTATCTAAAGTCTTCAGTCTCTTCTCACTCTTATCTGTGAAGGACTCTCTTTGGATAAGACGCACAACGGTTTTTTCTGCTTCTTCTATCTCATGAACAGTAAGGTCACCTAGCTTCTTTTGGGAATTGAAACAGTTGTAATAGAATCTCCTTATTCAAGCTACGATTCGGATAGTTTTCTTATAGTCATTAGTACGAGAATGTAGCAGTGAGCCTACTTCAACAGTTAACATAGAAGAAATAATTTTCTTTTTTCTCTCACTGTTTATTTCCTCTTCTCGAACAATGTCTTCAGCATTGGGACACAAATCAGATGGAGAGTACAACCATGCAGGCCCCTCCCACCATTTCGACGAAGACAACTCTAGAGCATTGCAACCTCTACTAGGAAGGTCTGCTGGATTCACGGAACCAGGGACATACCTCAAAGCCTCTTTGGGAGTCAAACTCAGTATCTCAGTTACTCTATTTTGAACAAAAACTCCCCACGAATCTTCTCTTCTTATCCACGCAAGTACAGTGGTGAAATCAGTCCAGTAATATACATCTCTTATTTGGAGGAATGATTTCCGAATGTCTGCAGTGACACCTGTCTTCTCTTTTCGGAAACGCATTAGAATGCTCGGAATCAGCTCTATGAGATTTGGCCTTTTTTCTATACAATCATTAAGACTCGGTGATCCTTTTACTTTTGCAGAAGCATCAAATACTGGTCTGATCTTTGTGGTGCTCTTCTCTTTGATTACTGCTCGATGAGGTAAGTAAAGTACTGGTTCTTTACACTCATTCTCCACCTCTTCTATAATTTCGCAATCTAGCCACTCATTGGAAACTTCTTCATAATCTTCACACAGAGACTCCGATTTAAGTCGTTTTATTGTACTATTCAATCTTTTTAATGCTAGCTCATAATAGTCTGGAAGTGGGGGATGATTTTCCAACCATGGGAAATGTACTTGAAAACGATTACCTTTAATTTCAATAGTACTTAAGAAATGGTCTATGGCAGCCTTTTGTAACTCAGTTTTGGTCTTCTTCACCGAAGGATCAGTAATTCCAAGTGTATCCAAAGTCGACAAATCAGTAATGGATGCGTCTTTATTCATCATTGAAATCAAAGTTGAAGAGTCACTGGAAGATAGACTTGACGTGCGACCCATAACTGTCCATCCTAACTTTGTTTCGAAGGCTACGAGACCACAAGGTATTTCACGACGAACACCTGTCATGAGTTTTCCCGCTACATCAGCCCCAATAAGGATCTCAATAGGACCTTCACAATCATCCACAATATTAGTATTACAAGCAGCTAACACTTTCAGGCAAAGATTATCGACAGTAGGTGGCACTGACTTACAAATAATTTGTTGACTAAGAACTTTAAAGTTACAATTATAATTTCCGTGCACACTTGATAGATATAAAGTGTATACATCATGTTTGCATAACTCTGTATTTTTCCCACCAAATAAAGAGTGTTGTAGATATTCACAATTCTGGGATTCATAGTTCATTTCTCGAGCTGTACTTTGTAATAAATAGGATCGCTGTGAAGCTGTGTCAATGATAGCTCTTGTGTTTCGTATATTGTTGTATAATCTTAAAATACTTTAAATAAAGGATAAAGAGAATCTTAAACTCTTACACCAACATGGAATTCTATTCTTGTTTATTTCCAGCTATTACAAAACTGTTGCCACAAATCACAACCTAATACTTTACGTAACATCCTTCCCCTTTTTACTTATTATTTTCACATTATACATTTATCCCTTTCCCTTTTTTAACATCTCTGAAATAAAATACAACCCAATATTAGAATAAAAAAATAGTCAACAGTGCTAGTCTCTATATCTTGAAGGCACTTTTACAACTCGTCCTGACTTAGTGGTATATTGAGGTCTTTCTTGCATCACACCAGTGTTCACTTCTTGTGGTACAGAAGGATTTTTCTGATTCACTTCGGCATCTGGATTTGGTGTTGGTACAACTTCATTGGTTGACCTTCGAATTGTCTTAGTTGGAGTCGAGACATCCGGTACATGTGTTGTAATCTTCTTTTGGTGAGGCGTTCCTCGAAGAAACATTCTATTTCTCACATAGGTTTGTCCATTATCTGTAGTGACTTCAAATCTTCCCGGTGTTAAAGTCTTTGTAACTACAGCTTTCTTCCAGGTTTCATTTCTTTTGTGAGGTTGCATGTATACTACATCTCCTTGTTTATATTCAGGCAGAGCATTTTTCTTATTATCACATTCAGACTTCTTCTGTCTTACATCTTCTTTACGTTGAGTGATTTCAGGATACGAGTTGAAAGACGGCTTGAATAAAGAACTTGAAGTTGGCACTAGAGTTCTTGTCCGCTTACCAAGAAGTAGTTGCGCTGGACTTTTCCCAACATTTTCAATTGGAGTATTTCTATAATTTAAAAGACCTAAGTAGGGATCTTCTTTTGCAAAAAGGCTCTTTTTCATAATCTTCTTCACAATTTTCACAGCCGACTCAACTTGACCATTTGATTTACTGTTGTAAGGACTGGTTTGCTTGTGTTTAATATCCCAAGCTTCACAAAATTTGTTGAATTCATCAGATCTTAGTTGAGTATCACCTCCAGTTACAACTGTTTCTGGTATACCATACCTTGCAAAATGATGTTTGACTTTTCCTATCACAGTTGTAGATTTTGTGTCTGTCAGGTAATCTACTTCTATGAATTGACTAAAATAGTCCACAGTAACTAAGTAATTTCTACCTTCTAAAACAAATAAATCAATTCCAACCTTCTGCCAAGGTCTTTCAGCTACTTCATGCCACTTTATAGCATCTTGAGGTCTATGATCACTGTATGACAAGCATGTATGGCATCCACTAATGAATTGTCTAATTTCTGTTGACATACCAGGCCAAAATATGAGTTCCCTTGCTCTTCTTAAACATGAATTGATACCTAGATGTCCGAGGTGAATTTTATCTTTCATTTCTTTTCTCATTGTTTTTGGAATTACAATTCTTTCTCCTCTTACTACAACACCATCTTGAATTCCCAATTCATCTCGATAATCAAAATAACTTCTTATTATCGGAGAAACATCAACTCTATCTTTTGGCCATCCTTTTGTGATCATCTGTTTTAAAGCAAGTATTTCCTCATCTTTAATTGATGCATCTTGAATTTTCTCTAAACAGGTACCTTTAATTGGTAAAGTATGGATACTGCAAACTATATCAATCTCCTTATCGTCATGTTCTGTTGTTTCTAATGGTGCTCTGGAGAGAGTATCTGAAACAGGAATTTTTGTTCCAGGCTTGTAGATTAAATCAAAATTATACCTTTGAGCTCTAAGTAACATATTTTGCAAACGTTTAGGTGCTTTATATAAAGGTTTTTTTCTTATAGCTTCTAGAGGTTTGTGGTCATTGTACACTGTTACTTTTCTTCCATATACATAATGGTGAAATTTCTCTAAGCTCCATATGACAGCTAACATCTCCTTTTCAATCTGAGCATAGTTACGCTCTGCAGCATTTAGTGTTCTACTTGCATAGGCGATTGCGCTAGAACCTTGCATTAAGACTGCACCAAGACCGAATTTGCTTGAATCACACTCTATTTCAACAGGTTTTGTAGAATCAAAGATTTTCAAAGTCGGTGCTTTTGTAAGTAGATTCTTCAATTTCTTCAGAGCTGCATCTTGTCTCGCTGTCCAATTCCATGGAACGTCATTCTTTAAAAGAGTATACAATGGCTCACTAATTGTAGCATAGTCTTTCACAAATTTCATTTGATAATTACACATTCCCAAGAACCTCTTTAATTCTTCTTTGTTGCTTGGCTCTTTTAAATCTACAATTGCTTGAATTTTCTTAAAGTCTGGTTTCACACCATCTTTGGATATTTTATGACCCATAAAAGTGATTTCCTGACATTGTAGTTCCATTTTTTCTTTATTGAGCTTCACTTTTAGATCTTTGCACTTCTGTAAAAATATTTTTACATTTTCATCATGTTCTTTTATGTCCTTTCCAAAAATTACTACATCATCAGCAATATTGATGAGTCCAGGAAGAGCTTCAAATGATTGCTTCATCTTCAATTGAAATATTTCAGAAGCCACATTTAGGCCAAAGGGTAGACGTAGGAAGCAATACCGACCAAAATTAGTTTGAAACGTTGTGAGTAAACTCGATTCTTTGTCAAGTGTAATATGCCAATACCCATTCTGTAAATCAAATTTGCTAAATACTGTAGCACCATTTAATTCATGTAGTACTTCTTCTAAATTAGGCATAATATATCTTGGTCTTTTAAGAGCTTTATTCAGTTCAAGAGGATTCAAACACAGTCTTAACTTGCCATTTGGTTTTTCTACACACACTATGTTACTGGTCCACAGAGTTGGTTCAGTTACTTTTCGGATGACCCCTTTATTTTCAAGTCGATCCAGTTCTTCTTTTAGCTTATCTCTCAAAGCAATAGGCACTCTGTGTACTGGCATAGTAGATGGAGGTATATCATGGTCAGTCTGAAGATGAACGACACCAGGCAATTCTCCAATGCCTTCAGCAAAAACACCACTATAATCAGTTAAGTCGACAATATTCACAGATTGGAATTCTTTCTCTTGAATTGTAATCAACTTCATAGCTTGAACAGCTTTCAAACCAAGCAGTGGTTGAATATGTTCTTTGTCAACGATAATAAATTCAATATTGTATTTTTTATTGTTTTTGGGGTTGATTACATGTTCCCGATGTAGTCCTATTGGTTCAAAAGTGCTGCCGTTCCACATCTTCAAAACTTTCTTGCATGGCTCTATACCAGTTGCATACTGTTTTGGTAAGATATTAACCGTTGCTCCAGTATCAAGTTGAAAAGTTACCTCTTTTCCATTAATTATCATCACACCCTTTATATCCTTGCCTGGATCTCCTATTTTGTTCACCCATTCTTCTTCATCTGAATTCAGCTGATGTATACTATCTTCTTTCTTTATTTTGAATGATGAACACTTGATTGCAAAGTGATTTTTTTTTTTGCATTTAGAACATGTTTTTCCCCATGCTGGACAGAGTTCTTTGGTAAATTTGTGCTTTTTTCCACAATATTTACATGATTTTTCTTTCTTGCCATCTTCTTTCTTCGTTTCAAAAGATTTCTTGTTATGATGAATTTTAATTTTGTTCACAATCTCTGGACGAAATTCTTTTCTTTTAATTTGTGCATATTCTGCAGCTCTACATGTGTCAATGCATTTTTCTAATGTTAACTTTCTCTCTCTCAGGAGCAGTTCTTGCAATTGGTTATCTTTCAAACCCAAAATAATTCTATCTCGAAGTAACGAGTCAATGCAATCCGTACAGTAGCTGCATGTTTTAATTAGCACTCTTATGGCAGATAAAAATTCATCAAACGTTTCGTTTTCTTGTTGCTTTCTATTATTGAACATAAAGCGTTCATACGTTTCATTAATTTCACCTACTACATATTGCTCGAACGTATCGATTATATCCGTAGTTGTTCTTGCATCTTCTGCTGTAGAAAACGAAAATCCGTTATACCTTTGCAACGCAGCGTCACCAAGAGTATGCAATAGTAAAGCAACTTGATATTTTACATCTTGTTTCTCTAAGTTGGTTAGAATAGCATAGTTTGCCCACTTTTGTTTGAACAATTTCCAGTTCGTACACAGATTATTATCGAACACCAAAGGTTCTGGCGGTTTGACTGCGATAGGCTTAGCATCGGTACTCATCGTATCAGGAGTATTTTTCTTCTCTGAGAAAAAAAAATCACAGTTCACAGCTTCACAGTACTACTTTATAAATTTCCGTCTGCCACCATGTTTCGTATATTGTTGTATAATCTTAAAATACTTTAAATAAAGGATAAAGAGAATCTTAAACTCTTACACCAACATGGAATTCTATTCTTGTTTATTTCCAGCTATTACAAAACTGTTGCCACAAATCACAACCTAATACTTTACGTAACATCTTGCAGCACGTTTTTTCCCATTACCTCTAATTATAACTTTAAATGTTTGCAGCATTACGTCTGGAGTAGCAGATACATTAGAAAGAGCCTGATCTACTTCAGAACTAATCTCAGTTTTCTTTTCAAGTTCAAATGATTCTTTGTCTTTAGACCTATTTATTTGTTGCATTTTTCTACATAGAAGAATGTGGTGTCTTTTACCACAACACAAGCAACTAGCTTTCCAATTGCAATCTCGGACTGCGTGCCCAGATTTCAGATATAAAAAACAGTTACGAGATTGTTGAACAAGTGACTCCCGCTGACTTAAAGGTATTTTTCTTGCTTTTAGGCAATCTCCAGAGTAATGTGAATTGGAACAGAATATACATGATTTTGACACTTGAGACGAAGTTAAAAGATCTGTTGCACTAGGTACATCAAAAAATTTCCCACTCTTAATTTTGTTCTCAATTACCCTTTTCTCACTGCGAAATTTATTATAATTTGCTTCAACTTTTGATTTTGAAGTATTAAAACTTCGAGAAGCCAGGAAAATGCGTTCTTCTGCTTCAACTTCATCTTGTAGAAATTCTAAAATACATTCTAAATCACTTTTCTCAATCATAATTTTACTTTGGTCAGAATCATTTGAATTCACTTCTCGAACTCTACGATTAGCAGATCTATATTGCTCCCACGCTACAAGCGTGTCTTCGAGTAACGATGACTCAACTAGAGGAAATAACATAGCTCCGTATTTTTCTCTAGTAACCCCTAGTAGTTCAAGTGAACGGAGTTTACTTTCCAATTGGTCGAATAATTTTCGTAACGAATTTTTAGAACAGTTCTGTTTTTGAAGAACTAAGGCTAATAAATCTCTAACATATATTTGAATTAATAATTCTTCCCTACCAAAACGCATTTTTAGCTGTTTTAAAGCTTTTTCATAGCTATTACCACCTGGGGGGAAACTCTTAATTAATTCATCAGTGGGACTTCCTTTTTCCATAGCTTGAGATAAATATGAAAATTTATCATGAAAATCAATATTAATGTCCTCATCAATTTTTTGAAACTGTCCCCAAAAATAGAGCCAATTTCTCACATTACCATCAAAAGTAGGTAATTTTATTTTTGGATAATGTAATAAGGTATTTGGCTGTGAGACAATATTAAAACTTTGATTTTTTTAAGAAAATTGTTCTCTCACTAATGTTTCTAGCTTCTGTTTTAAAGATCTCCAGCGATCAATATATATTTCTGACTCATCTACCTCTTTCTCAATATCTGCATCGGATTTTTTCTCAGAATACAACAATTGTTTAAATTTATCTTCACATGCTATCATTAATAAAGCTTTCTCTTCAATAAGTTTTAATTTATTAATTTTATCAGCACAATTCAGCTGATTTTCTTCCTCATCAAAAGAATTACATGCTCGAGTAAACAGCCTTCTAAGCTGTTTTCTATCTTTCAATACAGCTTCCATATTATAACTCAAAATATTTATTTTAAACGTAATCTTCAATTTATTTAAATTCGTGAACAATCTATTCAATTATATACATTAAAACAATAGCTCTTGTTATTAGATTCATCAAAAAAAAAAAAATCTTCACATAAATTAAGAAACAAATATCGTCTGCTTAATGCTATCCGCGATTGTAATGATCGATAGATGGCGCTTTCTCAGCACTGCAGTTGTTTGTAAACATTATAGACACGTGTGTTCCATTAGTGTTCTTTGTTATTCTACTTAATATTCGTACTATAATTTCTCCGCCATTACATCATGGAAAATTGATTGCTTTTGGAAAAAATACTTCAGTTTATTCAAAGTTCGATCGGAAGTAGATTTTTAACTGAAGTTGAACAAATATTAGTTTCAAATCATCTGATTAATTCTTTACTTCCATTAGCCGAAGCAACTGAAATTTTAAATTTGTCATTTGGAAATAAATGGAAGCTCAATTCTGGATTTCTTGATCCTATGGAGTTAGATTGTAGCACACAACAGTATGTGTTATCTTTTTTACCGTATTTATTCATTTTTATTCAATAAATATATGTGAAACTAAATATCGGCAAGCAATGGCGGACGTATGGAATTCGAATTAAACCACGTTTATTGTAATTTCACCTTAGCCCACCAGAGGGCGAGCATTTCATTACAATCGCGGATTAAATCAATTCTCTTTCATAAAATGTTCTTCGTTTAAAATAATTCTATCTCACAAAATATAGAAATAGCTTACTTGCAGCTGAGTCTTGTTAGCGGACGCCAGATGATTACGATAAACCCATAAAAGACATCAACTTCGTATATTAAAAAGAACACATACAGTTTATTTACATGATCTATATACATAACTTGGAATAGTAGGTATCACACAGCATCATTATACTTTTACTTATGCAATTCATAAGCTTATAATGAAACTAGCTCTTTAAACATAATTATAATTACACGCAGATATAACTCCAAAAAGATTTATACACATAAAAATCTTTAAAATTCTTCCTCTAAAATTTAATCTCTTTTAAAACGAAAATAACTTCCTCATTTCTTTTTTTACAAGTCAGAACATAAAACTCTCTCTATTCAAAAAAAAAAAAAAAAAAAAAAAACATCTAAAAACTGGTTGCCGAAAATGATCTTTTAGTAATTTTGAAGAGACCATGGAGTTTAGATAGTCTCGTTCAATCTCTTTGATTTTATGGGAGAAAAGGAAGCATTTCCGAACAGTACTGGTGCATTTTGCAATCTTTTTTTTTTTTTTTTTTTTTTTTTTTTTGTCAATATACACAGGGTAGTTATTTTTAATTTTGTGATATTTAACCCACAAATTTCGTGAATTCGTCAAGAGATGGCGCTTCTATTCAATTAATTTAATTTTGTCATTTAATAAGGCATTAAATAGTAATAAATTCTGTTTTTATTTTTCTTTCTTTTTTACTTTTTTTTTTTTTTACAAAAATGGATTAAAATTAATTAAAAGACACTTTTTTCTTAAAATTTTTACAAGAAACATGTTTATTAATTAAAAAAAAATAATTGATATTAAAGGACGCGCTAAACAGACTTTTAACAAAAGTAATGTGGCTGATTAAATAAAAAAGCGACTCGTTAACTTTATAAAATTACGGATGGTGGAAGAATCTCCTTATATTATTAAAATCTGTGCGCATCTGTCTGTCTGTCTGTCTGTCTGTGAGAAATGCCTTGTCATAGCTAAAGCTCCGGCGCTAATGGTCGCAGCGCTTCGAAACTGGTGTCGACAGACGCAGAATTTCTTCATCTCGACATCGCGATAATTCGCTAAGCGATGCGACCCTGATTAGCGGAGATATTAAATAAAACGTCGACCCATATCTACCGAAAAATGACCCAGAATTCATGATTAAATGCTTAAAAAGCGACATTTTAACGGAAAAAGTGGAAAATAAATTAGAAATATCAGTCGTATCGTTACAAATAAGATATCAAATGAAAGGTCCGATTTTTCTGAATCCGACGGTTTAAATAGCTTATCTATAGGGCAATTAGATTTTTTAAAATTAACTAAAGTATGAAAAAAAAGGTGGCAACAAATCACAACAGTTCTATTAATTTCGCAATAGACGTATTTCGGTTACCATGGCGCCGGGCGAAAGAATAAATAGATTTTACTTCCAGCTTTACTGATTTTGAACTGGAAATAAAAATTGCAAATTTCAAAATGCTTCAATTTTCTTCAAAATTAATTCAAACTTGCTACAAACTTTTAACATCACAAGACGAAGTTCCAGTTCAAATATCATCGGGTTTCGAGAATAAATAAAAAATGTACAATTTAATTGCAAATTAAATGTTATTATAATACGCGTATTTCAAATTCTAACTATGATTAAATTATTTTTAGTACATCATTCGAAAGATATTTTAAAGTACTTTTATATTATCGAAAGCGGGATTCAAGATTTCGCTTCATTTACATGTTTTGAGGTCTCCTGAATCGGTTTTCTTTTGTATCTGAGCTATAATTAAAATAATTCCATAAGTAATACATCATAAGATAGCTTTGTTGGTTTGAAATCGAACAGTAGATTACAGAAATTTCTACCGCCAGATGGCGCTGTAATATTTTAAAATTTCAATATTTCAATTTCTAATTATGATTAAATTGTTTTTAATACATCATTCGAAAGATATATTAAAGTTCTTTTATATTATAGAAAGTTTTAACCAGATTTGCACGTTTTGAGGTGTCCTGATTAGGTTTTCTTTTGCATCTCAGCTAATTCAGTTAGACCGTTCAAAATTGGTATATGTAGGTTAATTAGGAAGGGCTGAAAGGGTGGGGAAGATATAGGCGTGCACCGCGCGCACGGGACAGCGCTGCCGAAGGCAGTGGGGACCCGGTCCGACTTTTTAACCGATGAGAAATGATTTTTTTTTTCATTTTCTTTTCTTAAGAATAAAAATTTGATTTGAGAATGAATATTTGTGCGTAGCGCGCGTATACCTTCACACGTGCGTGCGCAGCGCGCTTGTGTCTGCGCTGCCGAAGGCAGTGGGGACCCGGTGTGAGTTTGTACCCGATCAGAATTTTTTTTTGAGGGGGGGAGCACGGTGGGTCAGGGAAGGAATACGCGCATGCAGTGCGCACGGGGCAGCGCTGCCGAAGGCAGTGGGGACCCGGGCCGACTTTTTACCCAATCAGAAATGATTTTTTTTTTCTTTCTTTTCTTAACACTAAAAGTTACTGTTAGTGATTCATTAATTTTAGTGATTCATTTGAAAATACTGACCCGCTAGCGGGCGAAGCTCGCTAGTACATATAATTAAATTCCGATCATATATTATATACCAGAAATATTGTCATGGAAAAACTCAATTTTGACTTTTTTGTGTTTATATGAGTTTTGAAGACTGTTGAATTCATTTTTTATAATAAAGAGGTATGCATGCATGTGTATCAGTGAATACGATAGCATCTAAACGCTACATTTGATGTGTATGCTGGAGGTGACCCACAACTAATGATTTTAATGATTTAGAACATTTTTTTTAGCATGTTTTTATTAACTTCGATTCTTGTTCGTTTGTTTGTTTTTCCAGTACAAATCTTGCAATCGATTTTCAACTAACTTCCCGACTAGCTAGACATTTGAAACTTTCCGGATAGCTCAGAACACGGTGATAATACACTTTTTAACACTTTTAGTCAACTGTTTCAGGTCCCTACTGCCTTCGGCATCGTTTATATGATTCGACAGAAAATTTATTTAGCTAATTTCCCGACTAGCTAGATATTTGAAACTTTCAGAATAGTTCAGAACACGGTGAAAATGCATTTTTTAAATACTTTTAGCCAAGCCAACTGTTACAGGTTACTGCTGCCTTCGGCAGCGTTACCAGTACACATCTTGCAATCGCTTTTTAACTAATTTCCCGACTAGCTAGACATTTGAAACTTTCAGGATAGCTCAGAACACGGTGAAAACACATTTTTTAAAACTTTTAGTCAACTGTTTCAGGTCCCTACTGCCTTCGGCAGCGTTTATATGATTCGACAGAAAATTTATTTTACTAATTTCCCGACTAGCTAGACATTTGAAACTTTCAGATTAGGTCAGAACACGGTGACAATACATTTTTACCAATTTGAAAATCATTTGAGGACAAATGTTCTCGAATTTACATTTTCCTGACATCTGAGGACCACCACAAGACTTTCTTCTATATTTTCCTATACAAATTCACTCAGTAACAATATTTAAAATAAAAAATAAAAAATCCAAGTTTTTTTTCGTTAAAAGTAAAAAAATCGATAACTTTGGTTTAAATTATCACATATTTATAGTTCAACCATTCGTTTTAAAGGTATTGACGAGACCTTTCGAAAGATACACATCTTGAAAATTTACCACCACCCCCAGGGGGTTAAGCGATGCCCCCACATGCACAAAATTTTTTTCCTAATTAACTACTACTATTATCAATAATTCATATTAATATTAGAATCACAGGTTAAGAATAATTCTCATTATGTACATTTATACGAAAGTTTGTCCTATAATGCCATGTTAAAAATTTAGAAAAAATACGATCACAGCGCCTTCTGTTGTGCGATTAATCCCCTAATCTAATCAACACCAGTTAATGTCAGGGGCGAACTAAATACCAAGTTTTGTTAAATTTCGTTTAAAAAAAAATAAAATAAAAAAAATACGATTTTTTTTTTCTAAGATTTTTTTTTTCGTAAAAAGTAAAAAAAATCGATAACTTTGTTTAAATTATCACAGATTTATAGTTCAACCATTCGTTTTAAAGGTACTGACGAGACCTTTCGAAAGATACCTATCTTGAAAATTTACTCAACTCGAGGGGGGAATTCCCCCTCAGGGGGGTTGACGAGGCTCCTACACATACAAAAAATTTTTCGCAGTTGACTGTCTCTATTATAAATAATTCTTGTAAATTTCATAATGATTACTAAACAATAATTCTATGTATGCACATTTATACAAAATTTTGTCCTATATCACAATGTTAAAAATTTAGAAAAAGCGGGATGGCATCGCAACCTGTAAGACAATTTTTACCAAAAGTTAATAGGCACTAATTTATGTCAAGGTGCAACTACATACCAATTTGTATGAAATTCTGTGCAGCAGTTCCTGAGATACAGTTGACACAAAATTTTGTCACACACAGACAGACAGACATTTTCTAAAAATTGTCAAATCGTGTTCTACAGCTCTCAAAACGTGTAAATCCATCAAAAACCCGAGGTCGAAAATTTTTACGAATCCAATACTTTCTTCTATTGAATATAGAAGAAAGTAAAAAATTTATAAACAACTAAGAAATTTCTATTAATAGAATTTTTTTTTTTTTTAACAGCAACATTGACATTGATTTTATTATTTTTTACACCGTGGATTACATTTTAATTTTCCCGTGGAAAATTATGTCATGACAGAAAAAAAAAAAAATAGTCATAAGGCAACCTTTTTCTACGGTGGCAAATAGAGTACCTTTATAAACCCGACGTTTTTAGTTAATAACTTCGTTAATTAATTAAAATGATATAAAATTCTAAGCAGTTGAAATGCCTTCCTTGAAGTATACGGAATACACTGATATATATATCTCATGACGCGGAGAAGCCTGCTCGAAGGCGTCTAAGGCACAAGAAGTTGCTGTCGCAGACAAAAAAGAAAAAAAAAAAAAAAAGTGACGCCAGCGGCAGAAACTGTTTTTTAATATATAGAGAAAAGTTTTTATAACGTTCATATAGAGTCCAAAACATCTTCTTAAGATATGTCAGACTTAAAATTTCATTGAGCTCCAGACAATATAATATGCTTGAAAATAAAAGAACATTTTAGAAAAAAAAAAAGAAAGAAAGAAAACTAGTATGTTGTGGTTACCACAAGACTTTCTTCTATATTTTTCTATACAAATTCACTCAGTCACATAATATATATATATATATATATATAATAAAAATAAATAAATAAAATATTATGATTTTTTTTTTTTTTTTGGTTAAAAGTAAAAAAAATTGATAACTTTGTTTTAAATTATCACAGATTTATAGTTCAACCAGGGCGCAAATTTCCGCTCACTGTGGTGAGTAAAAATTTGGTCTAGTTATAGATAGAATTCTTGCATACAGCGACGGAAAACATTCTTTTAATAGATTTAAATATGGCAAAATCTTGCCATCTTATAACTTCACATTTAACCTTTCCTTTTTCTCTTCTCGGAGTGCTGAATCTGCGAATCGTGTGTGCGCTGTCCGACGATCGCCTCAGCCTGAGAAAGGAAAAATGCTTAGTGCATGCATATAAAAGTTTTAATCTCTTCGGCAATTTCGTTTCTCGCACTGCGATTTCTCCAAGCAGAGTGAGAATAGATGAGCAAAGAGCCTCTCTGCCCGCCGTCCACTATGCAAGAGAAGAGAAATGCGAAAGTTTGACTATGCAATATTGTGGTATGAAAATGAACCCGAGCTCTTTTAAAGATACTGCCTATGTTTATTTTGTTGAATAATGATCAAAAAACAGTTCACATTTTCCATTTTTTTTTTTTTTTTTTTACTGAAACGTCGAGGATTTACGCTTGTAATGCTTTGCAAACAACGATGTTATCGAAAAGTTATTCCGAAGTGGCTATTTCAAATGACAACAATGAACAAGTTATACACATCGACATTCCGTCTGATTACAAAAATAAAATGGACGAAAAAGACATTTCTGATGTAAAAAGTTAAATAAATAATAGGTAAATAAGGAAGCTTAATCTTTCAAAATAAAAATATTTATTAGGATATTCTTTGACAAAGAGGTTTTTTTTTTCTTTAATGATTATTTGCGTTTATGTTATTAGATATTTTAATCTTTTTCAAATCTCAAATACATTATAATGATTTTTAATTATAGATGACGTATGAGGCATGATGATATACGACACACTTTTAATATATATAATTTTAGGCATATTTGTAAAAGCATTTCAAATTGTTAGGGAAAAAAATAAAAAATAAAAATGCATAAGAGAGAGAGAGAGAAAATGACAACCCTATTTTGTGGAGAGTAAAACTTTTTTTCGGCGAGTGTAATCTGAGTTGAAATTTCGGGCCCTGGTTCAACCATTCGTTTTAAAGGTATTGACGAGACCTTTCCAAAGGTACCCATCTTAAAATTTACCCTCGTACCCCCCCCTTCCGGGGGGGGGGGAGCGATGCCCCCACATGCACAATTTTTTTTTTGCTAATTAACTACTACTATTATCAATTCATATTAATTTTATAATCACAGGTTAAGAATAACTTACATTATGTACATTTATACGAAATTTTGTCCTATACTGCCATGTTAAAAATTTACAAAAAATACGATCACAGCGCCACCTGTTGAGCGATTAATCCCCATATCTAATGAGCACCAGTTTACGTCAGGGGCCAAGTAAATACCAAATTTGATTAAATTTCGTTAAAAAAAAAAAAAAAAAAAAAAAAATTCTACAGTTTCTTTTTGTTAAAGATAAAAAAAATCGATAACTTTGTTTTAAATTATCACAGATTTATAGTTCAACCATTCGTTTTAAAGGTACTGACGAGACCTTTCGAAAGATACCCATCTTGAAAATTTACTCCTCTGGAGGGGGGACTTCCCCCTCCAGGGGTGGTGGCGAGGCTCCTACTCATGCAAAAATAGTTTCTTAGTTGACTATCTCTAATATAAATAATTCTTGTAAATTTCATAATGATTACTAAAAAATAATTCTCTTTATGCATATTTATACAAAATTTTGTCTTATATCACCATGTTAAAAATTTAGAAAAACCGAGATGGCAACGAAACCTGTCAGACAGTTTTTACCAAAAGTTGATAGGCACTAATTTATGTCAAGGTGCAACTACATACCAATTTGTATGAAATTCTGTGCAGTAGTTCTTGAGATACAGTTGCCACAAAATTTTGTCGCACACAAACACAGGCAGACAGACATTTTCCAATGGTCAAATCGTGTTCTACAGCTCTCAAAACGTATAAATCAATTAAACACCCGAGGTCGAAAATTTTTACGAATCCAGTACTTTCTTCTATTGAATATATAGCATTATAGATATACAGACACGATGACAGACACACACATAGACAAAATTTTCTGAAGTCATTTTCGGCTTTCATGTTGTGTGAAACGTGAAGATATCGCAAATTTTTTTGATTCTGACAAATTTACTGACAAAAGTTTAATTTTATTAATATAGACTAGCGAGCTTCGCCCGCTAGCGGGTCAGTATTTTCAAATGAATCACTAAAATTAATGAATCACTAACAGTAACTTTTAGTGTTAAGAAAAGAAATAATAATAAAAAAAAAATCATTTCTGACTGGGTAAAAAGTAGGCCCAGGTCCGCACCGCCTTCGGCAGCGCAGTCCCGTGCGCGCTGCTTCCCTGACCTTTCGTGCCCCCTAAAAAAGAAAAATCATTTCTGATCCAGAAAAACTCACAACGGGTCCCCACAGCCTTCGGCAGCGCAGATCCATGCGCGCTACGCGCGCACGTGTGAAGGTATACGTGCGCTGCGCGCACATATTCCTCCTCAAGTCACATTTTTTCTTAAGAAAAGAAAATTTAAAAAATCATTTCTTATCGGGTACAAAGTCGGACCGGGTCCCCACTGCCTTCGGCAGCGCAGTCACGTGCGCGCTGCGCGCGCACAAGTTAACGGATACACGCGCGTATTCCTTCCCTGACTCTTCGTGCCCCCTAGAAAAATCATTTCTGATCGGGTAAAAACTCACACCGGGTCCCCACTGCCTTTGGCAGGGCAAACCCATGCGCGCGCACGTGTGAAGGTATACTGTTGTGAAAAAATCAATTATCACATATGTTAATTAGCAGAATTAGCAGTGAAATATACGATAGTTGATCAGCTCTAATAAACTATAAAAATGATAAATATGTGTGGCATTCATTGAAGACAAAAAGTTTAAACAAACTGTTTATTAAACTTGAAACAAAATGATGAGTGACATTAAATATAAGTTGAATAGAAAATGAGTTGAATAGAAACTTTGAGTTGAATAGAAACGAGTTTAATAGAAACTTTGCTGACGAAAGGTTAAAGACCTTTAAAATACTGCCACGTAGATTAATAGAGTTTAAATAGAAAACGACGTTTACTTTGTAACATAACTAGATACACTAAACGTATCGTCGAAAATAGCAAGTCACAAAAACGTAATTTACAATCATTATAAAACTAAACACTTTATAACTAAATTAAAATACCAGCTCATGACTTTGAGCTAAACTAAAACTAGTATGTTGTGGCCACCACAAGACTTTCTTCTATATTTACCTATACATATTCAATCAGTAACAATATTTAAAAAAAAAAAAAAAGTACGATTTTTTTTTTTTTGTTAAAAGTAAAAAAAATCGATAACTTTGTTTTAAATTATCACAGATTTATAGTTCAACCATTCGTTTTAAAGGTATTGACGAGACCTTTCGAAAGATACCCATCTTGAAAATTTATCCCCCCCCGGGGGGGGGGGGGGGTACTTCCCCCCCAGGGGGGGAAGCGATGCCTCCCCATGCAGAAAATTTTTTTCCTAGTTACATACTACTATTATCAATAATTCATATTAATTTTACAATCACAAGTTTAAAACAACTCTAATTATGCACATTTATACGAATTTTTGTCCTATGCTGCCATGTTAAAAATTTAGATTAAATGCTATCACAGCGCCACCTGTTGAGCTATTGATCCCCAAACATAATCAGCACCAGTTAATGTCGGGGACAAACTAAATACCAAGTTTGGTTAAATTTCGTTTAAAAAAAAAAAATTGCGATTTTTTTTTGTTTTTTTTTTGTTAAAACTAAAAAAAATCAATAACTTTGGTTTAAATTATCACAGATTTATCGTTCAACCATTCGTTTTAAAGGTATTGACGAGACCTTTCGAAAGATACCCATCTTGAAACTTTGCCCCCCCGGGTGGGTACTTCCCTCCCCGGTGGTGGGGGGGGGGGAACCGATGCCCCCACATGCACAAAAATTTTTTCCTAGTTAACTACTACTATTATCAACCTGATCTTTCGAAAGATACCCATTGTGAAAATTTACCCCCCTGGGGGGTATTTCCCCCCCTAGGGGGGGAAGCGATGCCCCCCCATGCAGAAAATTTTTTTCCTAGTTACATACTACTATTATCAATAATTCATATTAATTTTACAATCACAAGTTTAAAACAACTCTAATTATGCACATTTATACGAATTTTTGTCCTATGCTGCCATGTTAAAAATTTAGATTAAATGCTATCACAGCGCCGCCTGTTGAGCTATTGATCCCCAAACATAATCAGCACCAGTTTATGTCGGGGACCAACTAAATACCAAGTTTGGTTAAATTTCGTTAAAAAAAAATAAAAAAAAATTGCGATTTTTTTTTGTTTTTTTTTTGTTAAAAGTAAAAAAAATCGATAACTTTGTTTTAAATTATCACAGATTTATGGTTCAACCATTCGTTTTAAAGGTATTGACGAGACCTTTCGAAAGATACCCATCTTGAAACTTTGCCCCCCCCGATGGGGGGGGGGGGACCGATGCCCCCACATGCACAAAAATTTTTTCCCAGTTAACTATTACTATTATCAACGAGACCTTTCGAAAGATACCCATCTTGAAAATTTACTTCCCCGGGGGGGTACTTCCCCCCCCAGGGGGGGGAACCGATGCCCCCACATGCACAAAATTTTTTTCCTGGCTAACTACTACTATTATCAATAATTCATATTAATTTTACAATCACAAGTGTAAAATAACTCTCTTTATGCCCATTTATACGGAATTTTGTCCTATGCTGCGATGTTAAAAATTTGCATAAAATGCGATCACAACGCCACCTGTTGAGCGATTGATCCCAAAATCTAATCAGCACCAGTTTATGTCAGGGTGCAACTAAATACCAAGTTTGGTTAAATTTCATTCATTGGTTCGTGAGATACAGCGTCCACAAAAAAATGATACAGACAGACAGACAGACGGACGGACGGACAGACAGACAGACAGACAGACAGACAGACAGACAGACATTTTCTAAAAACTATTAATTCGTGTTCTCCACATCCCAAAACATGTAAATCCATCAAGAAGTGGACTTCGAAAATTTTCGCGAATCCGATACTTTCTCTATATTACATATAGAAGAAAGTAAAAACATAAGAGCCTATGAGGCTAAGAAAGCTAAGAGCGCGATTACATATTCCTTACCTCCTTTTATAGAAGCGAACGAATTCAAGTGACAGCTACTCGATGCTGTACACTCGGCAACGCCTACCATAACCATAGCAACATGATGCTACGAGTCTGCCGCCATCTATGGGCTAAGCGAAAAGACTCTGCAGTTGAAAAAAAAATAACATCTCCGTGTTAGGTAGCGATAAAACAATGAACAATCCGTGAAAGGATTTAAACATATTTTCTTTAAGTTAATTTTAACAAAACATGCTTTTAAATATGAGGTAAGTAAATTAAAGTTATTTCAAAGGACTTAAACAAAATTATACTATACTCCGTTTCACCTTACGTTGGCAGTAGAAGGAAGGCTACAGAGACCTAATCACACCTGTTGTCATGGTGACAGGATTACTATACAGCAGATGGGGTTGCTAGTAAACAATAAAAACTGTAATCTTGGCGGAAAAAAAAAAAAAAAAAACTTTGCTTAGAAATAAATATTTTGCTTAATAATTAATATTTCATATGAATTTTAACGAAATTGAGTAAAGGAAATAATTTTAGATGAAATTTTGAGATAGATAAATATTTTTAATCATAAAAAGAAAAAAAAATTTTACATTTATTATTATTATTATTAATTTTTAACTTTATAAGCTGGAGTCAATACAAGTTTTAATTTTTGGGTCCCTTTCAAAATTGCATTAACTGCCATACGAAATATATCTATATTGGTTTAGTTTTTGTTAAAGTGTGTATTAGCTTCTCTTATTATTAGATTTAGGTTTGCTCATGTTCAATTATCTAGGGACTTTTGTAAATATGTATATTATTTTCTATCTAATGATATTCGGTTAATAAGGTTTCCATAACTTTTCAGTTTTAATTTTCTCTTTTTTTTTTTTTTTTTTTTTTTTTTTGGTGGTGTTATTGGGGGTAGCTTGTTGTAAATATTTAGCAATTTGCATACAACAAGACAGAAATAACACCAAATTTACATGCAACATTCATTCTGCTCCCTTGAAAACGTAATGAATTTGCATGTTTCCATTTATGTATGTTTGATAGTCGCAATCTCTTTTTGAATTTTTCTGTTTTATCTTTTTCAATGTTTCTTGTTTTCATCTATTCAATGTTTGAAAAGGTTTTCAATATATTTCCATTCTGAATTATGACGCTGCTATTGCGCGAATCTTTTGGAATGATTTTATTTTTCTCTCTACATGCAAAATATTGCAATATCTGTTATTTTAGTATTGCCCATGTTTGGCAAAATCTATTTAATAAACTTAGTTCACTAATACATGATTTGTTATGCTGCAATTGCGCAACAATCTTAGTATTATTGTTAGTTCTAAAAATACCTACATTATGTTGAATTGATTTTCCTTTTCTTGCATTGTATATTAACTTCTGAGAACTTGTAACATTGTTTTAATGTCATCTATTCATAATTGCATTAACTGCCATACGAAATATATCTATATTGGTTTAGTTTTTGTTAAAGTGTGTATTAGCTTCTCTTATTATTAGATTTAGGTTTGCTCATGTTCAATTATCTAGGGACTTTTGTAAATATGTATATTATTTTCTATCTAATGATATTCGGTTAATAAGGTTTCCATAACTTTTCAGTTTTAATTTTCTCTTTTTTTTTTTTTTTTGGTGGTGTTATTGGGGGTAGCTTGTTGTAAATATTTAGCAATTTGCATACAGCAAGACAGAAATAACACCAAATTTACATGCAACATTCATTCTGCTCCCTTGAAAACGTAATGAATTTGCATGTTTCCATTTATGTATGTTTGATAGTCGCAATCTCTTTTTGAATTTTTCTGTTTTATCTTTTTCAATGTTTCTTGTTTTCATCTATTCAATGTTTGAAAAGGTTTTCAATATATTTCCATTCTGAATTATGACGCTGCTATTGCGCGAATCTTTTGCAATGATTTTATTTTTCTCTCTACATGCAAAATATTGCAATATCTGTTATTTTAGTATTGCCCATGTTTGGCAAAATCTATTTAATAAACTTAGTTCACTAATACATGATTTGTTATGCTGCAATTGCGCAACAATCTTAGTATTATTGTTAGTTCTAAAAATACCTACATTATGTTGAATTGATTTTCCTTTTCTTGCATTGTATATTAACTTCTGAGAACTTGTAACATTGTTTTAATGTCATCTATTCAAAATTGCATTAACTGCCATACGAAATATATCTATATTGGTTTAGTTTTTGTTAAAGTGTGTATTAGCTTCTCTTATTATTAGATTTAGGTTTGCTCATGTTCAATTATCTAGGGACTTTTGTAAATATGTATATTATTTTCTATCTAATGATATTCGGTTAATAAGGTTTCCATAACTTTTCAGTTTTAATTTTCTCTCTTTTTTTTTTTTTTTTTTTTTTTTTTTGGTGTTGTTATTGGGGGTAGCTTGTTGTAAATATTTAGCAATTTGCATACAACAAGACAGAAATAACACCAAATTTACATGCAACATTCATTCTGCTCCCTTGAAAACGTAATGAATTTGCATGTTTCCATTTATGTATGTTTGATAGTCGCAATCTCTTTTTGAATTTTTCTGTTTTATCTTTTTCAATGTTTCTTGTTTTCATCTATTCAATGTTTGAAAAGGTTTTCAATATATATATATATATATATATATATATATTTCTATATATATATATATATATATATATATGTGTGTGTGTGTGTGCTTCGTTCAAGGATAAATAAAAGGAAGAATAAATAAATAAGTAAATATTTAGATAAATTCTTAAAATTTCAGAATACTGGGAGGATTATTTCCTCTACCCTCATTTGGTATAGTTAAGAAATGTAATTAGTTAAAATATTATAAACATCGTATAGTGCAAAAAACTCACAATAATAGTTTGAGTCGAAATAAAACACGACCCTTCATCAGGCGAGCAAAGGAGGCACGAATGCTGCAAACAAAGTATGTTTTATTTCGACGCGAAACAATTGTTACGAGTACTGTACATTTTATGGTACTTTTTAAAAGTTATACAAAAAAAAAAGGAGGGGGGGGGAGGTATAATAACAATTTATAAATGAAATTATTAAATGGTTAATTAGTAGAATAGAATTATTTGATATTTTGAAACTTTCTTTAAATATAAATTTTCAATTTTAAACTTCTAAATAGAAAATGCTTTTCTAAGGTAGTTGAATAAATTATACTAGTTAATACCCGTCAAAATTTGACGGATGATGTGCAACTAAAATCTCTTCACGCCATGAAGTTTAAAACACCCTTGCTTTAATATTTCACATTGCTCTTAACCGGTTTAACCCCCCCCCCCCCTGCCCAATTTCCCATATTTGTAAAACCACTTTTATATAATCCAAAATATTAACTTATTGTATTCTAAAAATAAACTGCAAATCGGAATAAAGTTAAAATTTGTTTTTACTGGAATAATATTATAACACTTTATTCTATCAAAATAGTATATATCAACGAAAATGTATTGTTAAAAATAAATAATTTTTTACTCTTATAAAATATCAATATTTTAATGTTATTCTTTTCAAGTTATTTTTACTCTAATACAGTATCGAAATGAAATATCAGAAATTATAATAATTAGATAAATAATAAATAAATAAAATAAAATAAAACCCTCTTTGATTTTAAATATTTATCTCCTTCTTTTCTAAACAAAGTTTTCAACTGATGAAAGTTAACTTTTAAAGAACAATAAACTTTGATAATTTGTTAATTTTAAAAGATTTTTTCTTTTTCTAAGAAATGGAAAAAAATAATTTTAAGAATATGTTATAATATATTAACATGGCAACAGATGGCGCCACATTCAGTGTACAGTACAGAAATTTTTGGCGAGCGAAAATGCATAGAAAGATAACAGATGCCGATACGTACTCGAGAATTGCTTTCTTTTTAATAGGTATACTTTCTTGGAAAATATGAATTAATCGTGTAAATTATTTTTATGATTGAGCCACGGAGTAATATTAACTTTAATTAGGCGTTAATGAGCTTTAATTAGGCGTTTGCCAAAGACATATCAGTATTAATATCGTCTGCTTCATCTATCATCGGTATTCTGCATAAAAAAAGGCATATTCCCGTTCCCAATTGGTTCAAAAATTTCTGGCGCATGCCCACATCGTACGATTTTGGTCTTACAGAATATGCTTTGTGTTTTAATATTATAGATTTATTATTTGTCTACTGACTTAAATAGGTTTCTAAAACTTTATTTTATTATTATTATTATTATAGAATATACCTGAATACCCATGTGAAGCTATAAATTTTACAATAAAAGTAAGTCAGGAATCGCAAATTTGTTTCTAAAACTGATAAATTTTTGCTAATTAGGAGCTTTAAAAACAAAATAAAATAAGAGTAAACTAATTTAAAATTATAAAAAATGGACCACAAAACAAGCATTTAAAAGTAATAAGTACAAAACTTTGAATAAACATCACAAAATGCAAGAACTTGCAATAATTGTTTCTGGTCGAAAGAAAACACGACCCTTCGTCAGGCAAAAAATTAGGTACGGGTGCTACTTGTTCGCCTGAATAAGGATCGTGTTTTCTTTCGACCCGAAACAATTGTTGCAAGTTATTGCATTTTATGGTATT
The DNA here is from genome assembly GCA_963930645.1 of Salticus scenicus. NCBI lineage: Eukaryota > Metazoa > Arthropoda > Arachnida > Araneae > Salticidae > Salticus > Salticus scenicus. The sequence continues at coordinate 346,681,199 of OZ005650.1, read as the reverse complement.
TGTTCAAAGTTTTGTACTTATTTCAATTTAATATTTCATCAAAAATATATTTTTTATAAAAAAAGAAAAGGAAAAAAGAAAAAAAAAAAAAAAGAAATTATAAAACTTATTTAAAATTAGATTAAAAATGATTTATATTGAATATAAATATTATTTTACATTTCTTCAGTATTTGATGATTCGGAATCACTTTCACTGTCACTGTGCAAAGAAATGATAAGTTTTTGATTTTCACATATTTCTTCAACTAGTCCATCTATTTCCCACATTTCATTCTCTTTTTTTGTCACATGATTTATGCAGTTTATCCAATTTTCTGTGGTTACGTTACTTATGCCTTGAATAACTAATTCTTTCACGTCGTTTAATTTAAAAGTTTTATTTTTGTTTGCAACGTATCCTTTAACTTGGCCCCAAATCATTTCAATTGGATTAAGTTCACAATGATAAGGAGGGAGTCTTAATATTGTATGTCCATAATTTTCGGCTATCGATTCTACACGATACTTCTCAAACCTATTTTTGATTTCAGATACTTTTTGCAAAAGTTCTAATTTTAGCACTGGACCATGTAATATTTTTTCCCGATAACCATTCTTGTATATCTGATTTTTTCCAAGAATTAGTTGGAATTTTTTCCGTCTTTACAGAATGATAAGGAGCATTATCCATCACTATTACACATTTTTCTTTCAATTTTGGAAGGATTTTTTCGAACCATTTTTCAAAATGGTTACCATCTATTTCTTCGTGATAATCACCAGTTTTTTTCCCTATAAAAATATCTGCTGCGTCAGGAACAAAACCTTCCTCGCTTCCAATATGAGTTATTATTAATCTTCTTCCTTTACCTTTTGGTTCTGTCAAACCTGTTGTTAGATTGGAAGAAGATGCTTCATGCTTCATAGCTATTTTTAATTGAAGTATCTTGCCATATGCGACTGGGAAAATGCCCTTCATTCACCCAGGTTTCATCCAGATAATAAATTGGCCTATTTTGCTTCTTATAATCTCTAATTTTTCTTAGATAATTCCTGCGCCACAAAATAATGTCTTTTCTCTCTAAAAGAACAGCCTTCGTTTTTTCAAAGGAAAATCTCAAATCTTTGAGAATTCTGTACAATGTTGTACGGCTGATATTCTTTGGAAATATTTCTGTGTCATCATTTACAACTTTTAAAACATTATCTAAAGTAGGTATTTCGTTTCTACGAAAAAAACCACGGATTTTCCTTCGAATGCATGATAATGTGAAATCGTCATATTTTATTAGTCTTGAACGTTTCCCTACTGCATTTGGTCTTTTCTTTCTAGGTGTACTTAATGGACTCGATTCCTTTTTTTCTTTTTTCAAACGAAAAGCAGATCTTTTCGAAACACCTGTAAGATCAGAAACTTTGGCAACGATTTCATTTATAGAGTATGATGGATTTTCCTTTCGAAGTTTGGCATAAACATTTAAAATGTTTTTGCGTGCACCACTTTTTAATATTTTTCCACGCTTTGACGGCGTATATAAGGAAGTTGGCGATCGGCCATTTTCAGACATTTTTAAAATGTCAACAAATTTAACTATTTATGATTTAAATAACAAATATAAATAACAAAATAAATAAATAATAAATGAATAATAACTGACAATAACAATAGAAAAACGAAGCGTAAAACCGAATTTGGACTAATATGAGAGAAAGTAAAAGAACTGCAATGAAAGCGAAGACTGATAAGCGACTCATAGAGAACTGGCGAAGAAACGTAGCTAGCGCGCCAGATATATAGCTTTTGAAACCGGTTCCCAGCCAAAATAAAACTCAGGAATGTCGCTGTATTGTTACTGCGCGTTCGTTTTGCTAGAAAGATGTTTATCGTTTAAATACTTTTAAAACATGAAAAATATCAAATACTTGTTACATAAGCTTAATTTCTTCCTTTTATGACATTTATTTAGTAACTTAGCAACTTTACAACTCAAAATAACTGGAGAACTATTTCTCGGAGCGCAATATTACATTTCCTGCCTTTCTCAATGCTGCCAACTTAAGATGAAACGGAGTATAATAAGAAATATAACTTTTAACTAAATGTAATTATCATTAAGCTATTGTTTTTAATTTTAATATATCTTTAACTCAATGGCAGTATCAAATAGAAAATAGCACTAAACGCTATAATTCATTTAATTAATAATTTAAACTTTAAAGATTATAAAGTAAATAATTTAAATTATATTTAAATAGTAAAGGAATTTAAATTTAAATTTGAGAATCAACACGGAAAGGGTACAAATTTTACAACATATATGCGCGCTGCGCGCACATATTCTTTCACAAATCAAATTTTTATTCTTAAGAAAAGAAAATAAAAAAAATCCTTTCTAATCAGTTAAAAAGTCGGACCGGGTCCCCACTGCTTTCGGCCGCGCAGTCCCGTGCGCGCTTCGCCCGCACAAGTTAGGGGATACGTGCGCGGTGCACGCCTTTTTCTTCCCCACCCTTTCAGCCCTTCCTAATTAACCTACGTATACCAATTTTGAACGGTCTAACTCAATTAGCTGAGATGCAAAAGAAAACCTAATCAGGACACCTCAAAACGTGTAAATCAGGTGAAAACTTTCGATAATATCTTTCGAATGATGTATTAAAAAAAATTTATTCATAATTAGAAATTGAAATATTGAAATTTTAAAATATTACAGCGCTATCTGGCGGTAGAAATTTCTGTAATGAACTGTTCGATTCCAAATCAACAAAGCTTTCTAATGATGTATTACTTGTGAAATTATTTCAATTAGTAGCTGAGATACAAAAGAAAACTGATTCAGGACACTTCAAAACGTGTAAATCTGGTGAAAACTTTCGATAATATAAAATAACTTTAAAATATCTTTCGAATGATGTATTAAAAATAATTTAATCATAATTAGAATTTAAAATACGCGTATTAGAATAAAATTTAATTTCCAATTAAAATGTAAATTTTTTCCAAAATCGATGAAATTTGAACTGCAAGGCTGTCTTGTGATGTTAGGTCTGTGTACCAAGTTTAGTGTGCGACATTGAAAAACTGAAGCCGTTTCAAAATTTCAATTTTTAATCGCAGTACCAAAACACGTGACCTCATTAAATACCAGATAAGGTTCTTTCCGTTCAAGACAGTAGACGATCGTCTGCGATATTAAAATTCTTTCGATTTGTTGCCACCATTTTTTTAGTTTAGTTAATTTTAAAAAATCTAATTGTCCGATGGATAAGCCGTTTAAACCATCGGATTGAGAAAAATCGGCCCTTTCATTTGATACCACATTTGTAACAATACGACTGATATTTCTGATTTATTTTCCACTTTTTCCTTAAGAATGTCTCTTTTTAAGCAAATAGCCGTGAATTCTCAGTCATTTTTCGATCGACATAGCTCAACGTTTTAATTAATATCTCTGCTAATTAAGGTCGCATCGCTTAGCGAATTATCGCGATGTCGAGATGAAGAAATTCTGCGTCTGTCGACACCGGTTTCGAGGCGATGCGACCATTAGCACCGGAGCTTTAGCGCGCACAACGCATTTCTCACAGACAGAAAGACAGATGCGTACAGATTTTAATAATATAAGGAAATTTACATTTGCTTATTTGATTTTTTAAAGTATTTAAAAATATTATGTAAATAAAAGATAATTATTTATTTAAATATTATTTATAAAATTTACCATGGTAAATATTATATATAAGAAATTTATATTTCATATGCTAGTAAATAATGTACTACGCCTTATTTTCTTTATTTTATCATGTTATTTTAAGAAAATGGATACATTTTGCGTACTAGCATATAATCAAAAAATATTTTTCAATATAGTTATTTTCAATATGTATTTTAATATATATATATATATATATATATATCGCAGCACCTCGAAACCGGTGTCGACAGACGCAGAATTTCTTCATCTCGACATCGCGATAATTCGCTAAGCGATGCGACCCTAATTAGCGGAGATATTAATTAAAACGTTGAGCTATGTCGATCGAAAAATGACTGAGAATTCACGGCTATTTGCTTAAAAAGAGACATTCTTAAGGAAAAAGTGGAAAATAAATCAGAAATATCAGTCGTATCGTTACAAATGTGGTATCAAATGAAAGGGCCGATTTTTCTCAATCCGATGGTTTAAACGGCTTATCCATCGGACAATTAGATTTTTTTTAAATTAACTAAACTAAAAAAGTGGTGGCAACAAATCGAAAGAATTTTAATATCGCAGACGATCGTCTACTGTCTTGAACGGAAAGAACCTTATCTGCTATTTAATGAGGTCAAGTGTTTTGGTACTGCGATTAAAAATTGAAATTTTGAAACGGCTTCAGTTTTTCAATGTCGCACACTAAACTTGGTACACAGACCTAACATCACAAGACAGCCTTGCAGTTCAAATTTCATCGATTTTGGAAAAAATTTACATTTTAATTGGAAATAAAATTTTATTCTAATACGCGTATTTTAAATTCTAATTATGATTAAATTATTTTTAATACATCATTCGAAAGATATTTTAAAGTTATTTTATATTATTGAAAGTTTTCATCAGATTTACACGTTTTGACGTATCTTGAATCAGTTTTCTTTTGTATCTCAGCTACTAGAAAAAATCTGGTATTTAATGAGGTCACGTTTTTTGTATTGGGAATAAAAATTGCAAATTTCAATATTCTTCAATTTCCTTTCTCGCACAAAAGACTTATTATGCACAGTTTTCATCATAACACGAAGTTGCCGTTCAAATTTCATCGATTTCTAAGAATAAACAAAAAATTTACATTTTATTTACAAATTAAGTTTTATTCTAATACGCGTATTTCAAATTCTAATTACGATTAAATTATTTTTAACTAGCAGGCTACGCCCGCTTCGCTGGTCACTATTTTTAAATGAATCATAATAATTAATGAATTCTCAAAATTGCATTAATTTTTATCATGTGAAAAAATAAAGAAAAAAAAACTCTGATCGGGAAAAATGTCGCACCGGGTCCCCACTGCCTTCGGCAGCGTAGAATC